>ML787900.1:237476-251754 GCA_009831015.1 Picea engelmannii | reverse complement strand
CCATACATACTCGTACAGTAATTTTTTAATGTGATTAGGTAACCTTGCTAAATGCAAGAAAGTTATGAACAATAAATCTGATCCATTGATTTTGGAGGACGACTAAGAATATGCCAGCATCTTCAATGCATAGCCATCAGATTAGGATTTAAGGTTAAATAAGATTAAAAGATCATTAATTATGCCCATTATCAATAGGTGTACGCCTTTCGGCGTAAATATACATTCTCACGAACGAGAAGTCGACATAAAAAAATTATATTATAATATTTAAAAGTAAATATCTTAAACATTTAAAATTAAACCATATTTAAATTCAACGTTTAAAAATATATTCGTTAAAACATTTGAAAGTATAAATTTAATTTGTAAAGGTAAGGAATCGTGAAGTTGCTTTGTATGGGTAATAAAAGATATTAAAAAAAATGTTTTAATTGCTTTTAATCTTTGATTTTTTTAAATAATTTTGAATTTTTAAAATTATTTTAAAACTGGGTTTTATTAAAAAATTATAGAACTTTTTATATTAATATTTTATTTATTTTAATTAAAAATTATAAAACTTTTTATGTAATTATATAATTAATAAATTGTATTTATTTTTATATTTTATGGTTATGTATTTATTTATGAAATTGGAATTTCAAAATAAGTTTAATTATTATTTTGAATGTTTTTTCAAAATAATTAAATATATTTATCATTTATATTTTATAACAAAATATATAAAAGGAAATCAATTTGTTCTCATGATTAGTTTGTGTCTTCCATGGTTGCAAGTCCAAATATATTGATTCACTCAAGTTTACACAAGGGTTGTATAGGATTCATTAGATGTCGTTGCACTTAAGAATGGGGATCTAATTAACTGGTCCAAAACATCGTGTTAAATCCTCCCAAATACAAAATTCTCATGATCTTTAAACAACATAACCACTCCAATTCACTTCGGTGTCTCTTTTCCCTTGCTTCAGGGGTATGCTAGTTCTAATAGCAATTGGGAAAGTGGTCAAAGAATGAATTAAATGAATATGTACTACGTGTGGAAAGGGCATGTAATGAAGTGTGTAGTTATTAATGGTGGCAAAAGGAATAATGAGAAGAGAAAGTGGTCAATGGGTATTGCATTGATTGCTCCCTCAACAAGATTGACTATAGCTTACACCACTGTACACCAGTTGGATTGTGGTTTCCAATAGCAATTGTAGTGCATGTTTGGTTTGATGTGAAATTATAAAAAATAGCAATTTCAAGGTAGTAACACTTAATGTTAATTCAATAATTCAAACTTTCCAAGTTCAAATGTTCAAATTTTTCAGGCACGGACTAGCTGCTTAACAGTTATTTCCCTTGTTTTATTCAAACATGGACACCTAAAATTTTACTTGTGGGGAGAACTGTTGTTTTAACCAACAATCGTGCCAAAAATTCAAGAAGATCATCATCATATAAAGCTAAAACACGTAGTGCTATAACTGAAAAATTAGAGTGATATGAGGTAAGCCACAATGACAGAGGGCAATTTAGAAAATCTATAAGTGATTCAAGGAATTTTGAATCATTAGAGAAGCAATCTAAGAGTGATGCAAGTGATTTTGTAGTTCTTGTTTAGCATGATCACATTTTAATTTAAATGCTTGTATTCCATTTGAAGGTCTTCACAAGGCATATTTGTTGGCTAATCTTGAGTAGTAAGGTTAAGGTTCACTAGAGAGAAAAAACATTTTCAAAATTCAATTCCGAGTAGTAATGGGAGGAAGACCAATTGGCGGGATCCCACACATAGATATATTGATCAGTAACCCTAAAGTCTTGAGAATCTTCCAAGTACTTGGAATCTAGGTGGTTAGAATACTGTAATCGACTCTGGGGATATGATGATGCAGTTATAATGAAGTGTTCCCAAAATTTTAGAGAAAATATCACAAGGGAACAATACCAGGGTTGCATCTCCAAAGTGGAGGGTTGGAAATCAAGGTAAACGAGGAAATTATCTCTAGGGTTTCATGCTTACCAATTGGAAAGAAGTGGGAGAAGAAGTGGGAGAAGGATAATAGTGTATAGTTCTAGGAGGAAAAATAGAAGTTCCTTTATGGTTATGAAACAATGAAGGACATTAGCCAGGGAATAGAATGAACTACTCTACCATCACCATGGGATGAGGTGGATTTACACATCACCAAAGACATCACCTATGAAGGTAGACATAGTTTAGTGTTTTATTACCACTTAAAATTGTTGGTTCAACTATTCTACTTTAAATATATTATACACGAGGAAACCTTTAACATCCCATATTTCCTTACACTCCATACAAGAGATGGTTGTTAAGGTGTAAGGGGGGAAAGTAACATCCCTTGTTCAAACTATTAGTAATTGATGCACTAAAAATTCAAAAGGGCAGAACCACTTGGGACCAATTTATTATTTTAAGCAAGGAGGATTTATAAGCCCTACATGCCACTAAATTTCTAAAATCCTCATAAGAACAACCCCATGGCTATACAAAAAAAAAAAAAAAACACCCAAAAGGTAGCACACCAAGAGGAATTCTCCCAAGAAAGTAAATCCATTGAAGTGCATAAGGAGGAGAAACAAATGATAGTTGGAAAGATTATAAGGAAGGAAACACCCATCTCTCAATGAGTTAGGACCAAGAAAAAGAGGAAAACAATACAAAAGATAGATACAAAAGGTAAGAAACCATAGATTGTAGAAACAAAGATTACGTTCAAAATATTACATAGGTATTGATAATAATAAGAGACCCTCCTACATCTAAGCCATGATCCCATCGATAAATTAGAAGCACCAACAACAACACCAATGAGTGTGCAATGTACAAAGCCAAGGGAAAGAAAAATAGCACAACCCTAAAGAATAAACTTCCCTACAATACCACTACAATATATTAGAAAAAAATGTAGAATGCACTACCACAACATAAAATGAAGTTGAGAAATTGATGGAGAAACTTCGAGCATCAAAATAAGAGGTTAACAAATGGAAATCCATTGAATGGGGAGTTGTCTCATTGGACCTCCACAAATAGGTAATCTCCTTGTTCTAAGAAAAGTCCAATATACTTAAAATTCAAAACTTGGACATGGTAAAAAAACTTGAGAATTAAAATCTTGCTTTAGAGAGGAAGTGGAAAGACATAAGGATGAGATTGAAGACCATAATGAAGAAATGTTTTCTTAGAAAACTTGAATGTGAAGGTTGTAGACTATACAAAGGAATTACTCTCATGTAGACCACCTATTAGAGTCTACATATTATATATAAGAGTGAAATTGTATAAATTTATGCTAGACATAATTGCTTTCCACTTTCCCTTCTAGTTGGAAAACCAAAAAGAAATTAATGAGTTTTCCATAGTTGCACCAAGGAGAACAAGAACTTGCTATGCAAGTTGTACTTATAGAAATATGGGATTCTTTATCCCCTCAAGTGGTCTCCTAGTTCATATGTGGGAGATGTTAAGCTAAGATCCTTCTGCTCTTATTTACATAATTAAGAAAACAAGTTCACTCAGGTTCAAAGGTACATATCATAGGATCTTACCGCTATCCTATGGGTAAGGTCAAAAATCACTAAGCCTAGAGAGGTATTAAGAAATCATGAAAACTTGATTAACAATATAGAGTTAATTCTTATACTAAAGGAAAGACAACATGAAGCAATTGAACAAAACAACAACATCATGGAAAATTCAGAAGATAAGTTGTTATTTCTTTGTGTATATGGGAAGATTCCACGCCCAAACCAAAAAGGTTAGAGTCACATTCAATCTTATGTTTTAATACTTCCTTGTTTAGGTCCAAAATATCCATTGACACTCTTCAAATAATGAACCTAAACTAGATAGGCCTAAGATTTAGTTTTACTTTGTTATTACCCTAGATCCATCCCGGAAAAGCTCCAAGGAAGTTAATATGACTACGAAAAAGAAAAGATGAAGTGATATAAAGAAAGAAGCAAGAAGATCCAAGGAACTTAATATGATTGCAAAAAAAGAAAAGATGGAGTGATATAAAGAAAGAAGCAATATATTATAGTAAGGAATCCATAACTCACTTTATGTCTTGTGATCTTAGGGACATATGTAAATAAAGACATATAGAATTCAAATAATAGGGGTAGGGTACTTCAACAACTTTGTATTCATTACCATGAAGTATAACGAGACACATAATTATCTTGATTTTCTATTCCTTTACTACCAATTTTGCTTATGATAACTATCATGTAGCTCTTTAGTGTACTCAAACATTCTCAAGCTATCACTTAAGGGCCATTTCAAGTATTATTTAGCCATTGTTTTATGAATCAATGAGAATTGGATTATTTATAAAGAATTGTGATGAATGTTATTTTTTATTGAATATTTGAGTTGATGATGTTGTGGAATGATATTTATTAGTATCATTGAAGACAAGACTTAGGGTTGTTGTAGAATATCTAATATGGTGATCAACATGACTATTTTCATGCAACTATAATTGAAGGGAATGTTTATAATTCATGTGGCCATTTCATTAATGTTAAGCTATAGATTCCTTCAACCCTAGCAATAGGAGGGATTCCAAGTATCTTGTCACCTAACTCATGGTAGTAAAAAATCTCATGAAACAACCCATTAATCAATTAGGAGTTCATAATTCCAAAGCACAACAATGTCTGAGAGTAGCTTTAGTTAGGGATACGATTTGCTTAATCATAGGAACCAATTGGTGAAGTTGTTGGATTCACCCTTCTACAAAATCCAAGGTATTTGCAGTATATAACTAATTTTATAGACTCAAAAGGAGTTTACTTATTCCTTCTTCTAGTTTTAACTTCTTCCGAGCTTCCAACTGAATGGTAGCAAGGGATTTCGAGTTGGGAATAACTATGTAACTTTTACATCATTGATTAATAGAAATCTTGTTATCGACTATGATTTAGAACTTGTTTAAGGGTTTGCTGGTCTTCCTTGGGTAAGGACCTACTGAAAGGAAGACCATTAACAAAACCTCTCCCCCCTACGTAGTGTAGTATGATTGCATTGTTCAAGTATCATAACTATGTGTTTGTTTATTTATATTGAATGTTCATAGGTATTTTTGTACCGTTTAACTTCAATCCATGAATGGGCACATAGTAATTAAGTTCATTGTTTTGATTATTTCTCTAATTGAATGGAGTTGTTCAATCAATTTCATATTAGATGGTAATTAAGATCATAAGTCTAGTTGTGTTTTGAATGAAGCCATTCTAATTAATTTGTGATAAAACATAATTGTCTATATAATTCATCATTATATCTTAGATTGGAACATCTAGGATTCTTGGACATTGTATACTCAATATCTTAATCTTCATAGTTTGCATATACAATGCATAGTACCTCTAAAGTTTGTATGTTCATGGATTGATAATTAAAGTGAGTTATGAAGTTCAATAGTTTATTGATACAATTCCATATCCTATCTCTTTTTGACATCATTGTCGGAGGTTTATGAAAAAACTAAGTAAAATATGATCTTGATATATAATTATAACACCCAACTATGTTAACTATATATATATATATATATATATATATATATATATATATATATATATAACCTAATTAATTAGTTAATCAACAACGAGAACATATCAACAAGTATTGTGCTCAAGTCATAAAAAAATGTTCTATATTATCACTAACAACCACTCATGGGTAATAGGGGCCGAATTTATTACACAAATAACGATCACAAGGATTTTATAACAATTTATTGATTCATAATGTAATAAATATGATATTAAGTCTTTGCCTAAATTTCATCAACTTGGCAAAAGGTTGCGCAACCAATTTACTCAACTTTGTACAAAGTTGCACACTAATGTCAATTCAATTGTAATACCTAAGGTGTATTTAGTTGTATTACCTTTAACATTCCTATTGCATTAAATTACTTAATGACAATAGAATGATGGGAATTGATCATAAATTTTAAAATACAAAATCACCATTTTTAAGAAAAACACACCTCATATTAATTTAAAAATACAAAATCACTTTTATGTCGAACATCACATATCCTTATCATAGTTCTCACAATAGTTAATATACGTCAAGTTAAATTCATAAATAACGTCGAATATATAATAAAATAATTTATATCATCAATGAATAATATTATTAGATTCTTTTAATATTATTATTATTAAACGTTGGCTAAATGTTCTACGTTTTAGCTCTTTTTGTTAGAATCCGATCACATAAATATGGATGAAATTATATTTTTTTGTTGTTTAAATTTCATTTCTGAATGCATAAATGGATTCAACGTGCTGAAAACCCCAGGCCAATTGGATTATACAAACTTAGCCACTCAAATCTGCAGATCCAACAATTTATTGCCGAATTTCAGAAAAAATTAAATAGAAAATATTCCCGGAAAAAAACCAAAATGTAGAACGTTTAGACTACAACATTAAATTTAATTTTTGTATGTAAAATAAATTACATAAACTTAAAGGAAAGAATAATTTCTTTATAATATGACAAGATTGACAGACACTTCAACCTCTCTTAAGAAACTCAATGAGATGACTTCGCCATGTGCTCATGCGTTCGGGGTTCTAGTGACAAATGGCTCAGATGGAATTAATAAGTGGATTTGATCTTGCGAGATGCGTTTCTGGGTCCACTGAGATGGATTTGTCACATGCTCATGTGTTCAGGGTTTTGGTTCTTGTTCTCATTCAACTAAAAAGAAAACAACTTATCCACCATTCCACAACTAAAATAATTAATCACAACACTAAAAATTAAGAACCCATATATTCTCCCATCATGTCATAGGTTCAAACCTCATGGGGAGGGGTTGAGGGTGGGAGCCATTTGTGGGGGAATAAAAAATCCCATGGGGTGTCCAGATTCGACTGAGTCTCGCACAATCCTAGTGACAACATCCCACTCATGGGAAGATCGTTCTTCCATCCAACATTGGGACCGACACCAGGCTAGCTTGAAAAAAACAACAACCCATAGATTAAATCTCATTAAATCTGAATCTTGATTCTGATCCGATGAGATGAGATGACGATGATGATTCCCACCAATAGTAGTTGAGTGAGTTCAATTTAAATTTCTCAATATGAGGATGATAGTTGAAATGTTAATAATGTGTTTTGATTTTTTGGGTGGGTTTTGAGTATTATGAGATGTCGATAATTCTCGAGTCTTAGTTAGTATTGAATTCGAGTAGGTGACCTTTTTGGGTATTAGTATCCAACGTTGTCTAACTGTTCTACGTTTTGATCCTTTTTTTCTGGAATCTGGTGACATAAATCTATATGAAATTACAATTTTATGTTCTTTAAATTATGAATTCAAAAATGGATTCAACATGCTGGAAAACCCATGCGACACTCGGATTATACAAAATTAACCATCAAATATGAAGATCCAAAAGTTTCTCGCCGGATTTTGGGAAAAATTGAACATAAAATATCACCAGAAAAGGGAAAAATGTAGAACAATTAAACTACGACATTAGTATCCTATGCATTCAAGATTATTGAAACACTCTAGTTCATAGTACGTTAGGGAAAAGGTAATACTTGCTAAAATCAATTTTGTGGATGATATGGGGGTGCTAGAGGTTATTTTGGCACTATTACTGGAAGGCATTTTCCATGATGATGTACAAATGTGGATTCCTAACAATCGAATCATTTTTTAGTTATGAGAGAGTAATTTGCTGCTATTGTAGAGCTCAAATCTGTTTAGTATTATTTTATAATAAAATTTCAAATTGAAATAAAAATAGTAACAAGAGGGCATAGGTTATGAAGTTGTACATGATATTAATTTAAGTTAATTATTTATTAGAGAAAATTCAATTCAAGAGAACTCATAAATCATGGAGTAGAATTGGGAATGAAAATTCTAACTCAATATTTGAATAGTGAGCTTAAAAAAAGGTAGGCTAGACTTAAAGTAAAGAGAGGTAATAAATAACAAGGAGAGTAACTAATCATGAAACATAAAAATAGGAACTTGAAGAAGATCTATGAAACATCTAGGAGTAAATTTAGGAGTCAAGGAAAGGTGTGTGAGTAAATTGTTTATTTATAAATTTTAAATGGTAATTATATATGCACTTGCGCATGTGAGTGACACATGTAAATATGATCATCAAGCATTTAGATATTTAGTAAATTGTAATTTTGCATGGTTGGGACACGTGGCATAAGACTCAAATACTATAAAAAGAGGGCCTTGGGATGAGAGAAAATAATTTTTGCACCTTAATGCTAGATGATTGTCATAATGACAATCTGACTAGTGATTGGTATTATTGAGAGTTTGGAAATTGAAGGTGGTCAAGAAGTGGGGATCTACTAGTGATTGGTATTATTGAGAGTTTGGAAATTGAAGGTGGTCAAGAAGTGGGGATCTTTTGAAGCAGCTCGCTAGCTTCCATCTTCATTTGTTTAGCTAGAGGTATTATCCATACAACCCGATTGCAGATCGGGGGTCCTTGAGGGAGAAGAGTACCCATAGGAGTTGTTAGGGAGGTCAATCGGTAGATCCATAAAAAATTGGCATGCTTACACAAATACTTCGTCAAAGTTGAAGAAAGAGATTCGAAAAAGTTGACGAAAGTGTATCAACAAGGTTGACATAAGCGTATAAACAAAGTTGACACAAAGGTTCAACAAAGTTGACACAAAGGTTGGTCCATTTCAAATTCAGAAATAATTGTCTGATGACGGTAAATATGGTTAAACTCCATTTGAAAATTTTATTGTGAAATATATTTGATATATTTTGTATATGTAAATTATTTTAAACTTTTCTTGCATAAATGAAATTTTTGGTTAGATTTATATAAGGTTGTATATGTATTAAATTGAAATTTACTATGTATCAAAAATAGAGTGTTTACACACACACACACACACACACACACACACACACACACACACACACACACACATTATGTATGTATGTATCAATTTTCTGAAAATTGAATTTTCAAATGAGTGTAGATTTGAAATCATTCTTCTTCTGGAAAGGAATGAAGAGAGACATAGTGGATTTTGTAGTGAGATGTCTTGAATGTCAGCAAGTAAAGGTTGAACATCAATATCCAGTGGGATTGTTACAATGACATGTGATACCATAATTGAAATGGGATGTGATTTATAGGGATTTTATAGTTGGATTACTAATGATGTCAAGGTGACATGACTCGATATTCATTGTAGTAGACACTTTGACAAAACAAACACATTTTATTCCAATAAATAATACATATCAAGTCCTAGAGATTGTGAGGGTATTTATTAATGAAATAGTAAGGTTACATTATATTCCAAAAACGATAATTTTAGATAGAGGAGCATTGTTTATAGAAAGGTTTTGTATGAGATTTTAGGAAGCAATGGGAACAAAACTAAATTTTAGTTTGCCATACCACCCATAGATTGGCGTTCAAATTGAAAGAAGTAATCAAATTTTGGAAGACATGTTAAGAATGTACGTTATGAATTAACAAAAACATTGGGAGGAATTTCTACCACTTGACGAATTTGATTATAATAATAGTTATCAAAGTTCTATAAAGATGACACCATTTGAGTTCTTGTATGCAAGGCATTGTACAACACCTCTTAATTGAGATAGACTAGAGGATAGAATTATGGTGGGACCAAAAGTAACTCAAGAAATGGAGGAGCAGATGAAAACAATTAAAGGAATCTTAGGACAAACAAAAAAGTTATGTGGATGTGCATATGATTCGTCGGAGTTGTGAGATCAGGGATAAAGTATTTTTGCGGGTGAGGCCAAAAAATATTTCGATTAAGTTTGGGAAGGAAGAAAAGTTATCACTCCAATATGTTAGACCTTTTTATATTTTTAGAGGAAAAATGACCTATTTCATATCGAATTGCGTTACCTGCATATTTAGAATGTATGCATGATGTTTTCCATGTTTCAATTTTATATCATTATATTTCCAATCCTTCACATGTTATTGATCTAAGATATTTACAGATGTTATATGAGAGGGCCTTCATGGTCGAACCGATCCCCATTTTGGACCAACACATTCAATAAATTTTTCAGCATTTGGTAGATCAGGTAAAGATCTAGTGGGATAACTATAGTCCCAATTATGATACTTGGGAGGATGCAACTAAGATGCATCAACAACTTCCTTATCTATTTTGAAACTTCGATACACAATTTATTTTATGAGGGGGTGTATGTAGTGCTCTGTTTCATTTGATTATTAAAACAAACCAGTCTTATTATTTGAGGGCATTTGTTTGCAAATGACCTAGTTATTGACTATTAATATAACAATAAACCTTACATTTTAATTATGATTAAGTAAATTTGACGATGATTAAATGGTTTAATTATAATTCATATGATATTTAGATGCATTAGTTGCACATTAATATGATGATTTGAATGATAATGATTTTTATTCTCTTGATGATTTTAAATGAGATATGGACTTATGAAATTGTATATATTACTGATAGTTTTCCTAGTGTATCAGGAAAATATAAGAACACATTGATGTGGAATTTTGTCGACAATATTTTGGACTCTGAATTGAGTGAGGAGATAGTAATTATTTTGTGAATATGTCTTGTATATTTGATATGAATTATGAAATTATTAACTAAATGATGTAGTGAATGCAGACACAGGGAACATCATTGTTGATCAATCCACAGATGGATAATGGGATTGCATGGAGTTATACTAGGTACCATCAGGAGAAGTGGAACAACATCCCTATTTACACCTACTAGCACTCCTTCAGTGGCGAGAGTTGAAAAGTGTAAGACACTTTTACTCAGAGGTTGCACGTTTCCATGAGAGTAGGACGTAGATTCGATCACCCATGAGGATCAGTTGAGGGACACACAATAAGGTGATATCCTTATTCCTCAATAACCATTAGTATCTCAATAAGGGAAACAAAGTTATTTAACAATGTCTTCACTATTGCATCAATTCCTCATCAATTAAAATTCATGTACTCGAAGGGCATGCACACATGTCACCCTTGGAGTACGATAAGTAAGTCCTGAAGGGCATGACACACATGGTACCCTTGGTATCTTTACTAAAAATTGTCAATGAATAATAAATTGAAAAGTGGTTTTAAAAATAAAATGCACAAGGTGAATTGCTATTATTATTATTATTATTATGCATTTCATTTAAGGGAAAAAAACAATTTATTGTATTTTAGTTAGAAAAGAAAATTTATATTAATATCCAAAAATAACATATTATATTTATTAGAGACAATTCAATTCAAGAGCACCCATAATCATGGATAAGAATTAGGAATGAAAATCCTAACTCAATTTGAATTATGAGCTAAAATAAAGGTAGGCTATAGTTAAATTACAAAGAGGTAGTAAATAACTAGAACATCTAACTTCTCGCTCAACACATAAATATGAAACTTGAAAAAAGATCTAAAAAGCACCCCGGAGTAAATTTAGGAGTTAAGCAAAATTGGGTGAGTAAAATATTTTTTTTATGATTGTTAAATGGTAAATACATGTAAACTTGTGCATGTGAGTGACACATGTAAACATGAATATTAATAATTCAGATAATTAGTAAATTGTAGTGTTGCATGTGTGGGACATGTGGCATAAGTCTCAAATACTATAAAAATAGGGCATTGGGATGAAGGAAAGGACTTTTGACGCACCCTAATGCTAGATGGTTGTCATAATGACAATGTGACTAGTGATTGATATTATTGAGAGTTTGAAAATTGAAGGTGGTAAATAAGTGGGGATCTTCTAAAGCTTGCAAACTTCCATCTTTAGTAATTTTCTAGAGGTATTTTTCATACAACCCCATTGTAGTTCAGGGGTCCTTGGGGAAGAAGAGTACCCTCAAGAGTTTGTAGGGAGGTCAACCACTGGATCTATCAAAAGATGGAAAGAAAACACAAGAACTTCAACAAGGTTGACACAAAGGCTTCGACAAGGTTGATATAAAGGCTTTGACAAGCTAACACAAGGACTTAGGCAATCAACTTCATCCAATGATGGTAACTTATATTATTTTTTTTGGTAAATTTATATTGATTTAAATATGATAAATTGTATTGAATGATGTGATCAATTTTTTTATTGAATGATGTGATCAAAATTTATGTTTACATTATATATTGCAAGTATTATTGGACTGAATATGAGCATAATTACATGTGGATAAGGTGAATTCCAAAATTACATTAAGTTTCAAAATTCAAAGTGAGATAGGTATGTAACTCATTTTCTGAATATCAATTATGCTAGTGCAATTCTTATATTAAATTTGTTGTACAATGACTTATAAACGTGTGTAGAAAAAATATTTAAATAGAAATGTAATATGTTTTCCAAATACAAAGTATGTTGGTGGGAATCATATTAAAATTGTTGTTCAATTCTTATATTAATTTTGTTGTACAATGACTTATAAACGTATGTAGAAAAAATTATTTAAATAGAAATGTAATATGTTTTCCAAATACAAAGAATGTTGGTGGGAATCTTATTAAAATTGTTGTTCATAGTTTTGGTTGTTAGTAAATTTGTGTAATTAAAAATTATTTATTGTTGTTGTAGGGTTGTGTGTGTGTGTGCACGCTTGCGTGTGTAAGGCCATCTTCTTTTACTGAGTCTTTATTTCCATCCACCTATGGAGAGATACACCTCCTCGCCTTTGCTAATAATGGATAATTATTTATATTAAATTGAAAATAACAACAATGAAGGAAAAGAAAAAAAGAAAAAATGGGTTTCTAGCTTAACACAAAGAAATCAAATTTCATATTTTCTATTGTTGCATGAGAGGACGAGTTGATCTGAGCAGTGGGATTAGTTTTTTTTTACCACAAACATTCCTATAAAAAGAGCATGAGTTTCAAAACAACTTTGTCAGTTTGACAACTTTGAATCATAACAATGAAATAATTCTACATAAATTCGCCAAGGATTTTCAACTCTCACTACCATCTTATCTAGACACACTAAACATTTTTCAGAAAGTAAAAACCGACTTAGTCCAGTGCCATTATTACTATTTCCCTAATGTACTGTGCACTAGAGCGTTTCAATAAAATCAAATGCATATAATACTAATACCTAAAGGGGTCACCTACTCAAATTCAATATTGGACAAGACTTGAGAATTATCAACACCTCATAATAGTCAAAACCCACCAAAAAACTCCCAAAAAAACCGTTGAGATTTAGTCTCAAAACACCTACATATTAAACTCAAACTACACATTATTAACATTTTAGCTATTGTCCTCATCTTGAGAAATTCAAATTGAACTCATTAAAATAATATTGGCGGGAATTATCATCATCATCTATCATCTCATCTCATATTATAACCAAGATTCAAATTTAATGCAATTAAGGAAACCACGATTCAAATTTGATGAGATTAAGGAAATAGAGGAGGAAACGAGAAAGGAAAATATTAATCTTTCTATTCTCCATTATTTCCATGGACTGATAAGAGAAGATCCTCACACATTTATTTTTTAATTCGAAGTTCTCTAAAGGAATTGTGCCTATAAAACATATGTTCAAAATCTAAGGCTCTTTCCATCTACTCTAAATGAAGCAACATTGCATTGGTTTATGACCTTGCTGGGAACACCATTAGTGCTTGGGAATAAATGAAAGAAACTTTCATTAAGAAATATAGAGATTGTTGCAAGGCTTGGGACATTAGAGATGAAATCTTTAGGATGACCCAAGGAGAATAATAATAATTGGAATATTATGTAGAAAGACTTAAGTTTAGCTACATGAATTTCATTAATTGTAGATTGGATTTAGAATTGTTCAAACTGATACTTCTCAAAGTGCTAGAGAGGAATGGATGGAGACACTGAACTTACATGGAAATGGTGACATCTTCCAACTTTATTATGATGAGATAAATCAATATTTAAAAAACCATTCAAGAGATGTGAACAAGAAAAATAAAGGCTATAGAAGGTTTGTTAGCACAATCAGTAAAAGAATCTAAGTTGGGCTAACAAAGTCTAAAATTGGAAATCTACTTGAATATATGAAAATTGGCATCCTACATTCACTAGCTATGCAACTAGACACTATGAAAATGAATATGAAACAAGAATAGGTTGAGAAAAATTTGGTTGTTTTGTATCCTAAATGTACAAAACAATTATGCTAGGAATGAATTTCCATTAAACAATGTGGGGGGGGGGGGGGG
>ML787900.1:162260-237388 GCA_009831015.1 Picea engelmannii | reverse complement strand
TAAAGGTTATTTTCCAAGGAGATGAAGACAATATGGAGCATGTGTGCTTCATTAATCAAAGGAGGCAAAGTCCACTAAGAAAAATTCCACAAATTCACATCCTCAATATTTTAGTTCTGGTTATAACAAGCAAATATATGTTCCTCCTACAACTCAGTATCACTCAAACCAACAAACATGGCTAATTCAAAACCCAAGCTCTATAGAAATGGAAATATCCAACTCAAAGTCAATCTTTGCAATTCATCCCTCAACAACAACCTTAGTGGCCTAAAACTTAACAACCTTGGAGACCTCAATCACAATAACAACAAGCCTTTCCACTCCATCCTCAACAAAACACTAGCCAACAAACACCCAAGAAACCACAAATGCTTTCCCAACCAACACCAAAACCAAATAATAGATTGGTTCAACCAGTACATAATAATGAGATGGAAAACCATGCAACCTATTCACTATTTTCTCTATACTTCAATGAACTTAACCTTCACTTAGTAAATGTAGTGGTAGAGCCTCTACCTCCACTAGATACTAAGCAATTAGAAGTAAGGCCACCTAAGAAATTAGAACAAAACCAACATCCTTCTCTCCTAGAAACCCAAAAGAAAATCCCACCTTACCTAGAGAGGGGTGAACGCATGAAAACACTCACTTAATCTGAATACGATCTATGAGCATAAATAAAGAGCCTAGATGTCAAGATTCCACTTCTTCAGGAAATCATAGATATGCCCATCTACAAAAAAAAATCATCAAGGAACTATGCATCAAGAAACTTGTAAGATAGAAAAAAAATCTCCCCACTATCAATGTTGTAGGACAACTTGTTAACCTCATGCTACATAATATTTTTACTCCTAAATATACTAACCTAGGCAATGTTGTAGTAGATGTGTACATATCCAAATGCTTAATCCAAAACCGTTTTGATATATTTAGGAACTATATTAAATGTTACAATCAAGGAAATTATGCACAAATTAAATATGAGAGAATTGTTGAGTCATATACCTAATATATTTAATTAGTAGATAGGTTTAGTATCATCCCTAAGGGAATGTTAGAAGATGTACTTGTCTCAAACTCTTTTCTCCTTTTTAAAAACAAATTAATTAAACTTGGTCTAATTTGTTTTTACTTTTATTTATTTATTTTAATTTGGGTTTCTTTATATATATTTTTATTTTGTTATATTTTTTAAAATTATTTTATAAATTGTTATTTTTTTATTTAAAATGTTTATTTTTCTTTTCTTTTTTAATTTGAAATGTTGGTTTTATTTTTTCCATTTCAATTTAAAAAAAAAGTACTTTTTCCTTGTTTTTTTTTTAATTTTAGGTCTAAAATAAAAAAAGGGTGATATGAGTCATCATGTTTTGATTGGAGTGTTGATTTTAAGGTTTTGGTTTGGAGTGACATTGGTTGTCAAGACCATGGTATGAAACACATTGTAATTTTAACCTTGAAATAAAAAAGGGGGTGCTACTAGCAACACCACTTTTTGATGAGGGGATCGATTTTAAGGATTTTGTTTGCAATGGTACTAATTGTCAAGGCCATGGTTTCAAACAATTTATAATTTTAACCTCAAAAAAAGGGGGTAGCACCCTGTTTTGGATTTGTGGGTTGATTTTATGGTTTTTGTTTGTAATGATACTGGTTGTCAAGGCCATGATTTCAAACACGTTGTAGTTTTAATCCCAAAATAAATAAATAAAAATGGGGTGATTTTGGGAGCACCGCTTTTCAATTCGAGAGTTGATTTTAATCTTTTTAATTGCAAATTTATAGGGGCTTAAGACCATGGTGGCAAAAGGTTGTAATTTTAACCTTGAAAAAATGGTGATTTTGGTAGCACCAATTTTTTATTTGGGGGTTGATTTTGGTGTTTTTGACCTACAAATATGAGTTTTTAGGGCTAGAGTTTGTTAGGATATTTAGACACTTACGAGTTAGTTGAGATAAAATTGGTATAATGTGTCGTTCGGTTAAATTTTGTTTCTTAGTGTGTTTCTTTAGTATGCATTTGTAATTCGACGATCATGATATGTTCTCAACACAAAGGGATCTGACAACTCATATTCTCCTCGATCTCAACGACTACATTGATCTATGGCTTAGAACCTGATTGGTCCATGGTATCTATTTAGAGAGTGTTAACACTCTGTAAATTTGTTTGGATGATAAACAAACGACATAGGTAACCTACAAACCAACTTTAGAGCTGGGTACTAGCCTGCTCAGCTCAGAGAGGGCTCTCTCGTGTCACTTGGTGTTTCTTTGGAAATCAATGGCTAGGTTTAGTTTGTTTTTGGGGAGTTTTTATAAATTTGCTGGCAAGGAAGGGGAGGGACACTTAGGGCTATGGAGTGGAAATTCTGAAAATGAATGAAAACACTGACTGGCCAGTAGAACTCTCCAGTGGAGAAAGGCTAAGTGAGGCGATGAATCTGATTTATAAATTGTAGTTTGCAAAGTGTAAGAAGAAAAAGAAAACAAGTAACTGCATCAGGGAATTTATGAAATGAATTCTGAATTAGTTATGAAGAACTTAACACCGTTTAAATTTCTTAAGCCAAGAGCATCACAAGATGAATTCTGGACTTTTAAACTATCCAATGTAAACAGAAGACAGTGCAAATGGAATTAAAGAACACAAGAAATACATACAAGGAGAGAAAACAAAACTCATATCACCACCATTAGAATCTTTTCATAGAGACTTCAAAAGCTTCTGCATATGTATTCAATTCACCTCCAGAAAATTACAATTTGGTCCAGAACAACTAAAAATGTGCCCTTGCACTTCTACCAACATTAATACATTTGGAACTTCTAACATTTACACAATTTGAGTTCCTTCAATTAGAAACCAATTACAATAGCTGAACTGAAACGTTTCAGCTTCTAAAACCGATTACAATAATTACAACTGACAGTTTTGGTATGGGAACCGATTACAATGATTAATCAAGAACGTTTCATGAACCAGCTGTCGATTCCTCTGACTCTTAAGCTTCTTCCTTTTCCATTTGTCATGTTTTGGTCCTCTGTCTGATCTACAATTTTGGTGACACCTGGGCATTATCTGTTGGTTCCTGGAAAACTGCACTTTGTTTTACCCAACCACACTATCTCCTTCCACTGCAAGTCAGAAGAGATATTGTAATCCAACATTTCTTTGATTAGGATCTCTAGGTCAATGCAAGAGGCATACGTCATGACTGGAAGTCCAATCTTCATTGTTTTGAACTGATTCAAGATCTCAAAATATGTAATCAAATATTCAACTAGGGTTGCTCCTTTCAAGTTTTCCTTCAGGCTTTCAAACTTGGAGTGATCCATCCCGCATTGAGCGAGGCGAGAGTTTTATTCCTCCCGATCATACAATTTTTCTTTGCCACCCCAAAATGGTGGGAGGCCTTTGATGAACAACTCTTGAAACAAATCCTTGAATTCCTGTATACTTTGCTCCATCTGTATGGCCTTGGTTTGGACTAATTTTAGCATGTTATGTTTGACAATGACCCTCCTGGCCCAGATGATCAATGTAGTCCTATATTTGATCTCAATGGTATGAATTTCTACAGTGGGGATGTAATTTAGCAGGTTTATGGCATTTTGGGCCCACTCTGATGGTTTCTTTGCTAGGGTCTCATTTACAATTGTGCGCCTGCTTCTGGCTGTGATGACCATGCTATATTTTTCATTGATGAAGTTCAAGTACACACTGAACTTAGCAACTTAAACAACAATAGAATCCCAGATGATGTGTTTGTCTCCCTGCAACAGTCCTTTGCCTCTCAACCTTGTTTTCTGCTTGTCTACTCTTTCCTGCAAAGCTTAATTCTCCTTTTGAAACTAAGCCATCTTCTCATCTTTTGTTTTCATTTCTTGCTTCAATTTCTCTATATCTCCCTTTAGCCCTTTGATTTCTCCCACCCTCAGGCTAACTTGTGACATAGCCTGGACAAGTCCTTCAGTGCTTGGTCCAACCTGTGCAGTAGAAGGTACAACTACAACCATGTTTTGTAATTTTGTCTTCCCTTGTGACCAATTCACTTTTTCTTGCTCTAGTTGTAATACCTTGGCCTTGTAGTTCAATGTCTCTTGTCGAAATGCCTCCTTCTCTTGTTCTAGAGGAACCAATTCTATTGTTTGTGGATGCTCTGTGGCAAGAATTTTTAGTTTCTTCTTCAAGCTTTGAATCAACTTGTCTTTTTCTTCTAAGGAGGATTTCACTCCATGAGGGCCTTCAAATTCTATCCTCTTGACCTGAGTTTTCCAAGCCCTGTTGGATGATTTTTTTCTTGCCTCAACTGCCCTTCCAACTTAATTGCATAAGTCGACAGCTTTGAATTCTTCAAGCTTAGATCCAAGTAATCTGAATACATCATATCACTGGTATTCCTGTGGAATTTCACTTTGTTTGGAGCATTGATGTTTTCATATTTTAGCTTGATCTCAGATACTTTATCCTCATCTCCAACTACTATGTTAAATGTCTTATTCTCTATATCTCTTACCGTGAACATAGAAGACTTGTGCTGAGAAATCTTTTCTACTTCATGGATTAACTCCCTCATTTCACTCATAGCCAAATTTCCTTTCTCAGCATATTGTTTTGCCAAATCTTCTTTAGATTGGTAAGCTGCTCTAGAAGCCTTATCAAAGATGTGCTTTTTGCTGCTGAAAGTTCTTGAGATGACTTCACTTTACTGCTTGCTTCCTTTCCCAACCTCTACAGTGCTGGTGCCACTCTCCACCATATCCATATTCACCTGTTCTTTAGGCTCTTCCTCCTCTAGATCCACTATCTATTGGGATTGTGTGATATTCATCTTCTTAGGGGCAGTTTGCTAACTACTAGTGCCCAGGGCCTCTGAACTGCTTCTTTTGTTGTAAACACTTACCTTGGGGACTTTAACTATCATCTTCTTAGGATTTTTTTGTGTTTGAGTCTGTTGCAAGTTTGCCTCCACTTGTTGTGTTTGATTTGGTTGCAAGATTGCTTCCATATCAACACATGCATTTATATTTGCTAATTTGTCAAAGCCCTCAACATGTTCATTCTCATAGGGGCATATTTGTTCATCAGTCTTCTCTTGGATATGATCTGATGTGGATCATATCTTCTCCCATGTAGCTATGAAAAATCAAACTCTTTGAGATTTTCTTGGAGCTGAGATAAGCATGATCTTGTCTTGACAATGAAAGGTCCAATGATGAAAGGAAAATTGAGGTTGGATGCCTTGTGTAATTTCAAGAAGTGATCTATCTCTGATATAATTATTTTCTTGATGAACTCAAGGGAAAAGACTCTGGGTGTTAGAAAAATAGGTAGAAGATAGGGGGATTCATGACAACCATAAACCCATATCACTATTGAATGAATGAACAACACCCATTCACCCACTCTATTTTCTGGATTTGGTTGTAAATAACTCCTCATGTCATCCAAGACTCTTGGTAGGTTGGTGTTGAAAATCAGGTTGTAAACCCTAGACATGACCTTGTTGATAAAAATGAGCAATGTGCTACTTTTACATTCAGTTGATATGAATGCTTCTTCAAGGAACTCTCTCTTGTTTGTTTCCAGGAAAATCTTCAGCAAGTATGTGTAATATCTGAAATGTCTTAGTGCCTGAAAATTCACTAGCTGTATGTGGATATTATCAGCTATGAATTTATCGAAGCTGATGCAGACTGACTGACTGGACTCTGAATGGAAAAAATCCAACATAAAACCTAACATGACATTGACCACATACTTTTCATTATCTAAACCTAAAATCTGACTCAATATGGAACATACCCATTGGACTTCAATAACCATGACATTAACACTCAATGGTAGGGACAGACTTTGGGAAATATGCTATGGTTTGAAAATTGTTCGTAAGAATAGGTCTTTGACTTTTGAAGGACATTCCTTGTAAACCATAATCAAATTTTCTTCTTCGAACGGTTCAAACACTGCGAAGAAGGACTCTGGTATGCCGAGGGTGCCTCAAATTGAAAGACTCTCTACCCTACACAGGACCTCAAACCCCCATTTATTTAAGACAACTTTCTCTTCCTGTGAATATTTCTCTACGCACCAACCTATGAATTCAAGGAAAGGGAACACGACCTTGACAACGTAAGGGACTATAGTGGCCTAGACTACTTGAAGGAAGGGTATCTTCTTCCCTACATTATCTGACAGAATGGATCTGGATATAGAGATGGGAGAAATGGTAATTTCAGTGTCGAACACATCTGAATCTATGTCAATTAGGGCTTCTTCGTTTGACATGGGGTCTTTCTCTGCTACATAAATAATGATAGGTTCCATGGTGGAAATGAAAAATACCTGTAAATGAACGGAAAAGGCGTGATATTGGCATACTGTTGAGCTTCATTTCGAATGGAGTGGTAGCGACAACTTTCAACATTCTAGTATTTGAAAAAATAATAAAATAACGACAAGCACCCCCTTTATATACTTTCCCGATTTCGGGGGCGAGAAGGAGTGGTTTGGGACAACCCTCTTATCACCCCAAAATGCACCCAGTGGCGCCACGTGGTCTCGACCTGAAACCGCGGTTTACTTTTTGGCTCGCTTTCGGGAATTATCTTGCGCACAAGTCCTCCCCCCGAAACGATCCCCGCCCGTTGATTTGTAGCGCCTGCGATCCGCGACCTGTCATGTCCCATAAACTCTGTGCTACCCCTAGTTTTATCCTCCTCCTGCTAGACTTGGCCCTGTCCTCTAGTTTGTCATGCCTCCACATCATTTTAGCGCTTCGCTAAGTCTTGAAAACTAGATTTCACATAGAAATTGTTATGGTGATAACATAGAGCATGGAGGGTCATTTGTCGATGATCAATTGTGATAAACTCTTTGTCATATATTTTCTTTTGCATTAATAAATTGCCTCAAGTGACCACGATGGTTGGGGCCATGGATATTTCCCCACAGTGGTTTTACCATGTAAAAACATTAGTGTGCTGATCTTTGATATGGTTGTGTGAGTGGTTACTGAAGGTGTTCTCCCTCTTTTACAATAAGTGTGTTTTTGAACATGGTATCAAAGTGCATTTGAAGACCCACTCCTATTGTATATCGAGATCTGGATTAATTTTGTTGTCGATGGAAGGAGGTGTAAGAGCCTATACCCCTTAATGAAAACTTCATGAACTCCTAACATAGATCGAAGTTTGGAAAAAATCGCTTCTATAAGAGACTTTGTGAAAATGTTTGCAACTTGATCTTGAAGTCATTTTGTCGCATCTCAATTTATGATATTTCCATACATTTTTGAGCCAAGATAACTATTCCATTGCATCTGAAGCACTCATTTCAATTAGGAATGATTTTTTTTTCACTCGAAAAGGTTTATGTTTTCCCAAGATATGATCATTTCTGTTAGATCTAGAGGTATAAATCCTGAATATGCCCCTTTTAAATTTTTATAGAGATAATATTTTGGTTTTCTTTTTTGTTTCCGGGTTTCTACTCTTTTTGGTCTGCGTATTCTCTTTTCCTTGTGATTTGTGCAATCTCGAAAAATCAGAGACATAATAGAAAGTGTTTTCTTGTCTATGTATGATCTTTGTTGTGCACTCTGTACGATCTTGGTAAATCAGAAACAAAGGGAAAACTTTCATTTTCTGGGTAAGCTAATCGATACCTAACCCTTTTTATTGTCGAGGAGCAAAAAACATTTCCCATGTGAACACATGAAAACAATTTTTCTTGAGCACGCACTTCAAGGCTATCTTCCACAACAACACCCCCATCCTTCTTCTTAAGATTATAATGTGTTTTGCACTAGTTCACTTGGTTAAAAGTTGATTTACGTAGTAAGAGGTCTTGAGTTCAAGTCTCTTTTTTGTTACTTTTTGAAAAGGTTCACACATTCAATGTAAATTGTATTTCACTTAAATTGTAAAAGTGAATCACTATAAAGTGGCTTTAATATTTCTTTTTAAAGTTGGTTTTTGCATGCAACTTTAATTTAAAAAGTAACTTCATTGTAAAAGTGATTCATGCAAAATAAGGGTCCCAAACCCTCTCCACCAACTTCTTTCCCTAATGGTGACAAAGGCACAAAATCTAAAAGTAATAAGATTGACAGACATTGCAAATTTTGTGGGAAATATGGTCATGTAGAATATAAATGTTTTAAAAGATGGAATCCTTAGAAACAACAACGATGAAGCACAACATCAGTATTGATTCTTCTTCTTTTGTTCTTCTTCTTCTTATGGACATGCACTTTGTGCTTCTGGTTTCTTCTTCAATGCAACTTCTACTTCTTCTTCTGATGAGTGGCTTATTGATTCTAGAGCATCTTATCATATGGATAAGGATAAATCCATATTTTTTTTTCTCTTAATGAATGTAACACTAAGAGAATATTTGTTGGTGATGATACATCTCTTAGTGTTGTATGGTCTAGAACAGTTCTGGCAGATAATGATCATTTCAATGATGTATTAGTGTTCCAAGTCTTTCCTGCAACCTTCTATCAGTGTATCAGATCATATTCAGGTTTTCATCTCACCAAGTTGTAATCAAGGATTTAAAATATCCTAAGCATGTCTTCACAACTAGAATTGTTGATGATATTATGAGGTTGTACAAGATTGACAACTTTGGGCCATCATCTTTTCCATCAATTTTTATTGTTCATAGCGATGACTTGAGCAAAATTTGGCATGGGAGGTTTTTTCATGTAAACTATCGTTCATTGCAAAAACTATGTAATCAACACATGGTGATTGTTCTTCCTCTCATTTCTTATATAGATGGTGCTTTTATCGGTTGTGTTCTCAACAAACATCATCGACACAATTTTGACAAACGTGCTTCTTGGCACACCTCATCCCCTTTGCAACTTGTTCATAGTGATTTGTGTGGTACACTGTCTTCTCCTTCTTTCTCTGGGTGCAATTATTTCTTAACTTTCATGGATGACTTCTCCATATGCACTTGGGTTTACTTCTTAAAACTTAAGATACAAGTTTTTGACAAGTTTTTGGTCCACAAGGCCCTTGTAGAAAAACAATCTGGACATCAATTTCAAATGTTAAGAACGAATAATGGAGGAAAATATGTGAACAATAAATTTACAAGTTACTGCATTGCACAGGGCATTCAAATGCAACACATGGTTCCATATACACCACAACAAAATGGTGTTTATGAGAGAAATAATCACACATTAAAATAAATGGCTAATTGTATGATCCAATCTAAAGGATTAAGTCTTCATTATTGGGTGGAATCCATTAATAGTGAAAATTACATAGTAAATCAAACTCCCACAAAGGCTTTAAAAAATATAACACTAGAAGAAGCATGGACGAAAATTAAGCCAGATGTAAGCCACTTCCATGTATTTGGTAGTGTAGCATGGGCTCAGATTCCTGATGAGAAAAGTAAATCTTTACAACCTAAAAGTGAGAAGTGTATTTATGTTGGATATTCTGAAGATTTCAAAGGTTACTGAATTATTCAATCTCATTCCAATGAAATTATTATTAGAAGAGATGTTAAATTTGATGAAAATGTCTTGTCTTGTGATCCTAGTTCGACGTTTGTTCCATCTTCGTTCTGTGAGTCATCTTCGACATTTGTGCCATCTTTTGTTCCTATTATGGTTTCTTCTTATTCGAATGATAACAATGAGGATGAAAATCCACCTCTTTTTTCTCACCTTCCTCCATATGAGTCCATTGAATATGAACCTGCACTAGGATCACCACTTCTGAGATGGATCTGTTCAACACAAGAAGCAGGTGGTGATCTTGTCAATGATCGTTTAGATTAATGTCAGAATCATTCAAAATTATAATGAGCCTCTTCTATTTTGGCTCAAGTTTCAAAGACTCATGACCTAAAAACATTTGCAAAAGCTTCAAGTCATCTAGATTGGGACACAATAATGAATGAAGAGTATCACTCTTTAATGGTGAACGATACTTGAGATCTTGTACCTCTTCCAAAATGAAGAAAACTTGTCAGATGTAAATGGATGTACAAAAATAAATATGAATCATATGGAAGTGTTGAAATACACAAGACCCAATTAGTTTCCAAAGGGTTCTCTCAAGTTAAAGGCATTGACTATAATGAAACATTTTCCCCCATAGCAAAAATGAATTCCATCCACCTTGTTCTAGCCTTTCCTGCCTCACATAAATGGGAAGTCCATTAGATGGATGTTAAATCCACTTTCTTTCATGGGGATTTTCAAGAAGAAATATACATGGAACAACCTCCTAGATATGTCCAAAATGACTCTAGCCTTCTTTGTCGCCTTAAAAAATCTCTTTATCGTCTTAAGCAAGCTCCTCGAGCTTAGTATGCCAAAAATGACATATTTGTTCTTGACATTGACTTTTCTAGATGCCATTATGATCCTAGTGTCTATACCAAGAAAGTAGGAATCCATCCCATAATACTTGTTCTTTATGTTGATGAGCTTATTCTCATTGGTAGTAACCCTAAACTTTTAACATGTGTGAAATCTAGCCTTAATTGTTTTTTGAAATGACAGACTTAGGATATTTGCATTATTTATTTGGCCTCCAAGTATTGCAAACCAAGGAAGAAATATTTATTTCTCAATCTAAGTATGCTTGTGACCTTCTTCGATGCTTTCTCATGGATGATTATAAACCATCCCCTTCTCCCTTCTAGTGTGGAGTCAAACTTGTTGTCACTTGTACTTCTCCCAAAGTTGAAGCCACCTTGTACCATCAATTAGTTGGTAGCCTCTTATATTTGACTCATACTTGTCCTGATATTTCCTTTTTTGTTGGTCTTGTTGCTCGGTATATGAAAACACCCCATGAAATCCATTGGAAAGTAGCTAAAAGGATTCTTCGGTATTTCCAAGATACAATTCAGTTCATGATATATTATAGTTTAGGGGTGACTCCTTTGTTGGTTGGTTTCACTTATTCAGATTGGGCCGATGACCTTGATGATCATAAGTCTACTATAAGTTATGTTTTCATCCTTGGTTCTGGACCTACCACTTGGGATTTTAAGAAACAACAAGCTATTTCTCTTTATTCAACAAAAGCAGAGTACCAAGCAATGATTAATGAAAATCAAGAAGCCTTGTAGCTTCAATAGATCCTTTCAGAGTTTGGATTCTAGCAACAACATCCAACCACCCTCTAGTATGACAATCAAAGTGCCATTAATCTTCCCAAATATCCAGTTCAACATCAGTGCAACAAACAAATTGAGATACACATGCACTTCATCAGAAAGCTCATTCATGATTGAGATATTGAAGTGCTCTTTTTCCCTACAGGAGATCAAGTTGCATACATTTTCACAAAGTCTCTTACAGAAGCGAAGTTTTCCAAACTTTGATCTATTTAGGGAGTTCAAGAAGTTGTCATTAAGGGGGAATAAGATCTAATGCCTCATTCCTTCTCCTATTGTGTCACCTTTGTAAATCCTTCAATCATGTCCCTAGTTGTTCTTAAGGGGGGATGTTACGATATTTAGACACTTAGGATTTAGTTAAGATCAACTTGGTCTAATGTTTCGTTAGGTTAAAGTGTGTTTATTAGTGTGTTTCTTTAGTATGAATTAGTATGCATTTGTAATCCGACGGTTACAATATGTTCCCGACATAGAGTGATCATATGAATCATATTCTCCTTGATCTTAATGACTACATTGATCTGTGTCTTAACACCTGATTGGTCCATGATATCTATTTAAAGAGCATGGAGGGTCAATTGTTGATGATCGATTGTGAGAAAATCTCTATAATATATTTTCTTTTGCATTAATAAATTTCCTCAAGTGGCCACATTGGATGGAGCCATGGATGTTTCCCCACAAGGGTTTTACCACGTAAAAACATTGGTGTGTTGATCTTTGATATGGTTGTGTGAGTGGTTATTGAAGGTGTTTTCCCTCTATTGGAATACCTGTGTTTTCGAACATAGTTCTCATTTTTATGTCACAATTCTCGTTAAGTTGGTAACTATGTTTTGTTTGAAAACTTAATTGATTTGTATAAAGTTTTTCATAGGAGGTCCAATCCATACCATCCACACTCAAATGGCGAAGTGGAAGTTACAAACAAAGAAATGGGTAACATCCTAACCAATACAATGCATATACATAGAAATTATTGGGCCAATAGACTAATCGAAGTAGTATGGGCCCGCGAGACTAGTTAGAAAACAACAATATGGTTTACACCATATGAAATAATATATGGTAAATCTATCATGCTACCTACTGAATTTGATATCAAAAGACTTAGAAAAAAACTGGATCTAGGGATTGATATCTCTACAACATAGGAATAAATGATTAATCAACTTAATGTATTGGATAAAAGAAGGAAAATGGACCTATTTGACATTGAAATAATCTAATAGCAAATACTTAAATGGCATGACAAGTTTATCAAGACAAAAAAGTTCCAATAGGGTGTCTAGGCTTTATTTTATGATTCTAGGTTCAAGGAAATTAAGGGAAATCTTAGAACAAGATGGTTAGGGCCCTATGAGGTAGATACATGTTCTAACAATGGTTCAGTAAATATTAGGATGATACGTGAAGAGAGATCTCTTTTTTTAGTATCCTCAACTTCAATTCGGAGTAATCTTTCTTTATCTTTTTTTTCCTTGGGGTAAAAAGAATAAAAAAATGTAATTTATTCAAATAAAGAAAAGAGGTTACATTTTGCATATTCTATGAGAGAATTCACGAAAATCATACAGAAGGAATTTACATCACAACAATAAAACCTAAAAGAGAGTGCAATAACTAACATGGAAAAGAATAATTGATCTTTCATTTTTTCCCTTTCTTATTTTTGACATCAATCCATCCCTTGGGAGAGGGTTCCACAGGAACTAACAGTAATTCATAAATTTGTTTTTTAGATTTTTTTGGAGATCCAACTCTTTATCAAAGCCATAGTTGTGAGACTCATGAAATTTCTTTGTTTCTCTTTCTTAGGCTTCAGTTCCCACTATCTTCTAGGAAGAGGTGATATTTGTATTCATTTATTCTTCCCTATGCTCTAAGGGAGGGTTTAAATCTTTAGCCCACACTTTTGGATCTTCACTCTATATTTGATGCATGTTTTGTTCTTGCATTATGTTGTTCTTCCTCTTTTGATAGTGGTGTTTCATATGACTGCCATATTTTTAGTTTAGGTTTGGAATCCTTTTTCTCTACTTTGGGTGAGATTATGCTTGGGGACAAGAACCTTAAAGATGATCTATTTGATGGAAGTTTCAAAATAAAAAATCGATATTCTCATAATCCAATAACTAAATCCAACAAAATGCTCCTTTTTTAAAAATAATATTGTCTGACAAATATTTGCCAAGATCAATCTCAACACATATTCAGGAATATGTGAAGAGTCCCAAGCTAACCATCTTCGGATATGATTTTATCAATCTTCCTAGGGTTTTCCTAATATCTTTAAATACTGAAAGGTGACATAAATGTAATGGAAAATTTGGTAGGCACACCCAGATTGACATTTTCATGACAATCATTGTGGATGGGTCAAATTAGGGAACCATCGGGTAACAAATAGACTTGTTTGTCCCCAAAATTGGGGACCTTCCTTTAATAATTTATGTTAATCTTCATTGTATGTATACTGAAAAACAAAAAATCATTTAGAACATAGATATACCTCATATTTCTTTGTCCAATTTGAGTGAATCCACTGATATAGGTTTGATGTAGGAGGCCAACAATAATTGAATTGACATATTACCATAGATTATTCATAAAAATAGAGAAATTTTATGATCCACAACTCTGTGACCTCCAACATTTCACCTTTTTATATCTCTACTATATATGATCTAGGCATAGGAGGGGGTTCAGGGGTGGAGCCCCATATTTTTTTTTTTGTGGGGTGTGGGTGGGGGGGGTGGTGGTCCATTTTTGGCCTGTTTTGTGTTATTTGGATCAATGTAATCTAATCATGGTTAAGGGATTAGGATTTTAATTTAAATTCAGGTTAATGGATTAGGTTTTTGGATGCTGGGGAATACCTAAATATTGTATTATGTGTAGTCAAGTTAATACAATGAATAAGATAGAGATGCAACTTTAAGTTTTGTTGGTTTTCCCAATTAAGGGTTTCCAGGGTAACTCTCTATGTATTGTGTATATGTCATTGTTGTTCTTTTAATTTTTCTTAAGAATCTGTATGCATTGTTTCACTTCAAAGGTTTAAAACTTAGAGTGTTTCCCAATCAAAGAAGAGGGATTATTCTTGACCACGTCCTTGAATGAAACATGTTTTGAGGTTGAAGGAACCCTCTGGACCACCATTCCTCCATGAAAAAGCAACACCAATAAAATGGTTAAATATTTGGTTATTCTATATAGATACAAAAAACAATTGTCCTCAAGTTGTTTACCTTCAAACATTAGATGTTGATGGTCCATAGGGATCCCTTGTGAGAGCTCCAACATTTGATTTAATTCCACCACATGATCAAAAAAATTTTCCCATAAGAGTGAGTATTTACAAGTGATAGACTTAACCATAATTTGAAATTATTCCATGGTAATATGAGCTTCCTCAAAAAAATGTTGAGCAAATGTTCCTTCAAGCATTTGGCAAGAAATTTATCTGTCAAAAACTTGGCATGCACCCTTTGATACTATGGATGCCAAATCCAATAACCAACACAACCCTGGGGACTACCCATTCCGAAGATAATGATCATAACCAAATCCTATAGGGTTTGATCCCATCAATGGATGTCATTATCTCTATTCATGTCAAGGGTCTTTTTGAAGTATAGATCCAACCACAACCCAACTTACCCAAGGAATTAAATCACATCCCCTGTAGGTTAGGGAACATGCATTAGAAACCAAGAGTGCAACGAACATCAACACACTTTGGCATCATCAATATGAGTACCTGAAATTTACCTACTTCTCTCAATTGACTCGTGAGAATTTGGTAGGTGGACTTACCAACATCCAATAGAAAATACATGGTTTCTGTGGATCTTGCTAGGTAGGGAAGCAACATAAAGAACAATTTGATGAAGGGAAATCTTGGAGATAAAATAGAGTCCTTAAGTTGGTTCATGTATTTGTTGACCAATGAACACACTATCCATCACCAATGCTAGGTATTTCCTTCTCTTTGTTGACGACTACAATAGGAAAATGTGGGTGTACTTTCTGAAATTGAAATATGAAGTCTTTAATGAATTCAAAAGTTTCAAGAATTAGAAAAATAGACAAATTGTCACATTACCACTCTTAGGTTTGATAATGGCTGAGAATTATGTTGAAAATAATTCAATAAATTTTTTGCTAAACATGGGATAAAGAGACAGTTCACCACATTATACACTCCATAGGATAATAGAGTAATTTATAGGAAGAACCATGTTATCACATAGAAGGTTGGGTGTATGATGAAGAACAAGTTTGGTCCAAACATATTTTGCAATGTGGTAGTGTTTATGATAATATATTTGTTAAATATATCTCCAATCATGGTAGTGAAGAAAAATACCCTAGAGGAAGCATGGTATGGGAGAAAGCCCAAAGTCAATCATATTAAGCTCTTTGGTTATATTTCCAATGCTTGGATTCTAGAAGAAAAAAGAACGACTTTAGATCCAAAGAGAAATAAATTGAATATCATAGGGTACAATGAAAGTCACAAGGATTATAGATTAGTTGATGTTGACACCAACTAGTTGAACTTAAGTAGAGACATTGTAGTTGATGAATAAGATGGGTCATTCAAGAATTATTTAGATATTAAAATTATTGGAGAGAATCCCATTGTGGCTACGGATTTAGGTGTCAAGCTCTAGTCAACTCCACCTGAAAGTAGGGAACATTATAAGCATGAGGAGTCTCCCAGGTTGGTAATTTTTGATACAGGCAACTCGAATAAGAATTTAGATAACACATGTATAGGTAGCTCAAGTCATGGTTGTGAAACTGAATTGGATGAGGAGGATCCCAAGAAGAGGCCAAAGTGGTGGCACACCACCATTGGATATGTTTAGGTAGTGAAATTATTGAGGGATGATCATTGAGAGGAAAGAGGAAATATAATTCAAACATGGCCAACTTTCTCTGATGGACAATGTTTAGGGAGTTTATGGGACACAAGTGTTCAAGGAAGAAATAGGGAAAATTGAAGGGGAGAAGACCATGGAAATCAAACATGAGAGTCTAATGAAAAATCATGCTTGGGATCTCATAGATATTCTACCAAGGAAGAGACCAATTGGATGCAAATGGTTGTACAAGGTCAAGTACAAAGCAAGTGGTACACTCAAAAATTACAAGGCATGGTTGTGTGCATAGTGGTTATATTAGTGAGAGTGCATTGAATACAAGGAGACCCTTTCTCTTGTAGTAGATATGAGCACCATTAGATTATTTTTATTCATGGCAACATAGTTTGGCTGGAAGATCCACTGGATGTATGTGAAGAGTTTCTTTCTCAATGGAGATTTGGAGGAAGAAGTCTATATGTATCAACCAATAACCACATGGTTTTTAGGTTCCATTGGAGGAAAATATTGTTTGTAGACTTAAGAAGTCTCTATATCACGTAAATCAAGAACCAAAGAACGATACATTAAAATTGACAAGCACTTGGATGAACAAGGGTTCTAGTGAAGTCCTTTGGATTTCAATCCATACATCAAAAACATTGGTAATGATATCATTATATTGGTCATATATGTAGATGACATCATTATTATAGCTACCGAGTCAAGTGATATTGAATGGTCAAATATAACATGAGTAAAGTTTTTGACATAATTGATTTAGGCCTCCTACACTAAAGTCTAGGTGTAGAATATTGGAAAATAGGTAACATCATTTTTTCTCACAAACAAAATATGTTAGGGTTTTCTTGATAAGTTCAAAATGATAGATTGAACAATATCATCCACACTTATATATAAAGGGCTGAAAATGAAACAGATGGAGCCAACACCCCTATTCCGTGACAATCAAGGGGTGCTCAAACCATCCAAGATTCTAGTCTTTCATGAGCATACCAAGAATGTTGAAATTCATTGTCACTTGATCAAATATTTTGTAGAGGACGAACCTATTGATCTATAGTATTGTCCACATAGGACCAAAATGCAGACATTTTTACCCAGTCTTTGGGTCTTGACAAATATGTGAAATTTAGAGATAAGCTATATATAAAGGGTTGAATATTTTAGCCAAGAGAAAATCTAAGGAAATTAATGATTCACTCTATAGGCAACTAGTGAGAATCTTGATATACCGTACAACCACTAAACTATAGTTGATATACCTTGAGAATCTTGACTTACGTTGTGAGATTAATTTCCAGATTCATGACAATGCCTAAGGTATAGCATTAGACTGAAACAATTTAGAGGGCATTGAGATATGTGAAAGAGACACTTGAATTTGGCATTCCATACAACAAAATCAAAGACCCTACGTTGTGTGGGTATATAGATTCAAATTGGGTAGGTCATGCGGATGATAAAAAATCCACTTTTGGATATGTGTTTAGCCTTGGCACGAGTGCAATCACATGGACCAACAAGAAGTAACATGGAATATCCTTTTCATCAAATAACATTGAATATTCAGGAGCAATGATAGGGCCATGTGAGCTAGTTTTTCTTAGGAGGATTCTTTCAGACATGAAAATGCAATAGATAGAGCCAACACCCCTATTCTGTGACAATCAAGGGGTGTTCAAACCATCCAAGAATCTAGTCTTTCATGAGCATAGCAAGAATGTTGAAATGCATTGTCACTTGATCAAATATTTTGTAGAGGATGAGCCTATTGAGCTATAGTATTGTCCATAGAAGACCAAAATGCAAATATTTTTACCCAGTCTTTGGGTATTGACAGATATGTGAAATTTAGAGATAAGCTTGGTGTAGTTAGTAGATTGACCATTAAGGGAGGGTGTTAGAGTAATATCAAATTAATAATGGTAAATTATATATTAGATATAGGAATTAATAAATTCATTTTTATTTTAGGTCATATTATGTTTTTATGCTTTTTTCACTTTAGTGTGTTTCTCTGTTTATCCCACATTCATAAAGTGGATTGACTCGGCTAGTTTGTAACCCTTTATAAGAAGGATTCCACTTCTCATTTTATGCAATGAAATATGAATAACTCTCTTGAGTTTATCTTTGATTTCTTTATATGTTTTATTTTTTATTATCGTGATAAGTGGCTCCCATCTGTGGATGATGTTTGTGGGACTTGATGGTAAACAAATGTATTCAAGATCATTGCACACAAATTCACACATATCTTAGACCATGTCAATAAAATATATTACCATATAAAAACACATTGCACTATTATTCTAGAAAGAGTAGACATCATGTGTCATTGCATAGAACATACTAGATATCGTGCACCACTTGCACTCCATAAACTAGACAACACACACCACTTATGTGACATAAATCAAATAGTGTTCACCAGTTGTGCCAAATAGACTAGAAAATATGCACCACATGGACCAAATAGCGTGTGCCACTTATGCCTCTTGATTGTACAACTTACACCATAAGGATCAAATAACATATGCTACTTTGGCCACATAAACTATAGAACATGTGTTACTTTTTTGCGCCCAAGCACATGGATGGTGGCATATTTTGACACTAAGAATTAGTTTAAGTACAACGCGGTCTAATGTGATTTTAAATCAAGTGTGATTTTGTACTTTATTAATATGATGATCACATTCATGTCATACACTTGAGTGATACGATGGTTCAACACCTCATTGATATTAATGGCACTTGATCCATGGCTTGACACCCAATTGGTCCATGCTTTCTATCTAAAAAACATGGAGGATCATTTTTTTAATGATTGAAGTGAAAGAATTTCTTGTAACATATTTGTATGCATTAATAAATTGCCTTTAGTGTCATGGTTTGTTTTCCTCTTTGAGGGTTTTTAACCATGTAAAACCTAAGTTCTTGATCTTTGATTTGTGTGTGAGTGAATATCTTTAGTGTTCAAACTATGTGAGTATACTTGTTTTTTGAACATGGTATTAGAGCACATGTGAAGCTTCACTCCTTTTTTTATTGAGATACTACCAACCTGTGACAACTATGAAAGGTGTATTGTGTGGATAGAAGTTTCATTTCATTCATTTACAATAATGCTTGGTAAATGTCTATCATGCAAAAAGAGTAGTTTCGTTATTGCAATTTTTTTATCATTTTTGAGCCACGTGGACCATTGCATTGTTTTTGAAATGTTGTTTGTATGCAATGTCGTTTCCAACTAGAAACACCTTTCATTTCATCTGAAAAGGCTTTTGTTTCTTGAGATATGATCATTTTAATTTGGTTATTTAAGGGTCACTTTGAGTTAACTTAGAAAATTAGAAATGTATTCAATGGTTTAGGGCTCATCTTGTTGATTTTTTCACTTACATCCAACTTTTATTTTAATTTTCTGACAACATTTTGGTTTTTTGGAGTTTGTTTTTGTGGTGTATTTTGTACAAGATTTAGCTTTGTCTTGGTCTAAAAATACATCCTTCTTGGCCTCTTATGAATTGATTTTTTTTGGGATATTTGTCCCCTCTTTGTTTGTACAAGCCAAGCCTTGATGCATATTGTTTGAGGTGCATGATCTTGGGATTCTTGTTATTGGTCCCTTCCATTCTTCACCTTCACATTCAATCTCCCTTCAACATCCACGTTCTATTGTAGATGTTGGAACCCTATTTTCTCAACAACTCATTGACATCTCCATTGGTGGGTGATTCCTTGTTGAGGACCACATCCATTCCACATATTCTTGCATGAGTTTATCCTCATTGGGAGCACGACACTCTTATTGGGCCCTTTGCCAACCATTACTGAGGATGTGTCATTTCATCATGTGGGATCCTCCCAAATGATCATGGCATTGAAGACTACTATTTATTTAAAGATACTCTTTATAACCTCTTACATGGAGACCACTTCAACCAAGGAATTCACCAACCACAAAGTGACACTTCAATAGTTAAAGCTACATAAAGCCACATTAGTGCCATGTGACTGTGCCGCATAGTGACCTTGCTTCCTATCCATTCCCATATGCATCTACCATGTAGTGAATTGGTCATGCAACCACCACCATGTGGGCCCATCACTGCCTAGCCATGTGTCCCTACCACACCACCCAATCCCATATCATCAACTATGTCAACATCGTTGGATCATCACAATACTATGTCCCTTGCTATGTGTTTCTATGTCAACAATTTCAAATCAACTTTTTTCCATGTCACTTTTCCACATGGCATGATCTCATTGTCATGTGTCACTTTTAGTTGACTCCTCTCCCTTGGTAATTTGGATTTTGGTGTTGATTTTCAAATAAAGTTTGATTTGAGTGCAATTTTTGTGTTCTCGACTAATTTTTTGTGCTTTATGCACTAGGGTGGTTTGTTTTTGCAAATTTATTGTTTTCTTGTTTTCTTAGAACCCCCCCACCCCCCCCTCCCCAAACACACACACAAACACTAATATTCTTTTGGCTTTTCGAGGGTCTTAACTTCATATGTACTTTTTCTATGCCATTTTTTTTTCTTTCTGAAGTTGTCTATTTTTTTAAGCTGTACACATTGGCATCATCATTTTGTAAATATGAGGTAATCTATAGTATTTTTAAATTATATTGTATTTTGAGCCCATTCTTCAGTCGTGGCCTCTTAGTTTTGTTGCAAATTCTTCTAGTTTGACAATATGGATTCTTATATTTATGTTTCAACCATTTTAGAGGCAAATAAAAATTGGAAGTAGCTAGTGACATGTTGTACAATGAAGTGTCCTCGCTTCAATTAGATATTGTATCTTTTGGAGAGGAAAATTAGGGCCTTCAACGCTGAAAATGCCCTCCTTCGTAAAAAAAAATATGACAACGATGCAATGATATAAACCTTGCATACTAAAGTTAATGATTTGGAGCAAAAATATTTAGATGTGGAACCCAATCATGTTTCTCAAGATTCATAAGGAGTATTGCATCATGTACTCATATGTTGGATGAACAATTAATAGAGGGTGATCTTATTTTGTCTTCTTATATTTCTCATGGTTATATTTTTTTATGTACACATGTTTTCCAATTTGGAGCAATACACAATTGAAATTGGTTCTAAGTTACTATGCAAAATGGGTTATAAAGGCACAGGTCTTGGAAATCATGCCAAGGAATTGTAAAACCCATTGAGTATGTTTTTAAAGGAAGAGGTCTTGGAAAGCATGGCCAAGAAATTGTAAAACCCATTGAGTATGTTTTTTCACAATTTCAATAGGGTCTTGGATATTCTGATAATTTTGTCTCGCCTTCTTTTCTATCTTTTATGGCACCAACTTTCCATTCTTCTTCAACATCATTTGATTCTTCACTTTTAGAAGACATGGGGAAATCTTTCCCTTTTCCAAGGGGGCACTCTTTCTCTTATTGTTGGGATTGACATTCTAACCAGATTGCTTGAAATTGTAATACCTCTTCCCTTTGTCATTTAGTGAAAAAGAGGAAGTGGAAAAATCTTTGTGTGACTCCCATTATCCATATTTCTTGTGGGTGGATTGATGATCGATGTTTGTAGAATATTCAATGGTGCTTAAATTCATATTATACACATGTTTCTCTCATAGTTCAGATGTGTGGTCCACATATCAACTGTTGTTCCTAGCATCCCTTTACTCCTTTGGAGTATTTACTCATTGATGGCATCTTGGTGTTTGCTTCTTTTTTGTAAAGTACTTTCCCAACGTTTCTATTATGATGGCACCATCTTCCTCTTGGAGCACTTATGTTGATCATTGATAGAGTTTTTCCTTTTCGTGATTGTACAACGAATCTTCTTCTTTAGAATATTCAACTATTCTAACAACAATGGTGTTTTCCTCAATTTTTTTTTTTTATGTTGGAACCACTTTTTTTTGGAGTGCTTATGATAATTATTGTTAGTGTTATGTCCATGTGCCTTTGCAATGAATCCTCTTGAGTTCTAGATTGTTATGATAACATTTTTTTTGTTTCTTTCTCATACACATGCATTTTAGCTCATGTGTTATTTGGAGCAACGATGACATTAGGGAACATTTCACATTTAAAGTAGGCCTCTTAAGGAAAATGATATAATGAGAGGAGCATGTGCCATGTCATACCTTGCTATATGAATTATTGATTATTTCTAGATAACTTGAATTAATGTAGAGTGAAGAGGTTAAGGTTTAAAATAATAAGAAATAGTTAGATTTTTTGGAATAATAATAAAGAGTTTAATTTATTGTGCACACATAATAATGGAGTTTATATAGTAAATATAAAAATATAGATTATAAATTATATGAGATTTTTTTTTTAACATGGAAGACTTTAGCTGCATTTTATGCCACATTGTAACAACCAATAGAAATGCTCAAAATTTGAAAAGAGGTGCATGTTGCATCTTTTAAAGGAAAAACATGTTTATGTTTTTTGCTATTTTTTTTATGTGTTTCCTTGCAAGTTAAATGAAAGTATTGAGTGTGTACGGGTTGGATGGAGACTTAAATTTTGCATCCAATGTATATCCATACTCAATAATTTCAGTAAACCTACAAGGAATACATACAAAATTGAGTTTTTGTTTCCTCTTAAAAAAATTTAAAATTCAAATTTTAGTGATTAGAATTCTCAAATTCCCTCTAAGAGTAGATAGTTTAATAAAATGGATTTTATTTAAAAGATTGAATTTCCACATTTGATGGGATTTAAAAAAAAAATTGAATATTAGAAAATAAAAGTGACATATAATAAATAATTTTAGTATCAAAGTAACTCCACATAAGATTGGGATATTTTAATAATAAATTACTTTTAGTATGTTAAAGTGATTTCACATGATAGTTTAATAAAATGGATTTTATTTAAAAGATTGAATTTCCACATTTGATGGGATTTAAAAAAAAATTGAATATTAGAAAATAAGAGTGACATATAATAAATAATTTTAGTATCAAAGTAACTCCACATAAGATTGAGATATTTTAATAATAAATTACTTTTAGTATGTTAAAGTGATTTCACACATCTAAAAAAATTGGTTATGGATTGTTTTACTTATTTATTTAAATATGGTTATTAAGAGGTTGGGAAGTGTTTAACCATGGTTAATTTTTATCGAATTAGAAAGTAACACTTGGATATGATTTGTCCAAATGTGTTTTTATGTTGACTTGTTAATCCATGAGGTTGATGTCATCATCATAAATCTTAATGGTTTAAATTAAGTGTTCGTTTTAGTTTTAAAAATCTTATGCGGCCCATTATTGACCCCAAATTTTCTCTAATAAGTTTTTTACTAATTTTTCCAGAGAGGCTAGTCATGTGTTGCTTGAATCATTATTGTAACTTGGTCATTGACATATTTGTTTTTCCTTTTAGAGCACATGCATTACCTTTTTAGCCTCAACATTTTCAATGTGGTTAACAGTTATGATGGAAACACCTTTTTCTTCCTTCAAACACATGTGTTTTATGGTGGGACACCATCTCAATACATGTGTTGGTTGGAGGACAAGTTTTTGGTTCGTTTGGAGCACTCTTATGGATCTTCGACACTTTCTCACAATCTTGTCAAATTCACTTAGCTTCAACATTGCCATCTTCTATGTCATCTTTTGGAATTTTCTTTGCATCCCATTTAGAATTAGCACACTACACACTTAGCCATTGATAGTGCATCCTACTACATATTTGGTCTACTTTAGGAGTGAAGGAAGTTTCCATTATGGGTGAATAGGCTCTAATGCCTACTTCATTCTCCTTTTGTCACTTTTGTGAATCCTTCAATCCTATCTCAAGTTGTTCTTTATTTTAGGAGAAATACGTCTTATAAAATATCTTTGGCTAAGTTGTTTTGTTATGAGGGGCATATCTATGCCATCAAAGTGAAGACTTGCACTTGACCTCACCTACACCACTGGGTATTCACTCAGTAAACCTGTGACATAGCACATGCGTTCATGGGATATTAAAGAATACCCCTAATTTCACTATATATTAATAAATACCTCCCAAAATCCTTTTGTTGAACCCCCTCCCAATACATCTTTCCAATAAAAGAAACCCTTATTTTAACTAGATATCCCTTTTTATAACCCCCCAAAACTTATAAAACCCCTTGAGACCCCACATTCCTACAATATACCCCTTTTTATAACCCCTGCCCCCCCCACCCCCCAAATACCTACAACATATTGACCTTATTTTTCACAATTAAAAAAACCTCTTTATGAATTAATGTGATAAGATATTGGTCAACAGGGTGAAGTCCTCGTGATCTGCACCCACTAGGGGGGTTATGAACTATGTTCTTAGCATTAATAAAAGCTTGATCACCTCGTTGCTTGCCACTAGACCACATTCATGTGGGCTCTCCCAAGTTGTTCTTAAAGGGGGGATGTTAACATATTTTGACACTAAATGGTTAGTTTAAGTACAACTTGGTTTTATGGGTGTTTAGTGTGTTTATTTAGTGAGATTTTGTACTTTTTTATCCAATGATGACAATCATGCCTTACACCCACATCATTGATCCAACACTTTCTCAATATTAAAAACACTTAATCCACGACTTAATACCCAATTGATTTGTGATCTCTATTTAAAGAACATCGAAAATCATTTATTAATGATCGATATTAGAGATGTTCTTGTAACATATTTTTATGCATTAATAAATTACCTTTAAGATGTGGACTATTTTACATCTTTAATTTTTTTTTAAGCATATAAGCACTAATATCTTACTCTTTGATCTATGTATAAGTGAGTATCTTTAATATTCTACCTATATTAGTATACCAATTTTTCAAAATAAAAAAAGCAAAGCAAAGTATTATAACTAATATCATTTAGTTTTACTTTAAACTATCTATTACAAAATTGATTCTTAAGTATGCATGGAGTAACCAACTCCATCCATTTAGTGTTGGTTGACTTAAGTAGAAGGTTAACACAAACTGTTTAAACAATCCAAAGCAAGTTTTTTCTTTTGTAATTATGGCTATCACATCCTTTATATGGTAAATTATATACACAGTGCCATTAATGGAATAATTATTTTTAACAACATTGCTTGCTTGATCCAAAACAACTAATTAGCACACTGTATATTATGTAGATTTGTATGCTAAAAAAAAATGGTGTGAGAAAACTTGTACATAAAAGTAATTTTTTTTTTGTGTATTTTGTGTCTCTTTTATAGTGAATAATGTGTATCAAAGGGACATGATGTACTAAGCAGTGAACCAATCATTAACTCATTGCATAGTACTTAATGTTACCTTATCAATATTTAATCCTAATGAAGATTTCACTGTGGTATAAGAGAAAAAGAATGTTGTCATCCATAGATAATAGAAAAAAAAATATGATGATAAATGAGAAGAATATTTGTAAACACCTTGACTAATTCAACTATCAATTGCAAGAGAAAGAAACTACTTTTTTTTTTTCTTTTAAGAATTTCAACGAATTATGCTTCTGAACTTTCAACTGATTATGTTTCTTCTGGACAATTAACAGAGAAAACAACGAAGAATATTAATATTTCTAGATGAAAATACTCTATAGGAAACAAAGAATATTAATATGTCTCAATCAAAATACTTTAGAGGCATTAAATTGGAAGAAAAAAGGAGAAGAACAAGTTTAACATCGGTCCATTAAGATTGTAGTTTTCGTGGTTGTCAACCCAATGCCTTTCAAGTATTCAAACAATAAAGGGTTTTTAACAATGAATAAATTTTGATACATAATGTCCATAATGTGAAGTTATTGACAATGGAAAAATTGCTATCACAATTCACTCTATTGTAGATCATAGATAGGCCTCTTGGAGAACTGTCGCTAATAGTATTGAGTAGTTACTTTCATCTTCCATACCAGATGAGAAGAGCTCTGTGGAGGAATGCCATCAATGTCATGCAATTGCCAGTTGTACAAAACATATAAATGTGTTTATAACAATTAACGTCTTGATGGTGGAAACAAACAATACCCACTCAAAGTTTCTCCATAAGGATTGATGACCATGCTTATCTACTTCATGTTTCATTCAAAGGTGATGAATTGACATAGGAGTATTTTTCTTGAATCTAATGGATGAGGCTGAGAATCCAGAGGAAGGGGGTTTTTCTATCTTGCATGACTGAAAATAACTTTGATTCAAATGAGTAACTTGGTGGGTTTTTCCTCTTGAACCATTACATAGAATTGGTGATTTGTGATCAACCATTATATCATGTTTAATAATAACATAACATTTAACCATGTTTTTTTTCCTGCAACTTGCTCAATAATTTTCTTTTATTTTCAAATTTTATATGCATTAAACCCTAATAATAAATATATGAATTCATGACTCATTTTCAAATTTTATCTAATCATGTTTTCTTTCCTACAACTTGTTCAATAATTTTTCTTTATTTTCAAATTTTATATGCATTGAACCCTAATAATGAATATATGAATTCATAACTCATTTTCAAATTTTATATGCATTGAACCCTAATAATGAATAATGAATATATGAATTCATAACTCATTTTCAAATTTTATATGCATTGAACCCTAATAATGAGTATATGAATTCATGACCAATTGTACAAATAATATCTCTCCATATTGAATTTCAATTTTCTCTTCTTTCTTTTCCTTGTGGATTGAAGTCTATTGCTTGGATTGTTTTGGTGTAGAAATTAATATTTTTGATATAGTTATTGAGGTGTTCTTGGTACAAATTAATTTTTTTTAATTATGTGATGTTTATTAAATTTTCAATATATAGTAGCAAGGGAAAATCATTTATTTTCCTACTTGTGATTTTTATTTACAGCTAATAAATTTGTTTTCTAATAATTGATTTATATTTCGTGGTGATTATACTTTTCATGTTAGTTTACCTTTTTATTTCTTCTAAAATTGTGTTGAGCTCCAATCTTTGTGCCACATTATGACAAAGATTGTCCCTTACAAGGGAATCAATTCCTTTTCGACTTTGTTACTGTTACTTGAGGTTGTATCCATATGTCCATCATCCCTATGTTGTAATTGGATAAATTGGAAAGAGCGACAATGTGTAGTATCTTATCTTTCTTGTCCTTGTATTTTGACTTGAGTCCACAACCATATGTCTGGATCAATTGTTTTTTTTTTTAATTGCTAAGAAGTGAGGTTTTTTTATTGGGTGCTTTCTTTCTTTCATATGTTTTTTTTCCACTCTCTAGTTCACATGTAATTTCATAGGATGCATTTGGATCTATTTCTTGATATCACTATTTAGTTGAGGTTTTATTTTATTATGTGTTTTTTACTAAATCTATTTTTCATTGGATATTTATACATTTGGAATAACAACTCCAAGAATAGGAGGTATACTAATGATAACAAGTATTCTACAAGGGATAGTAGGTGTGGCATAGAAATAACTTTATTCTAATGCATTGATGTCAATAAGGACTTACACATGGCCTATATATAATCCCCCTTTTTACATGGGTCAACAAAGGAGGAAACATATGTACACATATTGGTTGTATTAATGGATATGGTCGATGAAGCATATGTCTTTCTCCCATCTCTTTCACCCACAACACAATCAATGACACCTCGGACTGATGTTCTTTGCAAGAATATATTTAATCCATTCACCACAAACCACAAGTTCTATGAACTTTTATTTTTCCTTTTTTATATATATAAATAAATGGTTTTGGAGTTTTCTTAAACTTTCCCTTTTGCGTTAAATTGATATGGTATTGAATTTGATCTTAACATATTATTTACATTTGGGTGTATTTGATTTTGCAATGCCCCTTTGAAACATCAACCAAAAACAAAGCACACAATTTGCAAAAGCATCATATGTGTGTGGAGAATCTATTTTTCTATACATTGCATAAGTTTTCATTGATTGAACATTTTCATCAAATTAGAACTTTATTTTCAATAACTCAGGGTGCTCTAATGAGATTTTCTATAAATCTAATTGTGTTATCATAGGTTATACTTTTATAGAAGAAATTTAGAAAAATGAGAAGGATTCTCTAGTGGTTTGGGGTGAACTTAGGGTTTTTGAAGCAGTTTGGGTTTTAGACAAAGGTATGCTAGGGTGTTCTCTTGCTTCAAAACCCCTCTCATAGGCCAATGGAACAAGATCTAGTGTATTTTTTGGATGATCCACTGGAGGACTAGTAGATCTAGTCCAACCCAATGGAGATCCATGCCTTCATGGATCCCATCTCTTCTTTGGGTGTGGAGTAAGGATATGTGGCCATGAGATATGCCAACTTGGATCACCCTAGTGATTTGGATCAGCCCCAAATCGCCCACTAGTTGATTGAATCCACTACACAAAGTACTGATTTTGTGGAAACCCTTACTTCATCATGTCCCATCATTCAAATCCTGCATGAGGAAGAAACTGGTAAGTATGCTTTGAGAGATATGTCAAGTGAGGGAAATCCTTCCCTGCATATGGATCTAAGGGGAGATTTATTCTAGCCACAGAGTGATAAACCCCATGATTTATTTCACATCATGTAATTTCCCTAGATATGATGGTAAGCTTGATAGGGTTTGGTTCTTTTGAAGGAAGTTTGTTTGGCCACCAGAGCCATGGGTTCATTGGACTGGGTTTAATAACTAAGCTAATGAGTGGAAACCTCCCCATTGATCCCAATTCCTCTTCTTAGGAAGGCATAGGACCACGAAATGGGGGCTTCACCTTGTTGACTAATATCTTATCACATTCATTCATAAAGGGGATTTTTAAATTGTGAAAGATAGAGTCAATATATTGTAGGTAATGGGGACGGGGGATGCAAGGTACGAGGGGGTTATAAAAAGGGGTGTATAGTAAAAATAGGGGATATCTAGTAAAAATAGGAATTTTTTAAATTGGAAATATGTATTGGGGATGGGTTCAACAAATGGATTTTGGGAGGTATTTATCAATATCTAGTGAAATTAGGGGTATTCTTTAATCTTCCATGAATGCACATGCTATGTCACAAGTTCACTTAGTGGAGACCCCGTGGACCAAGAGGACCAAGGAACTCTAACAAACGTAGGAAGTTCATCAAAATAAAAATGGAAACCAACAACATATTTCTTAGTGAAAGTGTGAAACTTAATGAGATAACAGAGTTCAAAGACTCTGCAATTGTTGGTAGGTTCTCGAGCGGACAAATGGGAGCTACTCTACTCAAATATTGGATAGAGGGAAAATTTGGTGACGTTTTAGGTATATACTGCATTGTCTAGTCCTTGTGAAAGGTTGGATAGTATGGAAATTTAGGGCAGCAAAGGATACATACATGGTTCTTTGAAACCGATGGAAATGGGGTTCTTAAGCCCTATTTCTCAAAAAGTGGCACCTATATTTTGATACTTGTTCAACCCTACTTAATTTTTTTAGCACTGAGAGTCACCCTCAAACTACAAGAGGATAATCCCAGTACCCATCAAAAATGTTTGTGGAGATAGGTTTATGAATGGAGGTCAAATGGACAAAACTCAATACAAGAATTTTTTAACACAAAAACTGGACAAGAAATGCATAGGGAAATGAGGTCCTCATTAACTTCAGTCAGTGGTTTAAGGTTAAAGGTGAGAAGAGGGAAGACTTAGTGAGTAAGGTGAACAAGTCTTCCATGGGCATCCGGCTCTCAAGAAGCTTGGTGAAGAAAAATTCAGGAACAAGAGCACTCTTGGACTTAAGTTTCAGACACTGAAATATATCACAGTAACATAATAATCAAACCTCCATTACAATGAGACTACAACAACCCATATGGATCCTCCATGCACAAGCATTTCAACATAAGAAGAAACAAGATAACAAAGAAACTGACTGAAACTGGTCACAACAATATTGTAATCAAACCTACATTACAATAAAACTACAACCCTCGTCTGGATCCTCTGTGCACAAGTGTTTCAACATAGATTAAACAAGATGATGAAAGAAACTGAATTCTATTAATGTGAAAGTCTCAAGTCTCATACAAAACCAGAGAACAACTTTGTTATCAAAATATTACAAAATAGGGAGCTCTGCTCAACCATTGGATGACCTTTACAAAATATTGAACTGATCTATTTATAATCGGATAAGTTCACAACTGATAGGAGTGTGATCTAGCCATCCCATTCAAAGCTTTATGTCTGTGCATCCTTTTGTCAAACTGTTTATGTATCCTTCTGTCAGATGCAATCTCAGATCAACATGGGCCTACAGGAAAAACCGTCCATAGGGGTAACTCGGGCTGACAATTCTGTCTCCACGGACATACCCTCCATGCCTTCTATTTATGAAGTGAGTCGAGGTTTCAATCACCACTCTTTTTCATTAACTTCTTTCTCCTCGGGATCGGGACGAGGCTCAACGCCTAGGGGGATGCTATGTGTTGCTTTTGAGTTTGACGTTATATAAGCACATGATTGTGGGGCTGTCAAAGGAGTTTTGGATTCACATCGATTTTGAGCCCGCAATTCACCATCCCTTTCCACGTAGCACTTTCGTCATACCACGGTTTCGATTGTGGGACCGCTCAAGGATTTTAACGCTCGAGCAAGTTGCATCCCCGCAATGAAGCATGGTCGTTGATCTAGTCGCAGTCCGTCATCTGGGTGACCCTGCTACTTTAGCATCCCTGCTAAATTTCTACCAGACTTCCATATTAGAACTCCCCTATCTGATTTAGTGATGGCGCAAACTTCTTAGAGCTCAGGAGATTTTGAACATGGAGCATGAATATCTCTCGAAGTGACTTTCTCTCGGAGTGGCATGGCAGTCTCTTGTCACTTCGACACTTCGAAGTTCGAGAGATTTTGAATGAAAAGTGTATATAACTCTCAGAGTGTCGAACTTGCAAAGTGATTAGTGTGTGATTATCACTAATTAAACCCACATTAAGTCGCTTTATCATTTTAAATATTTTGGGACTTCGGGACTCCAAGCTTCGGAGAACTGTGCTTTCTATGGATGGAAAACTCCCAGAGTGATGTGTTGGCCTAAAATGAGTGCCATGTGTCTCAACAGATGAGCACCATGTGTCAGTGCCAGATGAATTCCACATGTCTCCGACGAATGAGTGTCATGTGTCTTTGGCACTTCGGACTTTAGGAGTTTCTGGATGTAAAGCATCAAAATCTCTCAAAGTAGTACGGGCCCGAAGTGACGTGACTCTTCAGGACTTCAACACTTCGGGGTTCCGATAATTCGTGGGTTCTCTCTTGATGTTAAACCTGATGCAATTTTGACACTCTGAATGCACTAAAACCGTCGATCTGAGTGGCCTGTTGGATCTCCACCATTGCAATTTTAATCTGTCTATTCCTACAATCTGAGCTCGAAAAATAACATCTTTTGAATTATGTGCTTGGACGCTTTTTGTGTAGACCACAGACTTGAACAACCTTCTGCCCTTGAAAACTATATTTGATAACATTTGTCTCCACAGGGGATGGCATGCTCCCTGCGAGATTCCAAGAACGCATAGTTCCAGTGACATAACTGTTGGGTTGTGGAGTCGAGCTCAAATACATTTCGCTGGAGAGATCAGGCTGATATGTACACTGCTCTACTTAAAAAAAGAAAGAAAACACACATGCTCCAGAAGGAGATTATTTATGTACAACCCTACACTAACTGATTTTACAAAGCGCTAGGTGAAAACAAACTTCCACCAGAGCCATCCAAGTAATTGATTAACAAGTGAAATTATTGATATGGAAAAGACGAATGAAAGAACCCATGACATACACAAATGTGATTCGAAAGGACAACATAACCAACATTTTTTTGACAAAAACAATTTGTCATTTGAACTACTCAAAGACTCCATAACATCAGAAAATGGATCATGAAAACCATAAGGAAATACCTCGGCATGATATTTTTCCAACCGAAGATCAAATATCCTCGGCATATTCTCTTTCCCACGGAAGCTACTACTTTCAACTACCTTCAAATATGAGCATGGTTGCGGACTAATTTCGTCGCTAATCATATGTTGTTTGATGTTGTCTGCAGATCTAGGTTCAAGCATGGTGAATGCAGGTTTGTTGATTTGCAGAGATGGCTTCTCAATGTCTTTTACAGTCCTAGGTTGACTGATTTCCACACAATGTTGTTCCTTAATGTACAAAGGAAAAGGCTTTATAGTATGGTATATATTGAAATTTCTTCATATCCACATCGAAATCTGATTCATACTTGTCATACACAGGCTGGATGCTCCCCAAGTCAACAAAATGTGATGTAGGGATCTTCTCTTCTTCGTTTGAATACTCATCAAATATAGGTGAGCCCAAAACTCTTTTATCTTGCAAAGACAATGAGAAATCTCTTGTTTCTTCTCTTCAATCACAGGTGAAAATACATCATGGGAAACCTCTTGAAGGAAAAGAGAAAAATCCTCTTCTACAACTATTTCTTCTTTTAAATCTGAGACAACATGTGCATCAGGGGAAAAATATAATCCATATATGGCTATTCAATTATCAATACTATCATCAATCATATCTTGAAGGCTTTCTTCTCGGGAAATAGAAAGAGAAATGTTTTCATCCATATTTTCAAAATACTCACTTCTATCCTTACTTTCTCTTTCAATCAGATCTTCACAAGACTCATCACATGAGGAACACTCTATTTTCTGTTGAATATCAGACTTGAACCTTTCACAACATTCTTCAAGAATTGTGTCAGAAGAATAATACCTCTTACAATATTAGTTAAAATTCGCATGAAATTGTTCGAGGGAGGAGATGCTAGTAGGGGGAAAGGATCGATACCACTCACAAGCATATCCCTATAATGAGTACATGAACATATTCATTAATACATCCTCATGATTTATTCCCCACTGGTGCATGAATTCATGAAACTCAAGCAAATGCTCAATAGGGCTATCATCTCTATGTTCTCTAAATCTGGGCAAAAAATCACCCCACTCATCTATAGTAGGAACAACATTTGGAAAACCATGAACAACAAAGAAATTAAAAGGAGAAAACCTCCGAGCCAAGATGGCTTCCATATGAAAATATGACTTCTTAAAACTGTGGAGTCACCACTGGATTCTTTGACCATGGAGTCGCCAGGTGAATGATATGCAGTCTGAATGTGTTTGGTCTTTGTTCACCATCAAAGATCAGATCTGATCGTTGCCGTTCTCCCAGGCAAGATTTCTTAATTTCCATCCCCGGAAACGGTTCCATGAATGTTAGCACTAAGAGTCACCCTCAGACTGCAAGAGGATAAGCCCAGTACTCATCAAAAATGTTTGTGGAGGTAGGTTTATGAATGGAGGTCAAATGGACAAAACTCGGTACAAGAATGTTTTAACACAGAATCTGGACAAGCAATGCATAGAGAAATGAGGTCCTCATTAACTTTAGTCAGTGGTTTAAGGTTAAAGGTGAGAAGAGGGAAGACTTAGTGAGAAAGGTGAACAAGTCTGCCATGGGCATCCGGCTCTCAAGCAGCTTGGTGAAGAAAAACTCAGGCACAAGAGCACTCTTGGACTTAAGTTTCAGACACTGAAATATATCACAGTAACATAATAATCAAACCTCCATTACTATGTAACTAGAACAACCCATCTGGATCCTCCATGCACGAGCATTTCATCATAAGAAGAAACAAGATAACAAACAAAATGACTGAAATTGGTCACAACAACATTGTAATCAAACCTACATTACAATACAACTACAACCCTCGTTTGGATCCTCCATGCATGAGTGTTTCAACACAGATTAAACAAGATGATGAAAGAAACCGACTTCTATTAATGTGAAAGTCTCAAGCCTCATACAAAACCAAAGAACAAATTTGGTATCAAAATATTACAAAATAGGGAGCTATGCTCAACCAATTGATGACCTTTACAAAATATTGAACTGATCTATTTATAATCGGATCATTTCACAACTGATAGGAGTGTGATCTGGCCATCCCATTCAAAGATTTATGTCTGTGCATCCTTATGTAAGACTATGCGTGTATCCTTCTGTCAGATGCAAGCTCAGATCAACATGGGCCTGTAGGAAAAACCGTCCATAGGGGTACCTCGGGATGAAAGTTCTGTCTCCACGATCAGACCCTCCATGCCTTCTATTTATGGAGTGAGTCAAGGTTTCAACCACCACTCCTTTTTCATTAACTTCTTTCTCCTCGGGATCAGAATGAGGCTCAACGCCTAGGGGGATGCTACGCGTTGCTTTTGGGTTTGATGTTATATAAGCACGTGATTGTGGGGTCGTCAAAGGTGGTTTGGATCCACACCGCTTTTGAGCTTGCAATTCACCATCCCCTGCCATGTAGCACTTTCGTCATGCCATGGTTTCGATTGCGGGACCGCTCAAGGATTTTAACGCTAGAGCAAGTTGCATCCCCGCAATGAAGCGTGGTCATTGATCTAGTTGTGGTACGTGATCTGGGTGACCTTGCTACTTTAGCGCACCTGTTAAAGTTCTATCCATCTTCCATATTAGAACTTCCCTATCTGATTTAGTGATGGAGCAAACTTCTTAGAGCTCAGGATATTTTGAACACGGAGCATGAATATCTCCCGGAGTGAAGTGGCAGTCTCTCGTCACTTCGACACTTCAGAGTTCAGGATATTTTGAATGAAAAGTGTATATAAATCCTGGAGTGTCGAACTTGCTAAGTGAATAGTGTGTGCTTATCACTAATTAAACCTGGATTAAGTCATTTTTATCATTTTAAATATTTTGGAACTTCAGGGCTCCGGGCTTCGGAGAAATATGCTTTCTCTGGATGGAAAAGTATCGTAGTGACACTCTTTCGGAGTGATGTGTTGGCCTGAAATGAGTGCCACATGTCTCAACAGATGAGTGCCACGTGTCATCACCAGTTGAATTCCACATGTCTCCGGTGAATGAGTTCCATGTGTCTGGCACTTTGGACTTCGGGAGTTTCTAGATGTAAAGCATGAAAATATCCCAAAGCAATACGGGCCCGAAGTGACGTGTCTCTTCGAGACTTCGACGCTTCGGCTTGAGTGGCCTGTTGGATATCCACCATTGCAATTTTAATCCGTCTGTTACTACAATCTGAGCCCGGAAATAATGGCTTTTGAATTATGCACTTGGACGCTTCCTGTATGGACCACAGACTTGGACGACCTACTTCTCTTGACAACTATATGTGATAACATATTTTACTCCCATATGGTAATAATGACAAGAATTCCTCTGATTCTTTTATTTGAGGGAGTCTTTAAGGAGATTGGTAATTCACTCTGTTTTTGGTATGAGGCAAACTATTTATTTTGTGATACTAGATACATGGGGATGTCTAGGTTTTTGGTGGCCCTAAACCTGTCCAAAGGACTAGAAGACTCCATTATTACCTGGAAAGGACCAACGATGTTATATCAAGCCATTGACTATGAATGGATCGCCTTCAAGTGTGGGTGCTTTCAAGAATATGGTCATTTGATAAAACAATTTCCACTCCATTTAAAAGGAAATTATGGGTTTAGAAAAACCCTCCAATTGTACAAGCTTTGATTCCTCCCTAAAAGGAAGAAAATCCTTCAAAAAGGCCTTAGGATAGTCCCCGAGAGACTCTTCTAGCTCCAAACAATTCAGGTTCAAATTTATCTCATGCATAGTGGGATCACCCACCAAGTCTCTCCCCTCGACAAGAGCTCACATTAGTGTCGGGCACGAATGTGTCATCTCCTAATCCCTTGATTGATAATTCCACTGGTCAATTTCTTTTTGGGACCCATGAGGTAGGTCTAGATCCTAATTTAGGGAATAGTCATGGGGATTTTCTCTTCAACGTATCAATCATTTCAAAACCTTTGAATTCCATCATGATACTTATGTATAGAATAGGAGAGGTCCTTTCCAATGACTTCAAGCCTTTGGTCCCCTCTTTACTCCCCCATAAGAAAATCCATGTCTCTGAGTTCCATGGAGATTCTCCCTCAAATGATTCTACAAAATACAATCTCAAACCTCACACCAGAAGACACAAGCTCTTTGAAGGGGGATCAAAGGGAGGGTTAGGACACCTTGAAGAAAGACACCATAAAATGGGGAAAGGAGAAAGAAAATCCTACATTTCCATTACAATGAAATAAACAAATTATAAAATTAAAACTAGTCTTCAAAAATCTAGGATCAAGGAAACTAGAGTATCATCCCCAAAGGATGGTTCAAAATTATCTTTTTAACCTTGAACTGTAGAGGGTTGGCCAATCCCTCAAAAAAATTGGCCATCAAGAGGTTGAATAATTCACACAAATCCTCCATCATATTCTTGCAAGAATTAATGAAAAATTGGGAAAAAGTAACTTAGGACCTCTCCAAGATTCTCAAGGGATGGGATTTCAGTTTTTTCAATGCTTTAGGAAGGCATGGGGAGCTAGTTATATGTTGGAATTCTGGGTTTTCTTCTCTCTCTAACTTGTGGGATTTTGCATCAACGTTGGGAACCTCCCTCTTCTCTCTCAAACTAGGGAAAGAAATCACTTTTTGAATATCTATGGCCCTTACTCTAACATAATGGAAGTTTGGGAGCATTTATTTAACAGTTCTTGGCTTCATGGAGGGCTAGTGGTATTAGTTGGAGACCTTAACTTCTCACTTATTGCATCCAATCTTTGGGTTCATGCTTCCTAAGTCGACTACCTCTTGAACTTCTTCATAAAAAATTTGGAACAAGTAGGGCTCATGGATATAGATTCAACCAAACCTACCCCAACCTAGACCAACCAAAAGACATACAAAGCTAGGGTTGCTAAACAACTTGGTTTCTTCTTAGTCTCAAAGGATTTTCTTGATAATTCTCTCAAAATTCATCAATGGGTATCGATAGAAGGGGACTCTAACCACTTTCCTACTCTTTTGGAAGTGGCACCAGCATAAGGTAAAAAAACAAACCCATTTAAGCTAAACTTTGAATGGATTGAGAAATAAGACTTTATCCAAAAACTCAAGGACTCCTAGACGCGTTTTGACAACTCTCACAATGAGACATTGGCCACTCAATCCCACCATAATCTGAAAAAGGATAAGCATGTAACAATGCAATGGTCAAAATATAAAATATAAAAGAATGATAGAATCCTCTTAGATGTGGAAGAGGCACTAGCCTCAAGGATTTCAACATAGGGTTTTAGTTTCTTGACAGACTATCAAAAGGTTGAGCTAAGTCATCTTGAAAAAAAGAAAAGAAATATCATTCTAGATAAAGAGAAGGAATGGCATCTCAAGAGTAGGGTGATATGGCCCCAAGTAGGGGATGACAACACAAAATATTGCATCATTTTTTCAACTGTATAAAAAATATGAACTCTGATATAGTTTTTGAAGATATCACATATTTTAAAAAATTGTCTAAATATGGTAATCATTCCACCAAAATGCCATTATTCATATTTCTAGTTTCATCCCTCCATTTGTGGAACCTAAGGACAAGAAGATCCTCTTAGTTGAGGTGGGAAAGGAGAAGCTTCTTAGAGTTCTACAAAGATTTCATAAAGACACTAGTCTAGGACCTAATGGCATACGCATTGATTTTTTTCTTAGTTGTTATGACTTCATCAAAACTAGTCTTCAAAGGTTGGTGGAGGTCACGAGAACTTTTGGTAAAATGTTGGCATCCTTCAACACCACACTCATTGATCTCATCCCAAAATATGGTAATCCTATGTAATATGAAATATTCAAACCCATTTCACTATGCAATAGCATTTACGAAATCATTTCAAAAATTATCTCTCGAAGACTAAAGGGTATTCTCTCGAAACAAATTTCACTTGAAGAAATTGGATTTATAGAAGGTGGACATTTTCACAAGGTCATGGGGGTTTCCTGAGAATTCCTACACTCAGTAAAAACAAGTAACTTGAAGGCCACGATGGACAAAGTGGACCTCTCCAAGGCTTTTGACAAAGTAATTTGGCTCTTTCTCTATCTCATTTTCATTCACTTGGGGTTCAGTGTTCACTTTGTATCTTGGATAATGGGATGCATAAACTCAGTATCCTTCAATGTCTTAATCAACAGAGCAACCTCCCCTTTTCTCAAGCCCGCAAAAGGTATTTGAAATGGGTTCCTACTATCCCCTCTCCTCTTCTTTCTAGATGTAGAAGGATTTAGTAAAGAACTCAAGGAAACCTTGACTAATGGATCCTTCAAAGGTATTCAAATTGGCAATTCTCACATTGTTTCTCATTTATTATTTATGATGACATTCTTATTTTATGTGATTATTCAAAAGGAATGTTAGACAAACTCAAAGAGATGTTAGATCTCTTCTATGTAGCCATGTGCATGATGATAAAATCATCCAAATCAATGGTATCTTTTTGGCGTATCTCTGAAGATAAGGAAACTTACATAAATCAAATTTTCCCTTTCCCAGTTTCTACTTTCGACACAGGTTTTATATATCTTGGATTTCATTTAAAATCCAATATTTATCTCAAAGGTGATTGGAAGTGGCTCATAGAAAAGATTGAGAAAAATTTAAACACTTGATGCACCAGATGGATTTCCCATGGAGGGTGCTTAGTCCTAGTAAAACATGTTGTAGAGTCCATTCTAATTTACTTGATGTCCCTTGTTTGGATATTGAAAGGAAACTTGGAGTAAAGCAGACAATTGTGCTAACACTTCATCATGTCTAGGGCTTGGAAAAATAAAGGAATGGCTTTGGTTTCCTAGAAAAAACTTGTTATATCACAATCCCAAGGTGAATGAGGGATAAAACATTTGTTCCTCTTCTAAAAATCCTTAGGCTCCAACGATAATTTTAAGGATGAAAATTTATCTTAGAATGTAGAAACCTTGGCAAATATTACTAGTCCTTAATATGCAAACTAAAAAATGTTTAGAGATATTTTTTGTGAAAATATTCATATTTCTAAGGATTTTATATATTTTTATAAAATTGGGCTATTTTTAAGGTACAATAATTTCATTCTATAGAATTTGGGTGGATAAATTTTAGAAAAAATGGAAATTGGTGAATCTTTATTTTTGGAAAAAGAATGGAAAACTAGCCCATGGGCGATATATAGCCCCTAAAATGTTCCCTATTTTTAGCTGCCAAAAATATATGCCACCTCCTATAGGGAATGAGCCTTTGGGCCCAAACTATAAAGGAAAAATACTATAACATCCCCACTATAATCCTCAGTTTAATTAATTCTTAATGTAGATATAATATGTGGCTACGACCAAGCAATGTAATATGCAAATTGTATTTCTATGTTTTAATAATAAAATGTGATTCTAGTTGCTAAGGGGACAGGACATAGATGGGGACTAAATTAATCCACGAGAGAGGGGAGGGTATAAGAGAATGGCCAAGAGGTGGTCCAAGGGAGAATTACCCATGTATATTAATTCAACCCATTTTCCTAAATTTCCTATTGGTATATGAACCTTCTAGTTTTTTATTGAGTTCTCCCAAAGCCAATCATTGAATACATGTAACAGGGTGGGTGTGAGTTGTCATACACCCACTATGAAAAATAAATAAATTTTGCTCTTCCTCAAGGGATAGAATCCCCGAATTCCTACGGGGGCTTAGCGCAGGCTAGCTCTTCCCTTATCCACCTCCATGTGATCGTTGGTTATGACCACAGGCCAAGCCAAGAGGCGCCTTTCTCATTTCGTGACTCAACGATGCAAGAGAGTCAAGTCTTTTGAATCTTCAAACCCTGAATTCCGAAATCTTACCTTTGATGAGATCGACGACTGCGAATCTCCCCCTGATTCAATGGTCCTGGTCGTATCGGGATTTCGATAACCGGGAGTTCAAAATGAAGCGACCCAAACCACTGGTCACTCCATTCCCCAAACTCCTATATGTGAGTTCTTGTACGAGATCCAACGATCCTCGATGATTTGGATCCAACGGTCCAGATCTTTTCAGAGTTTCGTGAACCGGGAGTTTACGATGTAGCGACTCCAAATCTCTTGTCACTCCAATCCCCAAATTCTGATACGGTAATTCATGTATGAGATCAACGACCCTCGTTGATTTGGCTCTGACGGTCACTATCCCTCCTAAGCTTAAGGGTGTTGAAAGAAACTCAGTCTTAATCCCTTCGTTGTTCTATGAGATCCAATGGCCCACGGGATTTCAGAGCTTTCCTCGAACTCTGACCGTTCACCACGTGTCTCCTCTGATGGACAGTCCAGATCTAGGTTAGATCGACGACCCACAAGCCCCGTGATCTCTCTTAAACCAATGACTAGGATTAAGTCGTGATTTCGGGACTCACGAGTTCTAAGAACTCCTCCCGTTGAATTCTTTCAACGGCGAGTCAGTGAAATTCCTAACTCTCACCACGTGTCCTCTACAAATGGACGGTCCAGATATGTCACTACCCGACGATCGCGATTCATTGTCGACGATTCCCCATCAAGAGTCTAGGGAAGCCTTCTCCTGTGATTTCTCGATGCTGAAACGTCGACCGGTAGCCACGTGTCCCTCCGATGGACGGCTGCGAATTTTAGCCACGATCTTGGCTTTCTCCCTTTCGAGAATTTGGGAGAGTCTTCACTCCCGTTTCCCCGGTGCCAAATCCCCGATGGATGCGGATCTTTGACACGTGTCCTCTGGGATGGACGATCCAGATGCTTTCAGGACTTTGACGAGTCCTCTCTCCCCTGCATGCACCAGGTTAAAACTCGTGTGCCTTTTTTTTTATCTGACAGCTATCAGTCCCATGCGCTTGATCTGACGATTTAGATATATTCTCATGTGCACTCTTCTCCGGCTGTCTGGACGTAGGCTCCAACGGTCCAGATTTTCCCCTGCGAATCGACGATTCGCCTTTCAGGACTTTGGGAAAATCCTCACCTCTATTTCCCCGAATTAAACCAACGGTTCAGATCTAATTTTGATCACGATCTCTATCACTCCTGAGCTTTCATACGCTCTAAAACCTCCAAAGGGTTTCTCGACCTCTACACTCCATGCAGGGTTCTTGCACACAACGATGTGATCCTTCATGAGCTTGTCTAGGACTTAGGGAGTTCTGGGTTCGGTTTGCCTCACAGAGAGCCTGTGTCGATCTGCACTACCTCTCTTGAGCTTAACAAACTTCATCCTCCAAGGGACTCTAAACAATTAGGAGGGTTGGCACATGTACATGAAACTGTGTCCAAGGTTGACGAACACATAGTTCGTGACTCTGGCTTATGCCTCCACAAGACACAAGCATTTACGAGTATAAAATCATCTCCTAACCATATAATTTCTTATTGGCCTAGTTATACAATCAAGAAGAAATAAGGGGGATACAATATATCCATTAAGAAATATGCACAATTCCTGAAACATACACAGTATAACCAATTCATACATAGTTACGACTAAATTACACAAGGTAGGAAATCACTTATCTATTACAGGTTGCCGCCAACCAACTGACTGTGGGTGTTTGTCCTTCTACCCGACCTTAGGCACAGAGGCATTCATTCTTAGCACTCTGACCACCCCCGTGCAAAGCCATGATATCACCAGGGAATTCTCACAATTCTCGAGGGTTCTTCCTCCGTTTTCGCTTCTATTTGGGTCATGTTCCCTGCAACTCAGAGATTTCTCTCTCGGTTATGGCCTCGATGAGGTTTCTCAGATGCTCCTCAGCATCAAGCTCGTAGACTTCAGTTCGTGACTCGCTGGAGAGCTCTGCGCATCTCCCTTGAGAGCTTACGCTCTCTTTTTGTCCGGTGTCTCTTCTCCCTTACCCCTGGAAGGTTTTTTTCGACCTATCTTATTCCTTATGTCAGAAGGAAGCTCAGGTCTGCAGGTCACTGCGGTCCTTCGGGATGACAACCCATGTTTCCATTCATGGGGGTGGTTGATTGTTCAACCACCAGTCCTTTCTTCATTAACTGATTTTCTTTCCTTGGGATTCGAAGGAGGTTTGTCATCCTTATCAAGGGAGATTTGGGGTTATTTTATATATGAACCATATTGTATAGTTTTCACATTCTTCCTCTAGTGATATCATGGCCAGTACTTTCAAGGATTCACCACCACAGTCAGTTATTTGGCAACTCTGTCAATAATACATTTACATTGTCCTCATGCCTTAGCATGGTAATTCCTATTTTATGATTAATTACAAATTGGGGAAACAGGGTGTTACAATTCCCTCCCCCTTAAAGGAACACCGTTGACGCAACCCTCCTAACCCGCAGGTCAGAAGTCCACATACACATGATCGTTCTTCTTCCACTGGCTCGAAGAGCTCTCGGTAGTTGGCTCTTCTATTTCCCTTTCGGGAAAATCTTCACCCACAACAAAACCTCATGGAATTCCCCCTTCATGTTTCGGGAGATCGGACTTTGCGATTTCGTGAATCTTGTAATCAAGTGTCTTATCCCTCAGATCCCCTGAAACCCGAATTACCGAACTTCGATGTTGGTCACCAAAAGAAATCAACGGTTGTGATCCCCCACTTGATCCAATGGTCAACGCGATTTTCGTGTATCGGGAGCGCGAGACTCTCGATACCAAAATCTCTTGTCAATGCAAAACCTGAATTCCCGAATCCCGATATCAATTTCGGCTATTCAGATTTCGTGAGTTCGCGAGTTGCGATGTCATGCAACTCTGCTCCACGACCTCCGAAATCCAGACTCTCTATTTCCCGAAAATCTCGAAATGTCAAACTCCGACACGATTCCTAGCATTGGTCCACAACTTGACTTCCACCTTTTCGAGACTTCGCACTTCGCGAGTCCTGATACAAGACTTTCGGTCCCCCAACTCCCAAAACCCCGAAATGAAAGTCCACGACCAAATCCAACGACTCCGGTTGACTTGGATCTACGGCTCTCTCTCTCTTGAGCTTCCGCTTGCAGAAAACGACCACCGTAACCTCCTTGCTATTCTGCGAGATCTGACAGCTCGCGGGATTTTTTGAATTCTCCACAGAGAATTCCAACCGTCCATTCTCCCTTCTGAGAACTTCTGCAAATTTGATAAGGTGGTTTGCCACAAAACTTAACCACCTGCAATACAACCTTATGGCGCCTCTAGACGTCATCCTTATGTGCTCTTCTTCGACAATTTTGAAGGCTTTATCCTTCCTGAGATTTCTCTGACTCCGAGTCTTTCAGAAAACTCCTGCTCACACCCCTTGCAGCGATCCCTCAATTACTCCAAAGGAATTGAAGTCCTTCGACTCTGCGCACTCCCTGCAGCAGTAGTCCTTCAACAATTTCTCAGGTTCGCAAACTCTGAGACTTTACTCGGCCTGCGCACATTTTGCACGGCTCCTGTGCTTAGTTGCACTTCTGAGGAAATGAGAACAAAAGCTATCTTATCTGAGCTTTCAGAGACAAACCTCTGAACCCTTTGTCAACGCACTCCTTGCGGACAATTCAACTGCACTCCTTGCTCAGATAGAGAAACTATTGAAACTCATTTTACTTACCCTCTTTCTCTCTCAGATTTCAGACATTTAACAAGAAAGCATACACACATAGCATAAACAACAAATGCATGACAGAAAGAGTAAAACATTCATGAGCATAACATTCAACAATACATACACAGAGAGTATCACAACACCATGAATCTGAATCAAAGCTTTTTGTATTAATACATAACTTCTATACATGGAATTCTTTTACATAGCTCTCTACTTCTTCTCTTCTCTACTCTATGCTCTCAATTGACATAATCCCGTTACAATACACAATGAGGGTGTCTATATCCTGTTTCCCTCTTTCATTCTAAACTGTCTAACCTACGCATTAAATTCTATCTACTTGCATTAACTATTATAAATGACTTCTACCTACTAAGGACTAGAGCGGATCGCTCAAGGTCCTTTTATATTATACAAGTGTCCCCTCCATTTGATGATCTCATTGTCATTACATAAAATTTTCAAAATTTGCGCTGGGTGATTTTCCAGCTGTCTTTTATCTCCGCGCTGGCTCGCTTGAGATGCTCCTGCATAAACCGTCCTCGGTGTTCTTTCTCAAAAACACATGTCATGCCTTTCTCATTCAACCACTTCAGAAGTATTGACCTTTGTCCTCGGTCAGGTCCTCTTTCAGGATCTTAGTCTTCGTCATCTGCCTTCAATAATTCTTGGACAACAAGCACATTAATCACAATTTTGTGCGAAAACATCTTACTATTGTTCAAAATTCAAAAGGAAATTTTCATAATCTCAGCACAATACTTATCTGTGCAGTTTGTGGATTTGTACCCACATGGTAGTTTTGTTATCCATGCTCATCGCTTTCCTTGACGTACCCATTGGGTGCATGATTCCAATTCAGTAATTCACAAGAGCTATCATGATTTCATCTTCCTATCCAAGGTTTTTCCGCACGAGAAACTACCCACTATGTGCATGATCCCAATAGTTTACAAGAATTATTAAGGTCTCCTCTTCCCTGCGGTCACTCACCCTCCAGGCCCAGGCTCAGGCATCCCCTTCACTGTTATACAGTCCCTCGGGTGATCCATCTTGCCCTTCCAAGGTTTTCTCGCACAGGAAAATTTTAGAGACTCTATCGAGTCTTATAGTCAAGGCGTTCCTCAGACTTTCTCTGTTGAGGCGTACCTTCGGGTTGTGTTACCTCAACACAATAATTTCCAGGAAATCATGGATTATCACGGGGTTTTCATGGCTCAACAGTAGCCTTTTTTCATCATCTTCAGCTTTGACATCCTTCATCTGTTCATTCTGGACAGATCTTTTCTCCTCACCCGTGTCACAGGTATACAACATTCGTGAGACATCATTATAAATTCCAACTTTCATAATTTTTATTGCAAATCTGTCACCCACAAATTTTTCCAATCTCTTCTTTTATTTTCAGATATGTTCCGTACGAAACCAAATTCACAAGCATGGGAATTTCTTTCCCATAACATTTTAGCTCAACAGGAAATCGGTCTTCCTTATGGGCTTACAACATTGCCATATCCAAGACTCTTTCTTCCTGTAATCATTCCTCAGCTAATCAAATTGTTAGTTCTCATGCACATACATTTTTATCGCACCTTTTCAACTTCATCACAACAATTTCATAATTGTGCATACTAACAATCAAATTCACTTTCTCAAAAGGAAATACCACTCCTCGCAGTTTGGCTCAGCAGGCAATCGGTCTTTCCTATGGGCTTACCTCACTGCCATATCCATGATCCTTTGCTTCCTGCAATTCATTCTTTCCACAACCAAACAAACTGTTAGTCTCATCTCAACATACCAAACTTTTCAAAACGTAATTCAACATTTCAAAAGGGTTTTAACAATTGTGCCAATATCCATGGCCACATTCATACCCAATGCATTCTTGCATTGTTTTTCAAGTTCGTCACACTTTATGACCGGTTCTTGGCCATGGGGTGTTGGAATTTAACCAACCTTTTCCTCATATGGTTTATTCATTTTCTTTCATTCTTATAGTAGGACCATACTGCCTGCTATAGGCTGATCACGATCCCAAATCAATACACATGAACTCAAAATTTTCACATGAATGCCTTTACGCATTCCTTGATTGTCAATGCATTCATGACATATCAATTCATGAATTCTTCCAAGGGTTACAAATAGTGTTTACTACCATAGGTTCATACCTCCATCATTCTGGTTCTTCGTCCTGAGTCATACCTTACTTGGGTATCTAAGGCATACAACTGCCTTTCAAGTTTATGCATAACACTAAGACAATAAAATATTTTAGAAGGGGTTCTTACCAAATCCCTTCATACCTTGTGCCACACATGCACGAATATCTTTATACCATTTCTTGGCTGTTAGCACCCTCTTTCTTATTTTTTACCTCATCACCAGTTCTTTATGGGGACTCTTACAACCCTGTCAACAATCTTTCACCCCCATCCTTCTCTTGGTCATTCTCTGTTTGAGGTTGCCCATCATTGGCAACTATCTTCCTCAATAGCTCCAATTCATTTCTATACACATCATGCATCATCATAGACACAATTACATTAGTCGTAATATTAAACCAAATGCATGTATCATAACATTCGAATTCATAAACATCCTCAAATGTTTCCATAAGTGCAACACAAACAAATTTCGATTGTATCTTCGACAATACAATCCTTATTACTTATGGTGTCAAGACCTTTTTATTTTTATTGGCGTACCAACTTTCTCATCCAAGGGAAAACATAATACTCAGGGAGGAAAGAGTTGAGTACTCTCCCCTTCTTCCAACTCTTCCTACACCGTCTGGGACTTTTGAGCCCAACCAAGTTATCTCTAAGGCCTCATTGTCTCTTCTCTACTTTTGCAAGTCTACTCCCTGTTGGGATCTTCCTGCTCTTTTCCTTGAGCCGTCTTGGTTAGGCCTCACCCTAACCCCTTTTGGGATATCGTAGTATGCTTTAATAGAAAATCTTTGTTCATAATGAATCATGAACATGTGCATCCTACACACTTCCATTCGGTTATTAGAATGGTCAATATTCAATTGTTAGTCTTCTATTAATTACATGATTCTTTCAAAATGTAATCCATGATTCTTATATATGGACAGGCATTGCAACCCATTGTCCAACCTTCAAAAATTATTAGGGTTGTGACTCTGTTCTTCTGACAAAGTCCTTACACAGTTCCTCCACCGGGAACTCCTCTGGCATGCAACTCCCTTGTTGCATATCCATCACTATTTGTGATGGCCTCAGCCTTGAGTTAGCTTTAGCTTTTTACTAAATATTCCCCTTAAGGAATATAAACATGTGTCTTTGTTAACTTACATCTATGACGTACTTAACCATTTTCATAATCCTAAGCCTGAATGTAGTTGTCATAGTTATATGGTGCAGACCCCCCCCGCCTCCCCCCCCCCTTTCTCTCCAAGGGTTGCGTGACCTCTCGGTTTTAGGATCTTCTTAAGACTGAACTGAAACAGTCTTTGATTCCCTGCTGGAACCTATAAGAAACAATCCACGAGTTTTCACAAATTTTGGCCCGTGTGTACAAATTTCGGGTCGATGGTTGAGCATCAATCGATTTGGAGGGGTGTTTTGGTCGTCCAAGAGAAACAATCGATGGTCTATGAAGGGAAGAGGGAAATGATGTGTCATGCCAAATTAACATCCATTTATTGTGCCACGTCAACCAAGTTGACACCTCAGGATGGCATCTCATGTCATGTTAGCATCCATGTGTCATGTCACGTCAACAGTTTCCACATCACTCTAGAAGTGGTCGATGGTTGATAGTCGGGTCGACCAAATTGGGGAATTTTTTTTTACAGTCATCGGGGATCGTCGATCATTGATGGGATGATGGTCGAGCGTCAGATGAATTGGTAAGTAGTTCCATTTTTCAACGAATATCTCCAACGGTTGATGGTTGTCGGTTAGGTCGGTCAGTTTAGAGTTGTGTGAAAATCAATTGTCAAGGAAATGGGTCGACAACCGATGGTCGGGTCGGTAGTTTGCGTGAAGATTCATGCGCGACCAAAGGAAAGTGTAGATCATCGATCGACCGATGTATCCATATCAATGGCTCAGATTTCATGTGATCTAAGATCGACGGCTCAGATTTAAAGGGTTGTTACAGTAGTAAAACAATAAATTTTATGCGAAATTTTGCGGGGCGTTTTTAAGGGCCTATACGACGTTTTTACCCAACCAAAACCCACGAGAACAAAGTGTACCAAGGCACACTCTATATCTATAGCTCAAATAAAATAAGTTAGAGATAGATATCCAATGAGCTAAAATGTTCGCAAAATTGAGCTCGTATGAGAAAGTTACGGCCAAAACAGTAAGAGTAAGATTTTGGCATAAATTTACTTCCAGAGGGCATAACTCCATGCTCATAAATTTGTTTGGGGAACAGGAGCAGTTGATGAAAATATTATGATCTATAGAATACAACCATAAAGTAATATTTGGGATATGGGTATCTGAAAATGTGCAAGAAGAGAAATAAGACATATGTAGCATACATGGATAAATTGGGCAAAACAACCTAAAATTCTCCGGACCATAACTCTAAGCTTGGAGCTCGGATTTGAGAAAGAGAATAGTCATTGAAAATTTCTTGAGACATAGAAGACATTTTTCAACCCAAAATTTTGAATTGGGCAACAAAATTTCTCAAAATTTAGTAAATATATTTCTGTAGCAGTAAAATAGTGGAAATTGCAACTTAGAAATGTTGTAACTTTCCATTCAAAATTCAGAATGAGGCATGAGTACATCCATTAGAAATATGTTTCAGAGAGGAATGCATATAAGGATTCATATTTTTATTTGGTTCATTGTTTCCTTTAGAAATTGGGATAAATAATAACTTGTATTCTAATTGATGAAATGTTTTATGTTATGCATGTACTAACATCTATTACATGCACATTTCTTGCAGAGTTAGAGGTATAGGAAAGAAAATGTAGTTCTTATATGAGGAATGGATTTATGGAATATGATCAAGGATATTAAATCCATGAGGAAGATCTCATAGGTCAGCATGTCAGCATGGGGAATGTTGAGACAGAGTCAAATGGAAGAAGAGATGGGCACGAGCTTGTAACTATGAGAAGCCTACATAGGGAAGTGAAAATCTATAGAGATGATAATGAAAGTAATATAAAGGATTAGGAAGAGATACTTAAGAGATTAAAAATATTACATAATCAATTCAACAAAGATTCTTGCACCAATCAAGAATCTAGTGTTAGACAAGTGTTAGCATCTAGATCCCAAAGCAAGCGGGATGATCATGGGAATGGCAGGCAGTCAAGAAGTATGAGTAGATGTCATCATTCTCCAAAGCAATCCACCAAAATAAATCATGCAAGTTTAGGGTCAGGTAACATCTCAAGTGTGTCTCATGTAAAGAAGAAAAGAAGAAGGCCCGAGGCAAACATCTTGCAAGGTGAACTTAGGAAAATCAAGCCACCAAATTTCAATGGTGAGCACAGGAAAGGAGAAGAGGTTGAGGCTTGGTTGTTGGAAATGAAGAAATATTTACAGCTACAGGATTACCCCTCCTAGGTAGAAGCTATAATTTCCACCTACTGCTTTCAAGGAAAGGTATCCATGTGGTGGAATCAGCTTAAACAAGCCAATAACCTTGATGAGAAGAGAATCTCATGGAGAAAATTAAAAGGATATTTACAAGAGAATTGTTTGTCTGAGAATAACTATGAAAGAAATATGAAAGTGTTCTTTGAACTCAATTTGGGAAACATGACAATGGATGAATATGAAAAGAGGTTCTTTGAATTGTTGAATTATGTCGACTTCATCAACGATGAGAAGGTCAAAATCCAAAGGTTTATAAGTGGGTTACCCTCCTTCTATAGTGAAAAGATTCAATATGATAACCCTAATACTTTGGAGGAATCCATAAGAAGGACAAAGCATCTTTATGAGCATAGCAGAGGAAGTCCAATTTTCCAAAAGGATTGGAATGACAAGATGAAGGGGAAAAAGGATAAAAATAAAAAAGGCTTTAATCCATACTTTTTCAAGAACTACACCCAAGAAAATCAACAAGGTCAATCAACCCAAAATAAACACAAGACTGCAGACTCATTTGGGAAAAGGCCAAGGCAACAACCTGTACAATGTTGGGGATGTGAGGGAAATAACTTATATAGGGACTTCCCTCACAAAGGGGAAAGAATGAGGATTGTCCACAACATTCAGAAGGTTGAAACAGTTGAAGACATGGGAGGAAACATGTCAAGGATTTATGCAGCCTTGGACAACAAACAAGCAAAATATCAATCCCCCATGATTGAAGTGGAAGGTGAGATTGATAACCATCCCATAGTAATTTTAGTTGATTATGGAGCTAGCCATAGTTACATAAATGCTAACATTGTTGAAATATTTCACTTGCGAAAGACTAAGCATAAGAAATCTTGGTTAATTCAGTTAGCCACAGGGGCTAAAAGGAAAATCAATGAGTTAGTTAAAGATTGTCTGATAATGGAATCAACATAAAGGTAGATGTAAACATAATACCATTGGGTTCATGTGATTGTCTAATTGGAATGGATTGGTTGGAAAAACACCATGTTATCCTAGACTGTTACAACAAGACAGTCACATGTCTTTATGAAGAAGGGAAGCAAGGCAAGGTTCAAGGCATTCCAAGAGCTATAGTTGTTAGAGAAATTTAAACTATGTAGTTGAAGAAGAGTTTTAGGAAGGGACGATCTAGGAGGATCTCAGTGTCCACCCACCTTGTCCAATTGGCTCAAAACATTTTTTGGCAACTTACTATTTTTAGCAATTTTTCGGTTCCTGAACTTCCAGGGCCATTTTGAGGGCCTAAACGTTTTTTTTTGTGACCAGACACCTCAATAATCTACAAACGATTGTTAATAAATGAATCTCCTTGTTAATACCTTTCCAACGAGCTATCGTGCGCCCGAAACAGAGATCATATGAAAAAGTTACGACCTCGGGAAGTTGATGTACTAACTTACCCCAACGAGGCCCACATGACTTTTGGCGCTTCATATCCTAGGGTTATGTTTTTGGACTTCATGTTTATTGTAAAAAGGCCTTCAAAGTCTCATCGTACTCATCTTCTTGCGAATGGGTGTATCTTTCACATCTCTTCTCAGAGATAAGCTGCCACCATTCTACAACCCATATGGAAGATCCAACTAAAGATAAAGTGGTAAGCATTGAAGACCATCTGGTCTTAAAGGATTTTGAAGATGTTTTAGGGAAATATCAAGATTACCACCAAAGAGAGAGATTGATTTCTCTATTGATTTGGTGCCAAGAGCTGCCCCAATGTCCAAGACACCATATAGAATGGGCACACCAGAATTGAAAAAGTTTCAAATGCAACTTGAAGAATTGTTAAAGAAGGGGTATAATACGCCCAAGTGTGTCACCACGGGGAGCCCCATTTCATTTTGTGAAGAAGGATGGAACCTTTAGGTTTTTTATTTATTTCAAGCAACTAAATAAGGTCACCATAAAGAAAAAATATCATTGGCCAAGAATTGATGATTTGTTTGATCAGTTGAAATGTGCAAGAATATTTTCCAAGATTGACTGGAGATAGGGCTATCATCAAGTGAGGATTAAGGAAGAGGAAATCAACAACATGGAGTTTAGGACAATATACGGGCATTATGAATTCACGGTAGTACCATTTGGACTATCAAATTCCCCAACAATCTTTATGTTCTTGAGAAATTTCAACTATGCGGTTGAAGAAGAGTTTTAGGAAGGGATGATAGATTTTTGCAGCCCATATGGAAGAGGCAGCCAAAGATAAAGTGGCAAGCATTGAATACCATCCCATCTTAAATGATTTTGAATATGTTTTTAGGGAAATCTCTAGATTTCCAGCAAAGAAAGACATTTATTTCTCTATTGATTTGGTGCCAGGAGCTACCCCAGTGTCCAAGACACCATACAAAATGGGCACACCATAATTGAAAGAGTTGCAAATGCAATTTGAAGAATTGTTAAAGAAGGGGTATATACGCCTAAGTGTGTCACCTTTGGGAGCCCCATTTATTTTTTTGAAGAAGAAGGATGTAACCTTGAGGTTGTGTATTGATTTCAGGAAACTAAATAAGGTCACCATAAAGAACAAATATGCTTTGCCAAGAATTGATGATTTGTTTGATCATCTGAAAGGTGCAAGAATATTTTCCAAGATTGACTGGAGATCGGGCTATCATCAAGTGAGGATTAAGGAAGAGGACATAATCAATACGACGTTTAGGAAAAGATATGGGCATTATGAATTCACTGTAGTACCATTTGGACTATCAAATGCCCCAACAATGTTTATGTGCCTGATGAATGGAGTGTTCAGGGAGTACCTGGACAATTTTGTGATTGTGTTCCTAGATGATATACTCATCTACTCTAATTCAGAAGAGGAGCACGAGAAACACTTAAGAATGGTTTTGCAAGTTTTAAGAGAGCATAAGTTGTATGCTAAGCTAATTAAGTGTGTCTTTTACCAAAAGAAGATTCACTACTTGGAGCATATAATTTTAGCAGAAGGGATAGCAATGGATCCCGAGAAGATAAAGGCCATTAAAGGATGGCCAAAGACAATAAATGTCACAAAGGTCATATCATTCATGGGTCTTGTCAGTTATTACCAAAGATTCATAAAAGGTTTTTCAAATTTCTAAGGATTTTATATATTTTCTATAAAATTTGGGTTATTTTTAAGGTAAAATAATTTCATTCTATAGAATTTGGGCAAATCACTTTTAGAAAAATGGAAATTGGAAAATATTTTTTTTGGAAAAAGCATGGAAAATTAACCCATGGACAATATATAGCCCCTAAAATTTTCACTATCCTTAGCTGGAAAAAATATATGCCACCTCCTATAGGGAACAGGCCTTTGGGCACAAATTATTAAGGACAAATATTGTAACATCCCCACTATAATCTCCAATTTAACTAATGATTAATGTAGATATAATATGTGGCTACGTCCAAGTGATGTAATATGTGAATTGTATTTCTATGTTTTAATAATAAAATGTGATGTTGATTGCTAAGGGGGCATGGACAGAGATAGGGCCTGAATTAATCCACAAGAGAGGGGAGGGTCTAAGAGAATGGCCAAGAGGGGGTCCAAGGGGGTAGTTACCCATGTATATTAATTCAACCCATTTTCCTAAATTTGCTATTGGTATATGAACCTTCTAATTTCTGATTGAGTGTTTTGAAAGCCAATCATTGAATACATGTAAGAGGGTGGGTGTGAGTGGTCACATCCCAAAGTTATTGGGCACATGGGGGATGAGTACAATTAGCTTGGGGAGGTGTGTGATTCAAGAAAGTAAGCCAAAGTGAGGAAATTCGTATGGGTAGCTAGCAACATTTTTCTAGAAGGATTTTTTGTGCATGAAGAGCAAGTAGGGAGCGAGAAAGAGAATTGGGAGTTGGTGTTTCCATGAAGGGTGAATTATAGAGAAAGTTGGAGTGTATTGGAGCATATTTGGAGCTGGAGACTGAAGAGCCAAGTTTCCAGTCCTGAAGAGTGAACTCTTGTGTGAGTTGCACTGAAACAACAAGAGTTTGTTGTGGTTTGCTGGTAGTTTTTCTAAGCAACAAGTTTCCTTGAGTTCTCAACTGAGAGATTCTTGGTTACATGTGCCAAAAATATCCTGATAAATGAATGGGACGCCTAAGGGACTGGTATCAGTGAAGGGGTACGTTCCTTGGGTTGGACAGGTCAAGAGGAAGAGAGTTGGTGGAAAATCAGGATAGTTGTAGGAAGATACCAGTGGGTTGTGAGTTTTATGAGTTGTGAGTGGACAGTGGGAGAGAACCTTATTTTGCGAATTACTAGTCTCATCTCGAGGGTGACTAGTTGTTGCTATTTGGAACAATCAATCTATGGTTGAGTGGAATGTTCGTCCCAAGTAGTTGGTTGCACATTTGTTTAGAAAATATAAGTGTTTAATCTTCTTGTATTGTTATTTTATGAGTTTAATTGGTGTGCATGAACTATGTGTATTTAGAAATAATTTATATGTTGTTGTGTTGAATTATTAGACTATATTCATGTTGATTTTAGCATGGTGTGGTTGCATCAAGTGAACAGTATTAGACATTAGTCAAATTCGTATTTAATTTGAGTTGTAAGCTATAGGAAAATTAATTAGTAGAAAATTTTGTTTTATGAGTATTTTTCATCGCAATGTCCCTCGATTGGGATGGGGGGAATCACAAATACCTACCCTCCTTTTCCATAGAGTTTTGGATACATTCTCCAAAAAAAAATAGTTGAAACTCCTCAATAATATGGAAAGTCACCATCATGAATTTTCCTTAATAGGGAACTGAATAATATGGAAGGTTAGAAAAGGAGACAAGGTCTTGATTGGAATATATCCTTGGATCAAAAGCGAGGAATCTTAAAAATTTCCAATTCCCCTCATTCAATATCTCAGAGCCAAAAAAAACAATAACCCTTCATCACATCGCTCATGGGCAGGCCATGAACAATTGACGTCGGCATTGGCTCTTGTGTAGAGACCTGAAACTTAGTGAAGAATATGCTAAGACTTGGAATTAATACATTGACAATCTTAGGCTCTGCAATATTATTCTAAATGATGATGAGGATGAACTCCTCTAGTCTTTAAATCCCTATGGGGGATATGATCCCAAATTTCGATACAAGGCACTAGCTATGGAAGGCATCAACCAACCACCACTCTAATGGTGGAAACCTATATGGAAGTTCAAATTCCCTGTGAAAGCCAAAACAATTATGTGGCTTCTCCTCAATAACATGGCTCTCACTTGAGACATTTTACAAAAATGATTTTTCAAAGGACCTGATAGATGTTGTCTCTATAAAATAGATCTTGATTCAAATTTCCATCTAATTATTTATTATCCCTTCTCAAAACAGGTTTGGAAATAAATAGAAGGCTTAACCAACTTATGTAACTCCTAGATTGAGGGGATCCATAAAAGAATCCTTAAGGAACTAGGTTTAGAAAAAGAACACAAAAAACTACAAAGCACTTCCCCTCACCTTGGTCTAGGGGGTTTGGTTGTTCAAAAATGAAAACTATTTGAGGGAAGGGGCATTCTATCCCTCATGCGTGCCACACAAATTCTTAATAAAATAAGAACTTTTCCTCAATCTTTAGCAATCCCTGCTCACTCTCAAGTTTCAACACCACCTATAAATGAAGCTTTTCTATGGGATTTTTTTTACGGATCCTCTCAAGGAGATCCTCATCGAGGAGGGTATGGGGGAATCATATGTCTTTCCTCATCCCATACTATTTCTTTCAGATCTAGGATTGGTCTTGCCACAAATAATTGTAGTGAGCTCATGAATCTCAAGCTAGTTTTCATTCTAGCGCTTGAAAAGGATATCTCGGAGCTCCAAATTTTTGGTCATTCCCTTCTCATTATTCAACTAATGAAAAGAGACTATATGTTGAGGAAGTTCTTACTTCAACCATTATTTCAGGACAATAAGAATTTACAATCAACTTTCTCCCCTACATCATTTTCTTATGTCTACAAGGAAAAAGACATTGAAGTTAACAGGTTTTCCAGGCAAGGATTGGAGTTGCAAGAAGGAACCTAGGAGGTCTTTGAATCCAATCAAGGAAACTTTCTTCTCATTTTCATGAATCCTAGATTTAACTTCTTTACAATCTCACAATTTTCATAGGAATGACCTAGATGTTTTGTTGTTAAAACTTGATTGTTATTGGATGGTTTAGGTATATGTATCAAATTTTGTCTCTCTCCATAGAGCATGGACCATATGTATTTGGCACAATGTTTTCTTATAGTTTTTTCTTTCAAAACAAGACAACTTTCCTACCTGAATGTGATCTCTGAGGGAGCATTTTTTAGAAATGATGTATAGCCACTTGTGTAAAGGCCTTTTGAGATAGTCTGAAAAACCTACTGGTATCTACTTCTATAATTTTGTTACCTCTAATAATCAATGTAACAACATAAAATATGACATATGCAATTGAACTTCATTTTTCATATATGTAGGTATGGCTAATAACATACATATATTGCATTTCAATATTAACTCATCAATTTGACCACTTGGTCATATAATCCACTCATAAAATCCATGAGGGTTTATAATAATAATTCAAATACAAGATTTATTTCAAATATCATTTTTTTCCCTATACAATACTATGTATTATTATATATTCTCAAATCCATAGTATTAGCACTTATGCTTATGGATAAATTAACTATACTTGATCATTTCAATCAAAACTAAGGAATAAGTAACAAGTAGAAAATATGGATCAATTACCAATTTAATCAAGATAAATATTTGAACCACAATGATTATACCTATACTAATTATTCAATGGTTCATAATGATTATACCTATACTAATTATTCAATGGTTCATAGTGGCCTTCTACAATAATGATGCAATTTTCTCAATAAAATACTAACAATCTATTTACAATAATCTACAATACATGTTTTCAACATATATAAAGTTTTACAAATATCTACAAATATACTGAAAACAACTCTTTTCAAAACACTAAAATTCTAAATATCATTTTGATTCTACAATACAAAATACCCAATCTCAAGAATATATATATATCAACCTCAATAACATTCTTTAAGAACAAAATCAAACATTACTTTTATATTTATTAAGAACAAAATCAAACATTAATTTTGATGCCACCAGAAGCCCGTTTTCATTGTCTTTTTTCTATTTATACCAATTATACCTTTCATTTCTCAATTGGAAGAGGAATGCAATCATATCTATATTCAACTTACAAGTGTACAAGTGAAAGGATTCGATATTTATTAATGCAAGTAATCCACTTCCCAAATAAGGACCCAATAACAATCGCTTAATCTTACACAATTAAATTGAAATATTCTTTAATCAATATTTCAAAGGCATTTTTAATCCATAGGCATTTTTAATCCATTATATGATTCAATGATTCAAGTAGTCAATGTCTAAAGAAAACAACAACTTAAAAAAAAAAACTCATATTGTAACTCAAAATTCAAATTTTCTTGCACAAATCCCAAGACCGCACCTATAGGAAATGTGTGGGGTATTTGTATGGACAGACCAACACATGAAGGGAAATGCGTGTGGCCTGTGTAAGGCCTGTCAAGTGCGTGCATGAAACCTGGACTATTGGAGGGTGCACATGCTTTTGTCCCATATGAAAAATAAAATTGAAAATTGCTTCCAACTTTTTCTCAAGCAACCATTTTCTCTAGGGGTTATGTTGGTTTGGAAGCTTAATTTAAGGGCTAGAATAAGAAAGATTAACTCTTAAAATGCATGTCATGCTAATTTCCCTAGGAAATTTTCAAAAACTTCAACACCATAAATTTTAGAATTACATACCAATTTTTGGAGGGTTGTAAAATATTGTCCCTTGATTTTTTGTTTAATTCCAATTTGCTCAAAGCAGGATCTTCAATTATTCTTTTCCAAATATAATTATTTTATCAGTTAACCATTCTACCAATTTCCAAATGGGTACTTTTTTTTCCAATGGGTTGTATGAAGAGAGTATAAAACTATCAAATCAAATTTTGTAGCATCAATAGAGCATATAAGGCCCCCGCCTCTAAAGAAAAAACACAAATCTTAAGACCAAACTCAACATGAATTCATCATGAAATGTTTTAGCATTACAACATCCATCCAACATTAGGGTGTAAAAATGTTCACTCTCAATCTCAATCCTCTTTATTATGTATCCTTTGAGGGTAATGTCATTTGTCCATTTCATGCAAAATATCAATTATTTTAATTATTAAATGCATATTATTCATCCACGCATGTGCCACTCCATGCATAGGTAATTATTTATTTAAAATGCAAAATAGAGATTATTCATCACATCCTAACCTCTTTTCCTATTTTTACTCTTAGATGTTCCCTAGATCCCTTTTATTTTTCCTCAATAAGTGGGTGCACATGAAATTACTATTTTCTATTTAAAAAATTACTTTTCTTTCCATTTAACTCACCCATCTCTACATGCATTTCCATTTCCAATTGTAAATTAAATTATATTTCCCTTTTCATAAAAATGTGCATACGTTTATATGATAAATCGAAGCACCCATGCAATTCGTTCAATTTCCCATGACAAAATAAAATGATTATGCCAAGGATAATTTTCTCTCAAAGTATACATAAAGTGGATCAAATTCAATACCAAGGGAGTGACCAATTTATCTCAGTGCTTTCAATTATTTGGTACCAAGAGGTAGACACAGCCTCTACAACTCTTTAGTACCCTGCACCAAGAGCTAGACATAAAGTCCACAACTCTTCCAGTGCATTATACCAAAGGTTCCATGCCAATATAATCCCTTCAAGTACTACCTACCAATATGTACCAAAGGTGTTATGTTCCTACATGCCATTCAAGTACTACCTACCAATATGTACCAAGAGTGCCATGTTCCTACATGCCCTTCAAGTACTATCTACCAGTATGTACCAAGGGTCCCATGTTCCCACATTCTCTTCAAGTATTATTTTGAATGATGGGGGGTGGTGCCATGGTTGGTGTTAACGCTCTGTAAATTCCCAGAGGTTGTCAGGAAAGAAGAAATATATGAGAGGTAACTTTATCCAACCACTTCGAAACTGGAATCTAGCCCTACCAATTTCAGAGAGGGATCTCTCTGTATGATTTAGCTATGTTCTATCTTTAAGATATTAGGCTAGTTATATAGAATGAAATAAGACTGAAAAGGTTTGTTGTTTTTTGTTGAGTTGGCTGAAGGGGGTTTACGCATCCATTGGGCTATGGGRTCTGTATTATAACAATAGAAATCTAAACCAAAAACAAAAGAWTCTTTTCACAGGGCAAGATAATGCATTCGTTGGATTCTTTTAGCAGTAAAATGATGAATAGMAAAAAAGATGAGAATGTCAACTAAAGTAAAGAAGCATTTAAGAATTTATTCACTGTAATATCAGAAGATAAACATTAAGATCTTTCAAAGTCTGAAACAGGGTATACAAAGATAAATCCTGCAACATGCGTTACTTTAAAAAGATTTAGATTAGAAAAACAATATGACAACTGAGCAAGAAAAACATTCAACATAGAAAAGAAAACATCACCAATGAATAACACGCGAGAATCCTGTGAAAAACGTCTCTTTGTATTAATGGAAGATCTCTTGATAAAKATTACAGTCTTGTAGCTTGCAGGGTGTAAAGATCAACCCTCATTACTTCAAAGTTTGAAKYATTTATAATCAAAATTACATACGACCCTGTCATTAAAGATCAAGACGTGGCCAATCTAAATTTAGCTAACTAACTTGACAAGATACAAAAATTTAGGAAACTGCTTGATGACGTGTTGAAGCTTCAYGCTGATTTWTGGGGTGAACCGTTGGTGAGGCCTCTGCAYGACCTCGTYTGACTGGATAGTTGACTAGGCTTGGACACCTTATCGACTACTCGATCAGATTGCAAAGCTCTTCCCATCGAAGGTGACTAGGAACACTGATTTTGAGTAATCTTCGGTATACTTCATCCATCTCTGTGTACTTGGCGAAAGTTGGCTTGATGATGAAGATGTACCGGATCTCATGCTGTATACTGATGTTGAACTGTAAAGCATATAAGAATGCCTTGCCCGTGATACTGCCTTGTATTCCTGAGAATTTTGAACTATCCTTAGCCACAATGGCTAGTTTCTTCTTGTAATCGGCAAGCATCATTAACTTGTCATTTATAACTCTCATACCAGGAAGGCCTTTCTTTTGTAGAGCTTCGATCTTGTTGAAAAATATTTGCACTCCTACGTCCATGGTCTAGACCTTTTCCTCCAGCTGAAGCATCAGTCCTCTCTTGGTCAGGACCCTCTTGACCTCAAGGATGGTCTCTGTCCTATCTTCTATCTTCAACTCCTCTATCTCCTCTCTAGTTTTGGAATTAAGAAATTTGATGATCTCAACAGCTTCTGTGGGCATCTCTCCCAGTTATGCTCTTATCTTTTCAATAGCTTGTTGACTTCTTTGCACCAGCTCATTTTTCTCGAACATGATTTGTATCATCGGCCATATTTCATTCATGGACTTGGTGATGTCGATCCAGACACTTTCCTTGACCTCGGCAAGTGTTTTGCCTACCATTGTTTGCTTCTGAAGCTGTTGCAATTCTTGTTTGAGCTGGTCTAATGTTTGTTTTTCCTTGGAGTAGCTAGTTTGGTAAGAAGGCTTGAGTTCCTGAAGGTTCTTAATCTTCTTTTTGAGTCTGCTAATCTATGTCTCTTGCAAATTCATTTCTTCCATGGATTTAGCCAGTTCAACAGTCTTCCCCAGGGCTGTTAGTGAGTTGCCAAGGGAATTTCTACTACAAACCCTGTGAGTGGAACTACGCTCAGTGGAATGATCTCCATGGGCTTTGACTGCTCCTTCTCTTTCACTAGTTTTTCCAATTCCGCTTCCATTTCCTTCAACTGTGCATTCTGCTCCATGATGAGCTTGAGCATCTCATCCTTTTCCCCTTCTGTCTCCGCTATTTCCTTTGCTTGTGAATCTTCTGTTGGTGGCAGTTTCAATTGTTTCCTCAGATCTGTTATATTGACATTTTTCTTTTTGAGCATCTCCTCGTCTGCTTTCACATTCGAGGGATCATATCCGATCTCGAGGACCAGTTCCTCCAACGTCTTAATCCAGTTATCCTTGGCAAAGGATGATATTTTTTCTAACTTCAGTTGCGTCTGGACATTGTTCAGAGATACTTGCAACTTGGAGGCAGCAGTAGAAGCATGTGCCAATGTGGAGAAAACCATTTCTCCAGTTTGCATGTGCAGATCCATTTGATCAACTCGATGCACATCTTTAGTCTGAAATTCGAATGTTGCCCTTTTGTAATCAATGATTACTTTCAGGTCTGGCACTTGTGCTTACAGAAATTCCATGTGCATTCTACCATTCTCAGTGTCGAATGCAGAAAACAATTTGTGTTGTGCAGTGGATGTTTGCTTCCAGAACTGAGCATACGTGGTGTTGGTCAACGTCTGATTTTTCTTTTTGATAAGATCATACTTCTCAAAAATACTCAATTTCGGTCCTATTTTGCTCGGCTGGTTGGCTGGTGGAGTATATGTAGGCTTCTTGGGCAACACTGTAGTCATGATTTGTTTGTCACTTGTACTAAAGAGCGACCAATCAACCTCCATAGTTGTAGTGGATTGAATTCCCTTTTCACCAGCCAGGTCAGGTGCCTGATTGATTTTTGGCCTCTTGATGTGTAATTGGAACTCTTCAGACGATACTTCAGTGATGGAAGGTAAATTGTCATTCTTGGGCCTTTTCTCCTTGGGAACCTGTGGTGTAGTCGCCTGGGAGATAGTGACCGAAAGGTCCTGTTGTTCTGTCTCAACCAGAGTGTTTGGCTCCCATTCTGTATGGTTAGCGAACTTCTCTATCTCAGGCCTGGATGTGTGGACATATGGGATATTCTTATTCTTAACTCTTATCTCTGAAATTGTCCCGTAGGGGTCATAATGCCATATGAAGCTAGCAAAAAACTTCATTTCCTTTAACAGTCTATCTTCTTCCTCCCCAGCGCCTCAGCTATTGCAGATGAATGACCTAGTCTTCCCTTTGATTCTGAGTTGCTGCTTCTTCTTCTTCAGAAACACAAAATGTATGTCATCTGAATTAATCATTTGTCTTATGTATTCCAAGGCAAATATTCTCACGGGAAGATACTTGGGTAACTTGTATGGAGCCAATTCACACCCATACACTTTGATCTCTGTGTGGTCCTAGTATAGGTACCAGTCTCCCATTTTTGCAAGGTCTGAAAGGTGTAATATCCTTTGAATTTCCTCATTTATTTTCGGCTCAGGTCTGCCACTAAGAATGCTCACCACGGGATGGTAAAACCGCTTGATAAATTGTTTGAAGATGAAATTTTTAGAGTTGTGTCTGAGCAGCGAAGTCCACGTTGTCACCTCCTGTGGCCTCCCATCCTTGTCCATCTTCTGCATCGAAAAGGAGAATTTTTCCGCTTGAAAGAATATGAACATGTAAGCCAGTATTGAGGAATACTGGAACATGCCTTCTGTGGAGAAATTTGAGAATTGCTCATGAATGTTGTCTGCCAGGAAGGCGTTGTAGTCAAACTGAGTGGTGGGTTTCTCATCTGTGGAGAATATGGACAGAAAACCCAATATGGGTTCATCCACCCATTGATTCGAAAAATACCCAAGGAGGGCGCAGAGTGACGAGATGACCTGGTTTCCCTTCACTGAGAACAAGGATGAAGGATACGGGGGATTTGTAGTGGGGAGTTGAGCGGCCTATGGGAGAAAAAGTTCAAAAATCTGATCTCTTTGGGGAAATGATAATTTCTGGTAGAGTTCTGTGATGATTTCAAGGTTGAAAGGTGAGGCGGATTCGGCTCTGGGTATGTGCATCATCTGATCAATGGTTTCTGGTGTAATGAAGAACATAGTTTCTCCAGATGAAGAAACTACGGATCTCTGGTCGAGAAGGTAATGAGCTTGTCATTTGAGGGCGAATTCGGGGAAATGGTGAACCTGGGGGAAAAGATACAGGGGAATATTTGAATCCCAGAGCCCAATTTCGTCGCTCTGGTAAAGGAAAACCTCTTTGAGCCATGACTGCAAGTTCACGAAGTCGAATTCGCATCTGGTGTCTGCGATTAAATGGTCTTTGTCAGCCAGAGGGATCCTGTTGAGGTCGACAGGGGGCGGGAGGAAAGGATTTTCCTCAGCTTCTGTTCTCTTTGATTTTGGTGCCATCGCTGTAAAAATACTTGCAAATCAAACAATCGTTAGTGGGGATGATGGTGGCTTTGGACAGTTGATTGTAACGGAGAGGAAAACAGGGAAAATATTCTCTGGTGCGGTGACAGGGTAAATGACGAGGGAATGAAGGGTGAAGGTAGTTTTGAGCAAACTGATACTCGTTGGGCGCGTGAGACAGGTCAACAAGTTAACGGATAGGTTAGCCAGTAATAAATGGCCAACGGGTCGTTTAGAGCGTGAGATGGCAAGTGACAATGACTGAAGAATACAACTAGGCGAACTGGCGGGGGTTGATTGGGGAGTAACCATGGTGAGAGGACTTGTAAAGGGCGAACAAGGGGAATGGACTAACACAGTAATGAGACGTGACCTCTAGGGGGAAAAACCTGGATAATGACGTCATGGGGTGACAAGGTATGTCAGACCTTGGGAGGCGGTGGGAGTCTGGCCCAATAGATTCCTGCCACGTAGATGAAAAAGGGCCCGCTAGAAAACATTCCATTCCGGACCCCCCCCTCCATTAAAGACAGATCGGTCGGGGGGGGTCCAAAAAACACCATGAGCCGTTGATTTGCGCGCTTTCTTCTTAACCGTAGATCTGTGCGCGATGTTCAGACATCATTCCGGACCCCCGCCCCCACCATTAAAATCATAATGGTCGGGGGGGTCCAGAATCCAATCTAGGTCATGGATCTAGGCGCTAACTCCTAAGTCGTTCAGATGTGCGCCTTTGTTATCTCCTATTCTGGACCCCCCCCAACATTAAAGGTAGAAAGGTCGGGGGGGGGGGTCCGGAAAGACTTATCAACTGTAGATCTAGGTGCCCCCTCTCCGGCCATTCATCTATGCGTTGTGCTTAACTGTGAGCGCGAAGGCATATGTGCTCCGAAAAACTTAGGATAAGTGCATATCGTGGTTTTTCCCAAGCTTTTCCATGTTTTTATCACCAAGGGGTTAGATATCAAACCTTTTAAACTTCAAAGATATGGTTCAACATTGATCATCATGCTTTTTTTATTGAGATAAAGCAAACTACCCTATGCTCTAACCTAATTACCTATGACCATTATCCCAGATTAAACCGTTGGACTAAGAAATTACTCTATCCTGGGGTTATCTGACCAATATTAGGCAGTTTGGTCAAATTTATTCACTAACTAACCTAAATCGTTTGGCTAAGATTAAACATTTTAGCCAAGCTTATTCACTACTCCTATCAACATAAATTTAAAAGAACTTGGCCATGCTTGAACGATATGGACCAAATCATTGTTATTGCATGGGGCTCTATTGAATTTCTTTTATGTCCTCTTTTATTCTTTTTCTTTCTTTTCTTTTTCTTTTTCTTTTTCCCAAATTATTTGCAGAATGGAAAATTATTTGACAAACAAAAACACTAAAGAGATAACATTTCAGTCACCAGTTGATCCTATAAATTATAGGGTTATAACAACGACTCCACCTGGGGATGGTACTTTCCTTGTGAAGTGCCAAGAATCCTGATTCCTGATGTTCTGAAAAACTTTCTCCATAGTTGCCTTTGTTGCTTGATTGGTTTTATTTTTGAAAGTTGGAAGACAATGTTCAGTGGCTTAGGGCCTTCTCTGCGGGCTTCAACTGTTTGATCAAAGTTATTTTACTCAAAAACTTGTAAGCAAAATGAAAATGGTTTGTACAATGGAAAATGTGACTGCAGGTCCCTACTAAGGAGGTGAATAGTGCTTCAACATTCTGCCATTCACAAGTCCTCCTGGCAGATTTGTCCCATCGTTGTTGTTGAGAAAGAAGGCGTCATTTCCTCTGAATGTTTGAATCATGTAAGGTCCCTTCCATAGACTGTCGAATTTTCCATGCTTCACCTTATCCTCATTTCTGGCATCCCATCTCAGAACCAAGTCACCTAGCTCAAAGTCATCTTCTTTAGTTCTTTTGTCAAAGATCTTCTTAATTATTTCTTGGACAACCTGAGTTTTGTTGTATACTTCTTCTCTGGATTGTTGCAAGTCGATCATCTGGTTTATCCTTCTTTGGGAGTCGTTCGGCTCGGCTTGCATCTCTTGCAGCAATTTCATGACAGGAACTCCTAAAAAAGTGGGAAAAACTGCTTCAGTGCCATAGACCAGCTGATATGGTGACATACCAATTGACCTTTTGGTGGTCAGTCTGTTGGACCATAGTGCAAAAACCAGATTGTTATGCCATGAATTTTTGTTTTCTTGCAAATTCTTCTTAATAATGTTCACCAGGGTCTTATTGGATGACTCTCCCGGCCCATTTCCCTGAGGGTAATAAGCTGTGGAATGACCCAAACCAATATGATACTGGTTGCAAAATTCTATGAGCTTCTTAGATCGGAAAGCAGTTGCATTGTCAGTTATAATCTTTCTAAGACATCCAAAACGAGACAAGATATTATTTTCAAGAAATTTAATAATGATAGAATCATTAGCTTGCCTGCTTGGTACATCTTTGATCCATTTTGTGAAATAGTTTGTAGCAGTAAGAATCCACCTGTGTTGGCCCGAAGAGGGAGGATGTATTTCTCCGATGAATTCTAATCCCCATTGCTGGAAAGGAGCTTCAACATCAGTCACTTTATGACACGAAGTCACTTTCTGATGCACATCAGTGAACAATGTAGGCCAATAGAACCCATCTCTGAGAATTTTATTAGCTATGGTCTTCCAGCTTAGATGACCACCACAGTCTCCTGCATGAAAATCCTGCAATACTCTGTCAGCTTCATCTTTTAACAGACAATTCAACAAAATACCTCCAGGATCCTTCCAATATAGATTGCCTTCTAAAATGCAAAATTTTAATGCCTTTAATTTCAAAAACCTAGCTTTAGTTTTGGACAGTCCAGGAGGAGCTTGTAAGTTATGCAAAACAAATATCAGGTATAAGTACCATGGAGAGTTCAGAAATACCTCTTTCATGCTTGGAGTCACATGCTCTCCCTGTTCATCTACTGCAACTAAGAAGTTAGTATCAAGAGCATGGAAATTGGATTCAACCATTAACCTTGCTAGACCTTGACCTTTAATCAGTTTAGTAGGCTTAATCTCTATGCCATATTCCAGAATGACAACAATCCATTTTCCTCTTCGGCCGTCTAGGTTGTCCTGAGTTAAAATGTCTTTTACTACCGCGTTCGGAACATAAGCGATGGTGTGGGAATGGAGAATCTATACTCTAAAATCCTTTATGGCTTTCACCAGGGCGGAAGCTTGTTTCTCCATTATTTTATAATTCAAAGAAGCATTTCTTAATGCTTTACTGAAAAAGGCTATGGGTTGTTCATACCCTTCATTGTTTTTCTGTAGTAATACTGTTGCAATGGTATGTTCAGAAGCGAAAGAAAAAAGGTAAAAATCTTTGGTGAAATCAGGACTAATCAAGACTGGAGCCTGTGTGAGTGCATGTTTAACTTGTTCAAAAGACTGTCTAGATTCAGTGTCCCATTTTATTTTTGTGTCCTTTTTTAACATGTTTGTGATGTTCCTGAGAAGCTCGGTCAAGTTAGGTATGAATCTTCTCAGAAAATTTATTTTTCCAATGAAAGACTGTAACTCCTTGATATTCCTTGGGTGTTCTAATTTCTGAATGGCTTCTATTCTGTTGGGATCTATCTTAATTCTGTCCTTAGATATTATGTGCCCCAACAGTTTACCTTCCTCTAATCCGAAAAGGCTTTTCTTAGGATTTAGAGAAATCCCAAATTTCCTGCATTTCTCAAATACTCATATGAGATGTCTTAAGTGCTCGCCATCAGATTGGGAATACACAGTTACGTTGTCCAGATAAATGACAATAAATTTGCCAAGTTCTTCCACAAAAGCGATGTCCATCGCTCTTTGGAAAGTGGCCCCAGCGTTCATCAACCCGAAAGGCATTTTCACGTACATGAAGGTGCCCCAAAGTGTTGTGAAGGTTGTTTTCTCTTGGTCATCTAGGTGAATGAGAACCTGGTTATAGCTTGAGAAACCATCTAGTAAGGAGATTCGGTTGGATCCAACTACCTTTTGTAAGATGTGGTCCATTTTCGGCAATGGGTAGTTGTCCTTTAGAGAAACTTTGTTCAGGTTTCGGAAATCAATGCAAAGCCTGATTTCCCCAGACTTCTTTCGGGTTGGGACCAGATTTGAAACCCATTTTGAAAATCGTAAAGGAACTATGATTTTAGCATCATACATCTTTTCAATTTCTTTTTCTATCAGGGGAAGTAACTTGGGATTGATTCTCCTAAGTTTCTATCTGAAAGGTTTTTGAACTTCTTTTATCGGGATCCTATGTTGTATGATGCTTATGTCATAAGATTTTAAATCTTTGTAACCCCAAGCAAACACGTTCACATATTCCTTGAAAAGTTCAATGTATTTGAGTTTCTGCTCAGGAGGTAAGAATTTAGAAATTTTTACTATCCTGGGCTTCTCTTCTGTCCCTATGTTAATGTCTTCAACCTCTTTACCACTGGCTTCAATTTTTGGTTTTTTAGCTATATCGTTAAAATAAAAAAGGTCTTCTAAAGGAACTAAACCCCTAGGTAAAACATTACTTTTTAAGTGCAAAACATCAAATTCTATCTCATCTTCACCTAACTCTCCTGAATCTATCTTATTTACACTAACATTTCCAAAATCAGATTTATTTACATTTTCATCCTCATTTTCTAACTCTATGGCTGTACACTCGAAATCATTTTTGCATTGTAGAAAATATTCAATTTGGTCATCGTTCCCAAATACCTGCCAGTATCTGATGTTGTCTGGGACAGTCGGTCTGCACTTCACCTCCACCGTGTATGGGCGAGTGGAATGAAAAAGGTATATTGCATGTAGCTGCTGATGTAGCTAAACCATCTGCTAAAATATTATGTCCCCTGGGCATAACCTATAAATCAACTTCAGTGAAACATTTAAGGGCATCCAAAATAGCATTCCTGTAAGCTCTGAGACGGGGATGTTTTGTTGCATACTCACCTTTGATTTGTTTGATAATTAATTCAGAATCACCTCTTACCATGATTTCTTTGGCACCAACTTTCTTTAGAAGTTTTAGACCAAGCATCAAAGATTCGTACTCGACAATGTTGTTAGTGCATTGAAAATTTAATTTGTAAGAATGATTTTCTGAATACCTGGATTTGTGATTGTGCAACCAAACTCCTACTCCATACCAAGCATCAAAGATTCTTACTCGACAATGTTGTTAGTGCATTGAAAATTTAATTTGTAGGAATGATTTTCCGAATACCTGGATTTGTGATTGTGCAACCAAACTCCTACTCCAGCTCCTTCTTTGCTTACAACTCCATCGAAGTCCATGCTCCAGAAATCTGCTGGAAATTCTTCACTTATCACGTTTTTCTTTCTTTCTGCCTCAGTGATTTCTTGGACTTCTTTCGGATCAAGTGTATCTTCTTCCGACTGAGCGATTTGCTCTCATGTATTGTCGTCGTTATACAGGATGAAAGAATCTAAGTCAGAGTGTGCAGAGTACAGAGGATAGTTATGCGCCTTTTCTTGGCTGCTGACCATATATTTCATCAACGTCTCTCTGTACAATCTTCTATGTTGCCCGAATACTAGGATGGTGGCATACGACATATCCAACTGCAAAGTACCTTTCAACTTGGCCCCCCAAGACCTGGACAAAAACATACCATATTTCGGGGGAATGTCTGCGACCACAACATCCATAACCATGCTTTTTGCCGGAATCTGAACTAGAGTGATACATAAGTCCTTGATCAATACGATACATCTGACTTTGCTGGAGTCAAAAGAGTGTAAGTCCTTGTAAGGTCTGGTGACCTCGAGTCCCAGTTTTTCCATCACTGCTTTAGGCATCAAGTTATGGGAAGCACCTGAGTCTAACATAGCATTATGCAGAATCAAGTCGTGTATATTAAGGCTGATGTAAAAAGGAGCGACAACACAATTTTTAGTCTGACCATCAACTTTAGGGCCAAACAGGAGTTCAGGTTGATCGTCGGTAAGATTTACAGTGTCTGAATGATTCTCTGATCCAACAGTTAAGGCCTTCGTGCATATATCAGGCTCAATGCTCAGTGATTTGATCACCTGCGATCGGTAAGAGTCCTTACTCATCAACTCGGAAAGGGGAATGGGAATTTTCACTTTGGCTAATTCCCCTTCGAGGCTGAAAGGAGTAGGTGCTCTGCTTTGGCTCAGCAATTATGATTTGTCCACCATAGTCTTCTGGGCAGAAGTATTTGGTGGGTTGGTTGATGAAACCTCAGTTTGCGTTGATCTTTGTAAAATGGTAAGGTTTCTTTTTGCTGGAGCTTCAACATTACCTTTCTCAGGGATCTTTTTGGTAGAATGCTCGGGGGATTTCTTGGTTTCAACCACTTTCTTTGTTTCGGTTACCTTTTTTGGGGAACTTCCATCCATCTTCTTACTTCACAAATTGTATTGCGTGTGTACCTCCATAATGGCATTTTCAAATTCCTATTGTTCAGTCTCTTCATCTTCTTCGCTCACCTGCGTTTGAGAAAGAAGGAAAAGTTCTTGCTCTTCCTGAGTGAGGAAAATAGCTTCGTTATCATAAATTCCCATGAGGTTTATGTGAGTGTCCTCCAATTATTCAATTACCTCTTCTCCTTCATCGACATAATTTTCTTGTAGGGGTGTTATGATCTGTTGATCAGGACCCCTTTGTTCTCTTTGATCCCTGGGATCTCTCTTCTTGATTTGAGAAGGATTTCTTCTGAAGTTAGGATTTCGAATTTGTGGAGCAGGTTGATTTTTCTCTAGGAGGATTTCTTTCAGATACAGTGAGTCTCTCCATCATCCTTTCCATTTCTCTAGCTAAGGAATCCAATTTGGCATCAAAAGAAGTTGTGGAAGGTTCTTCTTTAATCGTGACTCTCCTTTCGGTCCTCTAACGTGCCCTTTTAGCCAACAGATTGGCCTCCACACTTATTGCGCTTTTATGCATGTCCTCTAGTGTGGTGGAATTTCTTTCCCTTAATTGATATGACATATCAGCGTCGAAACCGTCAGGGAATTTTATCAGTGCTAAACCTTGTGGGGGTTTAATATTGGTTGGAATTGCATTGTACAGATTATTGAAGCGGGTGCAATAATATTGAATTGTCTCACCTTGATTCCTTCTGATGTTTTCGTATTCTGACAAGATTTGGAGAGGATTTTTGTTTACCTCCCATCTGTCTAAAAAACTTCTTTGAAACGTTGTAAGGTCGAGCACTAAGGTAGCACGTAAACCTTTGTACCATTTCTTAACGTCACCGGTCAAACTCTGCGCAAACAATTTCATTTGAACGTCAACTTCATCGACTTCCTACACATCAAAATAGTCATTCATTTTATCAATGTGTTGTTGTGTGCTCAAGGGCCCTGTTCCATCGAACTGTGGAAGTCTCATTTGATAATCTTGGGGCATAGCATGTAGAGGTGTGGTCAACACCAAGGGAGCATATCTAGTTTCCATGATAGGTGGAGGAGGTGGGACAACAGCCTGGATTACAGGTGGGGCGGTGACAGAAGATGAGGAGGAGGAGGGGCTTACTGAAACAGAGTGAGTGGTGTGAGGTTTTATAGTGGGAGATAGTATTTCAGGGGTCCGAGGTTGCAGTCTTTTGGGGTCTAAAACGATTTCAGTTACGAAGCTATCTGATTTCGTTCTAAACAGGCTTTGCTCGAAATTGGTGTCAAAGTCAAGATCTTGAAGGGTAACGAGTTCCTCTGGGAGGGAAAAGGACTTGTGAAGGAGACTATGAATCCCTGAACCTTCTGTAACGATCTTCTTTCTAAGTAACTATTCTGGATTATTAGTCGTTATTGCAGGTTCTGGGTCTGGGTGAGATCGAGTATAAACTCTTTTAGGAGCCAGATTTTTCTAATTTTTATATATTTTTTAGCTTTATGAGTCCGAAATTAATATGCACAAGCTTTTAACAACCTCTAAACATTATTTCTTTCTCAGATTTACTATTTGTTCAGAAACAAAGTCTTCTTCTAGGGAAAAAGAAAACGTGGGGTTGAAAGTTTGTTAAGTTCCCGAGTATGGTCGCCACTATGTTAACGCTCTGTAAATTCCCAGAGGTTGTCAGGAAAGAAGAAATCTACGAGAGGTAACTTTATCCAACTACTTCGAAACTGGAATCTAGCCCTACCAATTTCAGAGAGGGATCTCTCTGTATGATTTAGCTGTGTTCTATCTTTAAGATATTAGGCTAGTTATATAGAATGAAATAAGATTGAAAAGGTTTGTTGTTTTTTGTTGAGTTGGCTGAAGGGGGTTTATGCATCCATTGGGCTATGGGGTCTGTATTATAACGATAGAAATCTAAACCAGAAACAAAAGATTCTTTTCATAGGGAAAGATAATGCATTCGTTGGATTCTTTTAGCAATAAAATGATGAATAGCAGAAAATATGAGAATGTCAATTAAAGTAAAGAAGCATTTAAGAATTTCTTCACTGTAATATCAGAAGATAAACATTAAGATCTTTCAAAATTTGAAACAGGGTATACAAAGATAAATCCTGCAACATGCGTTACTTTAAAAAGATTTAGATTAGAAAAACAATATGACAACTGAGCAAGAAAAACATTCAACATAGAAAAGAAAACATCACCAATGAATAACACACGAGAATCCTGTGAAAAACATCTCTTTGTATTAATGGAAGATCGCTTGATAAAGATTACAGTCTTTTAGCTTGCAGGGCATAAAGATCAACCCTCAGTACTTCAAAGTTTGAAGTATTTGTAACCAAAATTACATATGACCCTGTCATTAAAGATCAGGACGTGGCCAATCTAAATTTAGCTAACTAACTTAACAAGATACAAAAATTTAGGAAACTGCTTGATGACGTGTTGAAACTTCATGCTAATTTCTGGGGTGAACCATTGGTGAGGCCTCTGCACGACCTCGTCTGAATGGATAGTTGACTAGGCTTGGACACCTCATCGACTACTCGATCATATTGCAAAGCTCTTCCCATCGAAGGTGACTGGGAATGTTGATTTTGAGTAATCTTCGGTATACTTCATCCATCTCTGTGTACTTGGCAAAATTTGGCTTGATGATGAAGATGTACTGGATCTCATGCTATATATTGATGTCTAACTGTAAATCATCTAAGAATGCCTTTCCCGTGATACTGCCTTGTATTCCTAATAATTTTGAACTATCCTTAGCCACAGTGGCTAGTTTCTTCTTGTAATCAGAAAGCGTCATTAACTTGTCATTTATAACTCTCATACCAGGAAGGCATTTCTTCTGCAGAGCTTCGATCTTGCTGAAAAATCTTTGCACTCCTACGTCCATGGTCTGGACCTTTTCCTCTAGCTGAAGCATCATTCCTCTCTTGGTCAGGACCCTCTTGACCTCAAGGATGGTCTATGTCCTATCTTCTATCTTCAACTCCTCTAGCTCCTCTCTGGTTTTGGAATTCAGAAATTTGATGATCTCAGCAGCTTATGTGGGCATCTCTCCCAGTTCTGCTCTTATCTTTTCAATAGCTTGCTAACTTCATCGACCATATTTCATTCATGGACTTGGTGATGTCCATCCAGACACTTTCCTTGACCTCGGCAAGAGTTTTGCCTGCCACTGTTTGCTTCTGAAGGTGTTGCAATTCCTGTTTGAGATGGTCTGATGTTTGTTTTTCTTTGGAGTAGCTAGTTTGGTAAGAAGACTTGAGTTCCTGAAGGTTCTCAATCTCCTTTTGAGTCTGCTAATCTTTGTCTCTTGCAAATTCATTTCTTCCATGGATTTAGTCATTTCAACAGTCTTCTCCAAGGCTGTCAGTGGAGTTTCCGAGGGAATTTCTGCTACATACCCTGTGCTCACTCCTGTGAGTGGAACTACGCTCAGTGGAATGACCTCCATGGGCTTTGAATGCTCCTTCTCTTTCACTAGTTTTTCCAATTCTGCTTCCATTTCCTTCAACTGTGCATTATGCTCCACGGTGAGCTTGAGCATCTCATCCTTTTCCCCTTTTGTCTCTACTATTTCATTTGCCTATGAATCTTCTATTGGTGGCAGTTTCAATTGTTTCCTCAGAGTTGTTATATCGACATTTTTCTTTTTGAGCATCTCCTCGACTGCTTTCACGTTCGAGGGATCATATCCGATCTTGAGGACCAGTTCCTCCAACGTATTAATCATGTTATCCTTGGCAAAGGATGATATTTTTTCTAACTTCAACTGCATCTGGACATTGTTCGGAGATACTTGCAACTTGGAGGCAGCAGTAGAAGCATGTGACAATGTGGAGAAAACCATTTCTCCAGTTTTCCTGTGTAGATCCATTTGATCAGTTGGATGCACATCTTTAGTCTGAAATTCGAATGTTTCCCTTTTGTAATCGGTGATTACTTTTGGGTCTGGCACTTGTGCTTGCAGAAACACCATGTGCATTCTACCCTTCTCAGTTTCGAATGCAAACAACAGTCTGTGTTGTGCAGTGGATGTTTTCTTCCAGAACTGAGCATACGTATTGCTGGTCAGTGTCTGATTTTTCTTTTTGATCAGATCATACTTCTCAAAAATACTCAATTTTGGTCCTATTTTGCTCGGCTGGTTGGTTGGTGGAGTATCTGTAGGCTTCTTGGGAAACACTATAGTCATGATTTGTTTGCCGCTTGTACTAAAGAGCGACCGATCAACCTCCATAGTTTTAGTGGATTGAATTCCCTTTTCACCGGCCGGGTCAGGTGCCTGACTGATTTTTGGCCTCCTGGTGTGTAATTGTAACTCTTCAGACAATACTTCAGTGACGGAAGGTGAAGTGTCCTTCCTAGGCCTTTTCTCCTTGGGAACCTATGGTGTAGTCGTCTGGGAGATAGTGACTGAAAGGTCCTGCTATTCTGTCTCAACCAGAGTGTTTGGCTCCCATTGTCTGGTTGGAAAACTTCTCTATCTCAGGCCTGGATGTGTGGACATATGGGATATTCTTATTCTTAACTCTCATATCTAAAATTATCTTGCAGGGGTCATAATGCCATATGAAGCTAGCAAAAAACTTCATTTCCTTTAGCAGTCTATCTGCTTCCTCTCCAACACCTCGACTATTGCAGATGAATAACCCAATCTGCCCTTTGATTCTGAGTTGTTGCTTCTTCTTCAGAGACACAAAATGTATGTCATCTAAATTAATCATTTGTCTTATGTATTCCAGGGAAAATATTCTCATGAGCAGATACTTGGGTAACTTGTATGGAGTCAATTCACACCCATACACTCTGATCTTTGTGTGGTCCTGGTACAAGTACCAGTCTCCCGTTTTTGCAAGGTCTGAAAGGTGTAATATCCTTTGAATTTCCTCATTTATTCTCGGCTCAGGTCTGCCACTGAACATGCTCACCACGGGATGGTAAAACCACTTGATAAATTGTTTGAAGCTTAATTTTGTAGATTTGCGTCTAAGAAGCGAATTCCACGTTGTCACCGCATGTGGCCTCCCATCCTTGTCCATCTTCTACATTGAAAAGGAGAATTTGTCTGCTTGAAAGAATATGAACATGTAAGCCAGTATTGAGGAATACCGAAACATGCCTTCTGTGGCAAAATTTGAGAATTTCTCATGAATGTTGTCTGCCAGGAAGGCGTTGTAGTCGAGCTGAGTGGTGGGTTTCTCATCTGTGGAGAAGATGGACATAAAACCCAATATGGGTTCATCCACCCATTGATCCGAAAAATACCCAAGGAGGGCGCAGAGCGACGAGATGACCTAGTTTCCCTTCACTGAGAACATGGATGAAGGATATGGGGGATTTGTAGTGGGGAGCTGAGCGACCTGTGGGAGAAAAAGTTCGAAAATCTAAGCTCTTTGGGGAAATGATAATTTCTGGTAGAGTTATGTGATGATTTCAAGGTTGAAAGGTGAGGCGGATTCGGCTCTGGGTATCTGCATCATCTGATCAATGGTTTCTTGTGTAATGAAGAACAATGTTTCCCCAAATGAAGAAAATACGGCTCTCTGGTCGAGAAGGTAATGAGCTTGGCATTTGAGGGTGAATTCGGGGAAATGGTGAACCTGGGGGAAAAGATACAGGGGAAGGTTTGACTCCTAGAGCCCAATTTCGTCGCTCTAGTCAAGGAAAACCTCTTTGAGCCATGATCGCAAGTTTGCGAAGTCGAATTCGCATCTGGTGTCTGTGATTAAATGGTATTTGTCGGCCAGAGGGATCCTGTCGAGGTCGACAGGGGGCGGAAGGAAAGAATTTTCCTCAGCTTCTGTTCTCTTTGATTTTGGCACCATCGCTGTAAAAATACTTGTAAATCAAACAATTGTTAGTGGGGATGATGGTGGCTTTGGACAGTTGACTGTAACGGAGAGGAAAACGGGGAAAATATTCTCTGGTGCGGTGACAGGGTAAATGACAAGGGAATGAAGGGTAAAGGTATTTTTGAGCAAACGGATACCCATTGGGCACGGGAGACAGGTCAGTAGGTTAACATATAAGTTAGCCAGTAATAAATGGACAACGGGTCGTTTAGAGCGTGAGATGGAAAGTGACAATGACTGAAGAATATGGTTGGGCGACATGGCAGAGGTTGATTGGGGAGTAACCATGGTGAGAGGACTTGTAAAGGGTGAACAAGGGGAATGGACTGACAGAGTAATGAGACGTGACCTCTAGGGGGAAAAACATGGATAATGACGTCATGGGGTGACAAGGTATGTCAGACCTTGGGAGGCGGTGGGAGTCTGGCCCAATA
>ML787900.1:142115-161599 GCA_009831015.1 Picea engelmannii | reverse complement strand
GGGTTATCTGACCAAGATTAGGCAATTTGGTCAAATTTATTCACTAACTAACCTAAATCGCTTGGCTAAGATTAAACAGTTTAGCCAAGCTTATTCACTACTCCTATCAACATAAATTTAAAAGAACTTGGCCATGCTTGAACTGTATGGACCAAATCATTGTTATTTCATGGGGCTCTATTGAATTTCTTTTATGCCCTCTTTTATTCTTTTTCTTTCTTTTCTTTTGCTTTTTCCCAGATTATTTGCAAAATGGAAAATTATTTGACAAACAAAAACACTAAAGAGATAACATTTCAGTCACCAGTTGATCCTATAAATTATAGGGTTATAACAGTTGGGACTTAGATAAACCAACTCATTCACCACTAGTGAGAGACTAATTGTCATTGAGTAATAAGGATTGATAGCTTATTGTGTGCTCCTCGTAAGTGACTAAATATGTGGCCTACCCTTAAGGAAATGTGTAAAATCCAAGGAAAAAACTTAAAACATATGTTTTTCAACCCATTACACAACAAGGAGGATAGTAGGTAAGAATAGGCATCCTAGACCTTCTCTCCCTAATGATACTCTTGTCACATCTCAGCATACAACCATTTCCACATGTGTAATCTTATTTGGAAAAAAAATTACATGTCTTTACACACATCTCGAGACAACATACTAAATAGCACTCTACAAAGATCAATAATAAATAGTAAACAATGTTATATACATTTCAATCATACATAACATGACCCCATCTTAGTTCCACATATCTTGACTCAATCCAAAGTCAATATGCACATGTGGTTCTTCTTGTCTCACTTGACAAACCATCAATAGCATCATATAACATAATAAATTTCATGATGTATCCACATCTTCATTTTCAATATTTTGTAGCATCACAATAATATCAAAGAATAAACCATAACAGATATATATCCACATCTAGCAATAATCACATCAAATTGGACCAAAGGTCTAGGTCCCATCATCCAAAAATGTATCTGTCAACCAATCGAGCCATTCTTGTAACCATAATTCCCTCAAATATTAGCATCATATCAGTCAAATGAAATCAAAGAAAAATAGGGCACTACACACACCCCCTATTTAGGAAACTTCATCCTAAAGTTCTAAAATAAATAAGGAAACTAATGATGCATCTCAATCACATTCTCCCAAGTAGCTAAACTGGGACTATAAATATCCCAATGGAATTTTACCTAGTTGACCAAACAATTCCGAAGTTGTAGAGTTCATTGTTCCAATAAGCGGATCTATTTGGCCTTCAAGATCCCCTCATTCGACATCTACAAATGACTCAAATAAATAACATGAGAATGATATGAAATGTAATGCCACAAAGAAAACACATAAAAAACATCATGCACGGGATCTAAAGATGATGGTAATGCAAGATGATAAGCATCAAATCCTAATTTTTCAATGATCTTAAATGGCCCCACATATGTGGTGATAACTTGGCTCCCTTGCCAAATTTAATCGAACTCTTTTGTTGTGTAAATCACACATACACTTTGTCTCCTTATTTGTAACTTCTATCTATTCTATGTCCATCTGCATAACTTTTTTGTCTATTTCGATATTCTTTAAATATTTCTAATATTGTTTTCATTTTATCTTTCATTTCTTGAATCTTTCTACATCCAATTAGAACTTTTTCTTCAATTATGTCCCAACTAAGAGGATTTGTACAAAGCCTACCACACAAAAAATTGAAAGGTGTCATATTTACCAAACTCTAATAAATGTTATTATATGTAAATTCCACAAGAGGTAAATACTCTTCCCAATTCACAGTTTATGGGCCCATGGTATTTCATATGATGAAGTCTATTTAATGACTTGGGATACTCCATTATAATACGCCTCATGTTATAGGCCTTAGGAATTTCCCTACTAACCCATATAGGCCTCAACGGCTAGTGTAGTCATAGAGTGCATAGTGTAGGCATGCAACTCACTATTGAACACTCTTATTGAGAGAATGGATACTCTACAATGTATTGTAACAATTTGGTTATTGAATAATACATTGAGTGTGCTTTAGAGTGTGGGGATTTTCTCCTAGAAGGGTTTTCCCAAAGAAATCATTGTCTAATGGTTATATGATGGTTATATGCTTGAACTTATGCTTATATTGATTCTGTAAGGAAGTGAGAAATCGAAGTTTATCAAGAATAGGGTTGGGTCCATAAGCATTGGTGAGGAAGCCTTATTTCGAAGAGTCAATTAAGTGGAAGTGGGAAATAATGGAAGAAAGCATGGAGAAGAAGTGGGATAAGGAAAAAAACATAGGGTTCCATATGATAGCAAGGACACCTATGGCTCCTTGGGCATCAGTGGAAACAACAAGGGATCCCTGCCAAAATATGAAGGATAGAGTTGTGAGGAGTTCACTGGAGAATTTAGTTTCTTGCTACATGATGATAATGGGTTATTCCTGAGCTATGTTATTTCTAAGAATCCTATGTTTGATTTTCCCATTCATCCCTCTAATATTCCAAGAGATTATTTTCATGGTAAATATGAGGAGGGGGTAAACAAATCCGTTAATGGAGCTATTATTCTTGAGTTTATTAGCATATATCTTATTTCTTGGATGAGTTGCTTGTTCATTCTATGATATCTTCTCTTTTCATATTTGTTGTTGTAGGGGATATCTTGCAAATGATAGTTTTTCAAACCAAGGAAGGTGGATTAAGGGTTCTTATCATGCAAAGTGGAGGATGGCGGTTCACTGGCTTGAACGAGGGCATGCTTCAAGAGCTACACATGTTTCTTAGGAATGGAATGGAGATCGCGGTGTTTGCATGTCGTCATGATTGATTGGAGATAAAGATATCTCAGGTCCATTTCTTCCCTATCCTCTGAGTTTGGTGGTTTGGGAGTGCCATCATTCATGTATTCCTCATTTTTTGAAGGGTTTTGATTCATCGTCTTCCTTCACTTTGCATTCTCTTCAACATTCACTGCTTCATGAATCATATCATTATTATTTTATGAACACTTTGATATTATATTTATATAGTTTTTATTTGAACTAAGCATAGGCATTGTAGGTGAATTGTTTAATTTTGTGGCCTTGAGAAGCATGCAAGTGGGATTCATTTTTATGTATTTGTCTCTTAGTTGAAAATTCACAATGTGGATTAAAAGTTCATTATGTTTGGCGTTATATTTTTTGTGCGTGTGATTCAATGATTCATAAACTTATTTTAGTGTAAATTTATTATGTGTTGGAATTGGTTTGTTGTGTTGTAGTTGAAGTTGCAAAATTTTAGAGGGAAAAACTATAAATATCATCTAAACACAATATACACAACAATTAAATGTACTAGAACTAGTATTTTATTTTGGAACCTATGATTTGTAGGCCCACCACGTTTCTACTATTCCACCCTAATTTTTCCATGGCGTATCAATTTTCAAGAAACCTACAAATCTTAAGATATTGCATCACCCTACATATGAATTTATCAACATCCATTAAAATAATATTTTTCTTTCAAATCATTTGTGTTTATATTGTGACTAGAATTAATCACACTAGAATCCCAAATCATAGCTCACCTTTACAAATTTATTTAATTTTATCAAGTTTCCATTGCAAAACACAAAATGAGGGTGTTATCACAAAATCTAGCACCTTTTTGCAAATCCTTTCAGAGGGGTTTAGACAAGTGTAACATGGAAGTGTTACCATTGTCACCTTAGCAATCACTTCACTTGTTTTAGTGAAGGATGGAATCCAACACAAGGGAGGCTTCCCTAGTAAGTTCAAGGAATCCAATAGAAAGATAAGATCATGTCTACGACCACCCATATTAGCTACTTAAACATATGACCATTAGATCAAGGTTTTAAACACAAGTATAAAGTGGTTCAAGAAACAATTTCCAAGTTTGTATATGTGAATTATCTAATACAATTAATGATATTTGATAAGTTAAAATAGGTCAAAGAGATATCCCGAACACTACAAATCAAAATAAAAGTTATGGTTGTTGCAAAGCTTGTGTAAAAGATAATGAACTTCAACAACATATCAAGTTATGACAACAACAATAAATCAACCCTCTAAACAAGTAATAAATTAATGAAACTAGGGATGAAATAATATAAGCTAAACTAAGGTTTAGCAACAATCACTTGTTAAAATGTAAACAGAATATAGCATCTCTAAATAATACAAGACGTTAAGCCCTAAAAGGCTGAAAATTAAGTCAGTAATGAAATGAATGATAGCAAGATACACTTTGAAGATGATTTTCCAATTAAACCCTAGACGTCAAGCACATCTATGGCTGAAAATTAAAGTAAATTGCCACAAGCTCTAATCTAACCCTATGGCAACAAAAGAAAAGGTGAATTTAGGGTTTAAAACTTAATACAAGAGAGAAATACTACTGTCGATTATTCCTCTAGGGAATATGGATTCAAACTATGAACTTCCTTGGAGACAAAAGGTGAAACAAAGAACCTAAGGATAAAACCATATAGTGTTCCACTACAAAACCTAGGTATCTATCCTTTAAAAAGGAAATTGGGGTAGTCCACTACAAAACCTAAGGAGTCGTCATGTGGCTTCTAGCAACCTTTAGAAGATGAAATCAATATGGATATTGGATAAAACCATAAGGCAGTAGTCCACTACAAACCTTATAAATTTATCCTATAAGAATACAACTAGGGTAGTCTACTATAAACCCTAGAAAATATCCTTATGTCGTTTAACAAGATTCAAAAAATTATTATCTAGGGAAGGTAGTGCACTACAAACATTCCTAGGGTTAACAAGATAATATTTGTCCAAGAAAATACAAGGTAAAATGTGTTGATGATTATGGCTTGGAAAAGTGCTTATGCATAGGCTAGGTGTCAAGCATGCAGAATATTTCCAAAGCCTCTCTAGGTACTTGCTTAATTTATTGAGTAAGTGACATTTATGTTTATTTCCTAAGTTTGACTTAGAAAAAACACATTAATTAAAGGTATTAATTAATGTTGGATATTGACTAAGGATTTCTAAGGTTAAGTGACTTAATTTATTTAAGTGACTTAGATCTAATCTTGACCATTGATCTCATGTGAGGCTTAGGATTTAATCCTAGCCATCCATCACTTTGGAGATTAGGGGTTAGGTTTTTGGTCATTGAAAAGTTATAAAAGAAAGCCTAAGGAGAGGAGAAAGACACACACATTTGTGAGAGAGTGATTTTCTTAAGGGAGAGTGAGATACTCACGGCTAAAGAGAAGGAAGTGTTCCAGAAAGGAGATCCCAGAAATGGAAAGAGAGGTTCAAGTTTGTTGAATTCAAAGTGGCTTGAGCCATACATATTTTTACCATCACAATCGTACGACTCAAAGGGGATCGAGCATTGGGTTTCAATGGTTCAATTTTCTATGGATGTATTTTCCAGAGGGGGAGTTACAAGTTCCAAACTACTGTAAAATTTATGATTTCTCTGAGGGCCAAAATAATAATAAAAACACTGAATGTTGGTTTTCCCAAGTTGGGTTTCTAAGGTAAACAATAGTGTAATGTGTGACTGATTTTTTTTGTGTATGATTGATTTTCTACTTGTTGTTCAGTTGCATATTTACCATTAAATACTAGTGTATTTTGTATTCAACAGTTCAACTAATAAATTTCTAGGTATAAAATATTGTTGGGAATTTAAAATCAGATATGGTATTTGGGGTCTTAAATAGTATCAGAGATCTAAACTCTGAGAAAGTAGGAGATCTATTTGTCATAAGTTTACAACAGAAATATACAGCAGTAAAGTATGTTTTGTTTGGGTGTTTGATTCAATAAGATGGTTGCAACTGGACTAAGATTTGAAGACCGGTTTGAGGGTGCATCCAACTACAATCCATATAAGGACATGATAGCATTGGTGTTGATGAGGAATGGGATTTGGGAGTTTATAGATCAAAAAATGACCTCTCCTAGTAATGCTACACAACAGGTCGATGATAAAAAAAAAAAAGATGAGAAATCTAGGAGGATTATTCTGGATGGAGTAAAGGATCATGTGATCCATCATCTATTGGGAAAGAAGATAGCCAGGGATATGTGGGAGGATTTGACAAAACTATACCATAGTTATAACCAAAAAAGGAAGATGGTATTGAAATAGAAACTCAGGGGCACCAATATGTCCATATCAGATACAATAGCTTCTTATGTCACCGGGATCACACAGGTTCATGATGAGTTGGCAGTAGTTGGGGAGGCAATGTCATAACAAGAGTTGGTGAGGGTGGCCCTAAATGGATCCACTAAGCCATGGGATCCCTGAGGATGTTTATATGATTCTCAGATCTGATATTTATTGCCTTATGAATAATAACAAGATTCACTTTCATACATCAGTTATCATAGAATAATTGTACACTAAAAAATCTCAACTATAACAATGCAGCGAAAATAACAAGATATAGAAATATTAACCATGCACAGTAGACACAAGAACACAAGAGTTTACCCTGGGAAACCCAACCTTGGGAGAAAACCCAACAAAATTTCTATACAAGAATTCAGTCCAAGATATTACCAGTACATCACCATTAATAGCCAAAATACCATACAGAGAAGATCCTCCCCAAGGCTAGCATCACCAAGACCTAGCGCCTCAATAAAATGACCAAGAGAAACCAAGTAAAAGATTCTCCAAGTGTGGCACACTCTCCAAGACAACCAAAACCAAGATACAGAAAAATAGCATAATTGCAGTTGCAACTGCCTTATGCGCATTGCAAAAAGGAGAACTGTCTGCCTATCCAAATGAAATGAGCTAGTCCTATATTTATAATAATATGGGTGTCAGTATGGGGCTGAATTCTTGTTTCTGGGTCTTCAATTACTTTATTATTTTTCTGTGGGCCCGACTTATCTTCCTGGGTCTTTGATTTCTTCTTGGAGCTTCTGTAATGGTGTAAATGGTTTTCTTGTACTTTCTTTTGGAGAATGATTGCCCGAAGTTGCAAATCTCCAACACTCCCTCTCAACGAGGGAGACATTCTCCATACTTGGATTTCTTCTATCATAGAAAATTTTCTTCATGAGCCATATTGATGTGCCATCTTTGCCCATGCATTATGTCTTGAAATAGCATCACGAGTCCATCTACTCCTATACAGGATAAGGACTATACTTGGGCCACTCACCACTAGAAAATCCCTGTGGATGAATGAATCATTTACCATTAGTCATATCAGTACTAGCATAGCCTCGTACATGAACAATCTGGGATAATGTTTGCCCGATGTTATGGGCCATTCACTACTATAAGAGCCCCATAAGTGAATGAATAATTCTCCTTTGCTCATAGCAACACTAGCATATATGGGAGAATGTTTGCACAATGTTATTGCATGGAGAACATCAACATACCTGGGCCATTCACCACTAGCAGATCCCTGTGAATGAATCATTCTCCCTTTGGTCATATCAGCACCAGCATAGCCTCGTGCATGACCAATCTGGGAGAATGTCTGCTCAATGTTGAAACATCAACACTCATCACTAGCCAAATCAGCATGGATAATCATGAGTATCATCCTCCTTAACCAAGTCAGCATGGCCACTCTAGGAGGATATTTTCAATATGCTCATATGTGGATAAGTATTGGAGCTTCACTTCTCCCTTATGTACCATGTCTCAGATGAAGTCCTACAAGACGATTTTGAAGTTGCACCACTTCACAACTTGTGACATTGGTTGTGACATACTCTATCTCTGTTGTAATGAGTGCTACAAAAGCCTGCTTCCAGATTATCCCATAAATTGTAATTGATTCCAGGCTAAAGAAGCACCATGAGGTGCTCAATCTGTCTACTACACTCCCTGCTCAATCAAAATATGTATATCTCTGTAGCCTCACTCCATCACCTGATACAAACAATATCCAATTGTACCATGCTTCACTGCAATCCACTGGAACCGCCTTAGATTCAACCAAATAGTAAAATACTAGCTCAGTGTGCTCACTTCAAAGCAAATATATGGCCTATCATTAACCAACTACATCAAGGATCCAAGCAACTGCATGTACATCGTGGTATCCACCAAATATGAATATGAAGCATAATCACTCAACTTCTTCATATTTTTCATCATAGGTGTAGTCATGGACTTACAATCCATCATATCAAATCTCATCAATATCCCTTGAATAAGTAATATATCATTTTATATATTCACACCTCTAATCCCAAGAGTACATCCGACTAGGATCCTCCATCTTGAACTCTGAGGCCAACTCCCTCTGTCACTGGAGTAAGTCTTATTTTCCAGTCTGCCTCATTGGTTTCTCCCTCTCTGACTAAGGAAAAATCCATACCCATTCCTCTTGATTAGCTGCTTCATATGTCACTATAGCAAGATCTAATGAAACAAGTGTATCCTCCCATGAGATCTCACATCTCTTAGAAGCCTCCTCAAATCATGACAAATGTCTGTCAATCATGAGATGTCTCTCTCCCACCTAAATCTGAGGGGTAAATCCTTATGAATGAATGAATATTCCTATGACTCTCTATGAGATTAGGCTCACTCTAAGTCTGTACAATCTTTGAATCCATTTTCTCCCTCTACATCTCTTGATCTCCTCTGAATTATGATCTCCAATTAATTGTCCTGGGAGGTTTCTCCTCCCTAGTGAATTATGAGGGCTCACTCCCTCTAAACTCTGGCTCCCTCTGAGCTAGTACTTGGTGGGGCCGCCTGCCTCACCACTGGCGGAGCCACATGCTCCTCCTCATAACTGGAAAGTTTGGAATCAATGATGTGACTCCATGTGACTCGAGAATCCACGAAGAGCTACACGTCTTACTGCATCCTGCAATGTATCGTAAATCCATGCTAGCCTCTTCTCGGTCACTGCAACATCTCTAGGTAGATCCACTAGCCTTTCTAGCTCTATTGGCTCTTCCTGATGAACTGAAGAGTAAACAATTGAACTAGAGGGATCTGTACGGTCATATTTCATAGCCTTCTACTCCTCATTGTCAATCTCCATGTGGAACACTATGTACCTCACAAAAGTATCCTTCTTTTTGGAAGGTTCTAACTTTTTCTTCCTCACCTTCAGTATATGGATGTATATTGTCATGTATACAACTACATGTCTGGATATCTTGATCCCTCTAATATGTTTCCTCATGCAACAGTCACTATATCTCCCTCTCAGAGTTATCACCTGTGATCTGCGTGGAACAAGCACAATATTATTATGATAAGGAAATAGGAACAAGAATAAAAACATGGGAAACAGGAACGACACTGTTCTAGTGGTGTTACCAATCATTCCTCTATGGTAACATGCCCGGAACAAAACAAGAACAAAATACAAGAGAAACACTTTTCTAGTGTTGTGACCTCCATAGTAACCTTCCTGGGACAAAGACAACAACCAAAAACATCTCTTAGAGGATATAAATTCTATCTTGCAAAAAAGTGCATCATTATTACTATTTACATAATGATCATTGTACTAACAATATTCAAGTGTCATTAAACATTTGATAGAAAAAAGTACTCAGTGGTAATAGAAATCTAAGGAATGTTGTCTCGGTTACAATATTTATTTAATATGTGGCAATATAAAAATATCAAACCTGATATGAAAACCTGGAGTCTTAATTGCTAGGGAGGGTATGATATTCCTCTGAATGCACTAGATCAAATGATCCATTTGGGTCATTTCTTGGACAAGGTCCCTTGTACATCCCCTACAAACACATGCATACTATACTAAATGATATAAATTGGAAATATATATAAGTGCATACCTATGAAATTTGTAATACCATCCATCTTTTCTTCTAATATGAAATAGTACATCATCAGTACATGAGGAAATCACAAAATCAAGATAGCATAAAGTTCAATGTCCAAGAAAATGTCAATAAACCCTAAAATTTCAACTTTGACAGAAATTCAAACTGAGAAGTGTAGTATGTGCGCTAGGGAAAGGTGATATTCTCTATACAAAAACAAATACTCAACTTAGCCTAGTAAATGCTCAACGAGCTTCACAATGAAAGTTATTGCAACTGCAGTAGTGGGTTTTAGGTGAAATTTCAACTTCCACCAAGATGCAATCTCATACCACTAGGGGGTGTGTTAGGCTAGGGTGAGATGATCTATGGTAGAATTAAACTTAGCATCCTCCAATAAGTTTCTCAACGAGCTTGACAAGTTCAGGTATGTGCAGCGGGAAACAAAAACTGTGCAGTGGCAATATTTCAATTAGCTCTGATACCATGTTGATTTTTATATGATTTTCAAATCTGATAGTTATTTCCTTATGATTAATAACAAGATTCATTTTCATACATCATTTATCATAGAATAACCATACACTGAAAAATATCAACTATAAAAATGCAATGGAAAAAACAAGATACAGAAATATTAACTATGCATAGTAAACACAAGAACACAAGAGTTTATCCTGGGAAACTAAACCTTGGGATAAAACCTAACAACTTTTCTACAGAATAATTCAGTCCAATATATTACCAATACAACACCATCAATAGCCAAAATACCATACAGAGAAGATCCTCCCCAAGGCTAGCATCACCAAGACCTAGTGCCTCAATAAAATGACCAAGAGAAACCAAGCAAGAGCTTCTCCAAGTGTGTCGCACTCTCCAAGACAACCAAAAGAAAGATATAGTGAAATAGCACAACTACAGTTGCAACTGCCTTATGCGCATTGAAAAAAGGAGAATTTTCTGCATGTCCAAATAAAATGAGTCAGTCCTCTATTTATACTAATATGGGTGCCATTCTAGGGCCGACTTCTTATTTCTGGGTCTTCAATTACTTTATTATTTTCCTATGGGGCTGACTTCTCTTCCTGTGTCTTCAACTTCTTCTTGGGTCTTCTATAATGGTGTAGATGGGTCTTCTTGTAGTTTCTTTTGGAGAATGACTGCATGAAGTTGCAAATATCCAACACTCTCTTTGTCAAATGCATTGTGGCACGAGAAAAAATTGTTGACTATGAGAGATGTGGGATGATTCCATCCAAGAAGAGATTTGAGAGGACTATCTACATGGAGTCCAACAAAAGGGGGGTGATGATGAGAACCTTGCTCTTGAAAATCAATCAAGGAAGGGCAAGGGGAAGACCAAGAAGACTATTAGTGGGGGGGCACCTCTTGGGATGGAAAGAAGAAAAACATTAACAAGGTGAAATTATTTTCTTGTCACAAGTTTGGCCATTATGCAAGTAAATTTAAGAACAAGAAGAAGGGAAAGAAAACTCACAGGTTGTAGCATCAACATATACAAAGGTGAGTGAGTTTTCCACCAATTTCGAGAAGGATTTATTATTGGTTTATTTTCTTTCTAGTACCTTATCCAAGGATGATTGTTTCATGGACAATGGTGCTTCTCGTCATATGATAGGATCATAAGAGGTATTCACCATTATTTCAGGGGAAGACTCAAAACTACATATGGAGCTTGGTAATGATGTCAGGTGTGTTGTAGAGGGGGTTGAGACTATTTAGTTTCATCTAGAGTCAGGAATTCCTTTGGAGGTGAAATATGTGTTATATGTACTAGGGATAACCAAGAACCTACTCATAGTCTCATACATGGAGGAAAAAGGGTATAAAGTCTATTTCTAGGATGGACGGGTACTTGTCAGGTCGAGAGCTTCTAGTCCAAGATCAAGATGAGTAATTGGAAGCAGAGAGGATAACTTGTAGTTGTTGAAGGCTCAGTCTGTGCGTGCCCTAGTTCATGATTTTGACAATGAAAACTTGAGCGAGTTATGGCATAGGAGGATGGGTCACTTGCACCACAAGGATTTATCAATATTGAGGGAGATTTTCATTGGTCTACCATAGTTCAGTAAAGAGAAACAGGGTGTGTGAAATGGATGTGCACTTGGAAAGTATGCCAAGACTACATTTCCTAGCATAGATAGCAGGTCCAAGGGAATATTGGATCTAGTGCATTCAGACGTGTGTGGTCCTATGTCAGTGGCATATTTGAGTGGTTAGAATTACTAAGTGACCTTCATTGATGATTTGTCCATGATAACGTGGATCTACTTCATGGAGACTAAGTATGAGGTATTCAATCGGTTTTGGGATTTTAAGGCTCTCGTGGAGAAACAGACAAGGAGGAAGGTCATGGTTTTGAGGTAAGAAAATGGAGGCAGGTATACCTCCAACAAGTTCAATAATTTTTTCAAGGAGGCAGGAATTAAGAAGGAGTTGACAATGTCATACAACCTACAATAGAATGGGGTGGAAAAGAGGAAGGACATGGTCATAGTTGGAGTTTCCAAGGAAATGATCCATGATAAGGATTTTCCCATGTTCCTTTGGGTAGAGGCATGTAACACGACAATTTATATTCAAAAAAAGAGTCATCATAAGGTCTTCTAGGAAAAGACTCCTGAGGAGGCATTCACAAGAGTGAAACTAGAAGTTGGGAATTTTTGTGTCTTCAAGTTTCCAATATATATTCATGTACCTTCGAAGAAGAGGACGAAGTTGGATCTCTCGAGATAGGAGGGCATATTTGTGGCATACAATAAGACTTCAAAGTCTTATTGGGTGTACATTCCATTGTAAGGGAAGACTGTGGTGGGAAGGGATGTCATATTTGAGGAGATCAAAGCCTTTATAAATTCACATGGATGTATTCCAATAGCGGCTGAGGATAAGGAGAAAGGGGTTCCAAAGATTGAGGAGACACCGGCACCAACATAAGGGACTTAGTCTTCAGATCAGGAGGAGGAGTTGGAGATTCCTTATACTTCTTTCAAGAGGAGTCCAAATGGATTGAGAAGACACTAAGATATGCTCAAGAGCATGTGGAGGCTCCTAGGATTACTTTTAGGGAGAAAATACCAACGAGATAATTTCCTAGTTACATGTCACTCATGAGTGACATCATCAATTCCAAGCCTACCAGTTTTGAGGAGGCAGTAGGCCACCAGGATTGGAGGGATTCCATGATGGAGGATTATGCATCCATCATGGAGAACGATGTGTGGGGCATTGTGTCGAGGCAAAAAGGTAAATCAATGGTGATCTAGAGATGGATCTTAAGATCAAACATATTGCAGATGGGAGTATTGAAAAGTAAAAGGCAAGGTTTGTGGCGAGAGGGTTCTCCCAGAAAGAGGGAGTGGACTATGAGGATGCATTTGATCGAGTCTCCAGGTATACTTCTATCAGGTTTGTTATATCTATTGCTTCATATATGGGGTGGAGGATACATCAGATGGATGTGAAGACATCCTTCCTCAGTGGATTAATTGAGGAGGAGGTGTATGTTGAGAAGACTCGGAGCTTTGAGGTACATGGGAGATATTCTCATGTATGCATATTGAATAAGGAATTATATGGACTCAAGCAAGCACCAAGGGCATGGTACTCAAGGATTGATGGGTATCTACAAGGCATGGGCTTCACCAAGAGTGAGGTGGGTCCAACCTGTATTACACACTTGTTCGTGATGATCCACTCATATTGGTACTTTATGTAGATGACTTGTTCCTTATAGGGTCAGAGAATCTCATTGAGATGTGCAAGAAAGATCTATATTTGGAGTTTGAAAAGAAGGACATCGGCATGATGCACTATTTTTTGGGATTGGAGGTGTGGCAACAGACAGTGATATTTTCCTAAGATAGGGAAAATATGCAATTGATATCTTGAAAAGATTTGGGATGGTGGATTGAATGGCTATGTCTACACCCATGATAACCAATTTTTATAATGTGAATTCTTATGAGTCATAATTGGTTGATCTTACATTGTACAAGCAGATGATTGGTTCCTTGATGTATCTAGTCAACACTAGGCTAGATATATGCTTTGTTGTGAATACCCTGAGCCAATTTACGGTAGAGTCGAGGAGGGTGCATTGGGTTACAGCGAAGCATGTTCTCGGGTACTTACAAGGTACAGTGGAGTATGGGATGAGATATTTCAAGAGTAGTGGAGTGCATTTACAGAGCTATATAGACTTAGACTGGAATGGGAGTGCAATGGACAGGAAAATCACCTTAGGGTGTTGCTTTAGCTTGGGACCAGCAGTGATTCCATGGTTTAGAAAGAAGTAGACGTCAATGGAACTTAGTTCAATGGAGGATGAGTACATGGAAGAAATTATGGTGAGTTGTGAAGCCATATGGATTCGCAAGATTCTCACAAGTTTATTTGTTCAAGAGTTGGAGCCGACAATGATCCATTGCAATAATCATAGTTTCATAAAACTCTCGAAGAATCTAGTGTTTCATGACAGGTCCAAACACATAGATATCAGATATCACTTCATCGGGGACAAAGTTTGGAAGGGAGCAATGAAGATCATTATATCTCCATGAATGAGCAGGTTGCAAATATTCTCACAAAGGCTTTGATAAAGGGAAAGTTTGATGTCTAGTAATTTCTGGAAATAATGTGTATGAAGTTTTTGAAACGTCCAATTTTTTGAATGGACACTCCACCCATCATCAGGGACATTTGAAGCTAAGAAGAAGAATATCAAAACCATTTTCAAACCATTCAAAACCATGAAACAAATTTTTAGGACTGCTAAAGACAAATCCAACTCGATGCTTGGACCAGGTGTTTACCAAATTCCTTGCTCCTACAGAAAATACTACATAGAACAAACCGGTATATCCTTCAAATCTCATCTTAAAGAACATATAGATTATACCAACCACAAGTGTATCTCCAAATCAATTATCGCCAAACACTCTACCAAATCCAAACACCTCCTTTTTTTTACCAAACCAAAATTCTCACCTCCGTCCCTTATTACTCCTCTTGCCTCATTCGAGAAGCCATCAAAATTGAAAAGAATCCTAATAATTTCAATCGTGAGGATGGATACAAACTTAGCCAATCTTGGAAGCCCACCATTCATCACTTTGAATATTAGGCTTCAGTTTCATTCAGTGGTTTTGTCTCCCTCTTTTCTTGTCCTCACAACCTTTTTTTCCCTTAAGAGTCTTCTTGTCACTGAAGCCTCCCCCCTAGGTGTTTTCTCCTTTCCTCTTCAGTTTAATTCCTCTCCTTTCCTCTTCAATTTAACTATTTGCCTTTACTATCATTAATTTTACCATATATCAAATCTTGATCATTACCTTTATCTATCATTAAACAACCCTTATCTCTTCATTAGTTTCTAACAAATTCTGTCACTCTTTGGTCCTCCCAATTCTATTGGATTTTATATGGTTTACCATTGATTTCATGGATTAATATTTTATCTAAGATTGTCTTCCTAATCTGTATTTCCCATTAATATCATCATTTTTATGCTCTCTTTTTAATTCTTGTAATTTTTTTAATTTCTCCATACCTTAATTCAACAACATTATTAATCTTATAGCATTCTTATATCTCTATATGTTTATTTATCTATCTCCACAATTTACAATCATATTTTTTCAATTCTTTATAATTAATAATTGATCTTTTCTCATATGGTTGGTAACCATTGATCTAATTAGTTCTTCAACTTCTACTTGTTCCCTTCCGATCATTTCATTTACAAAACCCTACTTCTTTTTCTTTTTCTTTTTTTCTTTTATTCTTTTATTCTTTTGACTGGGGAAATCATCAATTAGTCGGGCACGTACTCGTGTGACACATGATCATTTTATCTAATTTCTACCACTATAACCCCAGGCATGCCAACGCGACACACAAGGCTAGTCGAGGGTTTTTAATCGGTGACTTCACATAATGGAGTACCTTAACAGTACACTCCATCACCGACTATTCTACACTCTGGGGGCATTTACTAAACCCTATTTACTTCCATGGTTCTTTCATTTTATTATTATCACTATTTTACTATTTGTCATCAATATCGTCAAAAAAAAATCGAATAATTTATTATTATTCCTTTTTATAACATTCATTTCTCTAATAATTTCCAAAGTTGCTAATACTATTTTATCCTTAGTATTCTTTCTACATTATTTATTTGGTCTCAACGGTTATTTGTCCTCTTTATTAATAATAATTGAGCTCAATGGATAATTTCTATTTTTCCTTGCCTCAAAAGTCACATCCCACTTTTCTTCTTAGATATAAACCTCAGCAATCATTTCAAACATGTTAGCTTCAAATGTCCATGATGATGGGTGGAGTGTCCACTCAAAACGTTGGACGTTTCAAAAACTTCATACACAGTATTTCCATAAATTGTTAGACATCATTATGACTAACTATGGAATCCTACATTCTCAAAAAGGGAAAGTTTGTTTTCTTCAGGGATCAGCTGGGTGTTGTGAAGAATACCTTCCTCACTAGAAAGGAGTGTTGATGATTATAGCTCGGACTAGTGCTTTTGCATAGGCTAGGTGTCAAACATGCAGAAGATGTCCAAAGCCTCTCTAGGTACTTGCTTAATTTATTGAGTATGTGACTTTTATGTTTCTTTCCTATGTTTGACATAGAAAAAACACATTAATTAAAGGTATTAATTAATTTTGGATATTGACTAAGGTTTTCTAAGGTTGATTAAATTAATTAATTTAAGTGATGTAGATCTAATCTTGACCATTGATCTCAAGTGAGGCTTAGGATTTAATCCTAGACATCCATCACTTTGGATATTAGGGTTTAGGGTTTTGGTCATTGAAAAGTTATAAAATAAAGACTAAGGAGAGGAGAAAGATAGACACATTTGTGAGAAAGTAATTTTCTCAAGGGAGAGTGAGATACTCGGGGCTAAAGAGAAGGAAAAGTGTTGCAGCAAGGAAATCCCATACAAGGAAAGAGAGGGTCAAGTTTGTTGAATTCAGAGAGGGTTAAGTCATATAGATTTGTACCAGCGCAATCGTATAGTTGAGAGGGAGGCCGAGAACTATGTTTTAGTGGACTGATTTTATTTGGGTGGATTTTCCAGAGGGGATAATTTACAGGTTCCAAACTGTTGTAAAAATTTTGATCTCTGAGGACCAAAATGATAATAAAAACATTGAATGTTGGTTTTTCCAAGTTGGGTTTCCAGGGTAAACAATTGTGTAATGTGTGATTGATTGTTTTTGTTGTGTATTACTGATTTTCTACTTGATGTTTTGTTGCATATTTATTGTTAAATACCAGTCTATTTTTTATTTAGCAATTTAGCTAATTAATTTATGGTTAATTAATTTTGGGGGAATAAAATATTTCTAGGAATTTAAATGCAGATCTGGTATTTGGGGTTTTAACAAAATGCACTATCACCACTTTGATAAGAACATTCACACTTAATGCATTCATATATAAATCAAAAAATATTCAGAAACACCACTTACTAGGTAAATGAATTTTCATCCATGAAACCCCTAACCATGAAATCATCCATCAAGCATGAAAAAACATCCATAGATCATCTCTTCAAGAAGGCACATAATTTATCCATCCATAGCATAAGAGAAAAGATAGAAGAGACAAGAAGTAATAATTATCCACAAGTTTCAATAATCTCAAATGAGGGAGCACTCCCTCTATTTATATGAGGAACCAAAGCGATTTCCCTCATTTAGATAATATCTTTTAAAAGACCCTAAAAAACACAAAAGATCCATGATACAAGGTGGATAGGTCTAGGCTGACCCCCAAAAATGACTCTAAGACAATGAAAATGAAAATGAAAATGAAGGTGGATAGGTCTAGGTTTAGGTATAGTGCTAAAACATGAAAATGTCACATGTGTGACCATAGAAGGCTCAAGGAGGGTGACATCATCTCCAAATGGGGTACAAAGGCTCCAAAAGGTGCAAAGCATCATCAAAATTCATGCCTCCTCATCAAGAATGTCACATCTCCTCATCGAAAAAGGTGCCAAATCATCATCCAAGTGCTAGGTCAACTCAAAAAAGTGTCATGCCATTCTCAAGCATGACGTCATCTCCAAATCTACAATGTTCTCAAGCTAGGGTACGACTTTATTAGGAAAAATGATCCAGGACCCCTCCCAAGAGGTGTACCATCATCAACATCTGTCATTTCATCAAACAAAGCCTCAAGCTCCTCAAGGGATGCAATGTCCATGGTGGGGTGCTCCCTGCTCTCTCAATGGCATGTCAGGCTCATGGTGCAATGCCCTCACTCCTAGGTGCAACGTCCAAGGTTGAGGAGCTACCATAGGGTTTTAAGAAGCATTCCAAGTCATCACTTGGTCCAACACTCATCATCAAGGCTCCAACGACCTTCATTCATTGTGTAACAAGATTATGACCTTATGCAAATTGCCAAGTTTAAATATGGGAGGACCATCATAGAACCTTATTAGGTGTGCCAGTACCCAAGTAGAGGAGCATTTCCCGAGAAACCCATCAAAGTGTAAGTGTGAGTATTGGTATGATATGGGGTTTACTTCATGTTCATGGTGTCATTAACATGTAAGGTCATGTGTGATGTTCATCTCCATGAGCAGGTTTGTACAGGGAGTGCTTAAAGCATTGAGTTACCCCTTCCTCGACAATGTTTATTTTAATTCATCTTGCCTTTTGATATTCATTGTTTTACTTTGCAAGCCCCATTTCAGGTTTATGCATTTATTACATCGAGATAATTCAATTAATTCCTTTCGTTAGATATGCATTCAATGCATTAGGACTTGGGGTGATGGGCTCGTAGCGAGGGGGTAGAGCTCAAGCTAACTTGCCTTTTGATTTATCATTTATATCCCTTTATTTTTCTTTTGCATTTTGAATTTATCACATATTCTTCCCATTCTTTCTTACATCTGCATCAACCTCGGGAATTCAAACCCCTTCTTCTCATAGGAGAATGAAGAACAGACCTTTTTGGGATACATTTAACATCCACTCCCAAAATATAGGAAAAAAAGATGAATATAGATAGAAAGTGTTTAGTATGGAAGGGTTCGGGTATTACCCCTATCAAGGCCTCCCAGTAGTACCCATTTCCCCAAGAGTGACAACACTTGACTAGAACACATATGATGGCCACCAAGGTAAAACAAGGAAAAAAGAATAACTTCCAAGCATCATGATTCATTATTTGACTTCAACCCATTATCCTTACCTAAATGAACAATAGATTAAATGTAACACTTTGTATGAAACAACAGATAATATACCTCATGTGTGTTGGGCCACCATCATCAGATGAGTCTATTGATCAAGTGAATGAGTTGAGAAATGATGAGGAAGAGATATCTAAGGGGATGTTGTCTATGAAGAATGGTGTTCATCATCTCTGGGAACATTTTTTTCAATGTGGATCATGGAGAATGATCTCCTATAGTTTCCCCTAGGTGAGAGGGGGTAACAGAGGCCTTCATGTATCATCCAACCTAGACAACAACATGATTGAAAATATTGTCTATAAAAAAATGTTAGATATGATTAATATAATTCAAACATAATTCCATGCCCAACAATGGCCAACAATATTCTATTGATATCCAACTAAAGTGGATAGTTGGTTTCCTTCATCCACAATT
>ML787900.1:104150-128045 GCA_009831015.1 Picea engelmannii | reverse complement strand
TGTTGCTTCAAACAAAGATATCTCATAAACCAGACGAAAATGAAATTTCATGAAATACCCATTTGATATTTTGAAGATATCTTTCCATCCATATGTAGAACTCCTGTAGTTTCATGAGCAGGGAGAAAAAGACCTTTGAATATGGTGGTATGTGTGGCCTCCTTGGATCAAATACATGTTGAGATTCAATCGATGATATCTCTCAAACCAGGAAGTCAAATGAGATTCCGTGAAATACCCGTTTGAGATATTGAAGAGATATTTCTAGTATTATGCAAAACTCCTTTTGTAGTTTGTTGATCAGGGAGAAAAATACCATTGAAGATGGTGGTATGCACAACCTCCTTAGGTCAAATACATGCTGAGATCCAATCGATGATATCTCTCAAACCAGGAAGCCAAATGTGATTCCGCAAAATACCCATTTGATATCTCAAAAAGATATTTTCAATGAGTTATGGTAGAGCCTCTGAAATGTTGTGTAGAGGTCGCAACACCTCTTTGAATTTGGTTGAGTGTAGAGGGACACAAAGTATGTCAAGGGTTTGTAGAGCAGCATGGGTTGTTGTAGAGGTTGTGGAACCTTCGTGGGCAGCATGGATACCCCGAACATTTGTTGAAAATGTTGCAGACCAATGGATGTAGTGGATCCATGTATAGATGTAGTGAATCCATATATGGTTCTCCTTGTAATGGTGAACAAAGAACTGAGGGTAAAAAAAAACCGTGTAGTGCATGTGGACCAATTGTAATGATTATAGTGTATGGCCTGACAAATGGATTTCGATAGTACCAAAAGGAGGTTGGTGATTGCTTCAAATGTTTGAACCCGCAGCATGCTTCAAACACTTGTTCTGATGGAGAGTGTACCCGCTCTGATACCACTAATCTAGATCTCAGGGGATGAGATTTGGATGGCTTGAATGTCGAGAGAGGAGGAGCTTAGACGTGTCAATCTTGCATAAAAAGAATCATGGACAAAAAAAACATGTAAATGAAGTACTTGGGAGGTGAGGCTCAAAGAGGAGCCTCGCCTCTAAAACTAATTACTAGTAAATCACTCAGAGCTAATAATCTCACAATGAACAATAGAAAATATGAGAGAAGCCAAAATGAGTAACTTGATATCATAAGAAGGCTTGCTAGGCCTTTATATAGCATTACAAAATGGTTCATTGGACAAAGTCAAAAATATCTCATTAAATGAGTCTTTATTATTAGTATAATAGATCTAACTACTCAGCTAAGTAAGTAGTGGAAAATAAAATTCGATACAATAATGGAAAGAGCTCATTAAATGAGTCTCTATTATTATTATAATAGATCTAACTGATGAGCTAATTGATTAGTGGAAAATAAAACCCAATACAATAATGGAGAGGTGGGACTCTCATTGACCCATATGGGCAACTTGTTAGCCCAATTAATTAATGAGGAGATGGGTGTCTCCTTGATCCACATTGACAACCTATTAGTTTTATAGTTTTATGACTTTTGCATCCAAATTTAGACCATATACCCCCTTAAAATTCGGATCAAATCAAAATATATTGAGCAAATGAAAGCCTTTTTAGACAAAACAAAAGGTGTTTCTAATTGAAAATAACATTCTAGATGCAATGTAATGGTCTTATTTTGAACACCCATTGGTACCATTAATAGGCATCTAGTTAACACCAACGGGTGTTCAAAATAAGACCACAAGGATTTACATACTCGTGGAGTGAATATGTTAGTGTCTATATGGCTCAACATGAAAATATATGGCCAAAGGATTTGTTCAACAACCAAGCTACACCAAACATGTTTGATTATGGAATACACTATGCAACACCAATTGCTATCTAATAAAGTCAACAAATTGGATAAGAATCATTTTCTAGAATTGTGTATTAGAGGTTTGTGCAATGTGATTCAACAAAAGGTTAAAGTTAGAGGACCCAAAACCATGAATGAATCAATCCTGATTGATCAATGCATTGAATAAAAACTATTGGTTAACCGCAAACACTTTCAAGGATATTCATCGAGGTTGCAAGATAAAGGCACAACCATCACTATCACGTCATCGCCACTGATTTATCTCACCCCATAGAAAGAAACGGAACATCAAGCCAAGGGCCTATGCCACTTTTTTAATGGAAATTGGTCCAAGGATCACAAATGCAATGAAAAGTGTCTCATGATCTTTGAAAACACTACCAATAAAGACATTGAAGAAGATTAGGAAAGTACCTATTCAATAGAATATTCAAGAATATTCAACAAAATATGACACAACTACCATATCACTCCATGCCCAAGCATGGATTAGTGCCCATGACACGTAAAATTGAAGAATACACCAAGAAGACAAAGGTGGTTGGGTTAATTGACTTGGGAGTACACGTAATTTCGTTGACAAGAAGTTGGCAGCACACTTTAATTATTTTTCTTATCCCACATCGAAATTCCAAGTCATGATCGCGAATGGAGATCCCGTCTCATCTAGAGGTAAGTGTCATAACATTAAACTCTTCATGGGTGATTTTTTTTTGGAGCCTCATATATTCCATTCTGATAAGAGGCACGTATGTGTTTTCATGTGTGCAATGGCTTATGCAATTAGTAACTTTCTCAATGCAAGAAATGCGCCTTCACTTTACCTCTAAAGCTAAGACCTATCACCTCAAGGGCCTCATAAGTCCTCCAAACCAACTCATTTATACCCATCAAATTAAAAAAACTTATAAAGAAGGAAGCAACAGATATAGTGGTTGAACTCTACTTCTTAAAAGTTAATGAGAAACCTCAAGTTATTTAGGAGAATTTGTTGGATGCCCTTCACCAAAATGAGTAGGTATTTAAGAAGGTCCTCCAAGATCACCTCCAATTAGAGAGTGTGACCATGCAATTGAGTTAATTTTACGTAGTCATCCATCTAATATCTTAATTTATGTTTATGAATATGATCAAAAGAAAGTAAATGGTTCGAGACATGTTAGACGTTGGAATCATGCATCTCAACGAAAAGTGCTTTCTCTAGTCCAATGATTTTAGTTAGAAAGACGGATGGATCTTGGAGGATTGCGTCAACTATAGGGAAATCGACAAAATGACACTTAAAGATAACTTTCCCATACCATTCTTTGATGAATTGCATTCTGGTCTACTTTAGAAAGCTTGAATTTTGATCAGGATACAACCGAATTCACTTGAAAGAAGATGTACCTAAAATGACTCTTAGAATCCTTAAAGGCCACTATGAATTCTCGATGATGTTGTTTGGTCTCACAAATGCTTCCTCTACATTTCAAAATTTCGTGAATTCTATTTTTAAGCCCACCCTCATAAAATGACATTATGATATACAAGAAAACTTAGGACAATCATCTATGGCATGTCCATAAGGTATTGCAAGTGCTTGAAGACAACCACTTTATGCTAAGAAATCCAAGAATACTTTTGCAGCACGAGAAGTTGAGTAGTTACACCATGTGATGTCTCAAGAAGGCACAGAGGTAGATAAGTAAAATATTAAAGCAATTGTGGCTTGGCCTATACCAAAGAACATCAAGGACCTCCAAGAATTCCTTGGCTTGACAGGATAGTATCGTTGTTTCCTCCAATGATGTGCCCATATTATAACACCTTTGATAACCCTATGAAAGAAAAGCATGTTTTCATGATTAAATGCAGTGACTTACGGATTCCAAAAACTCAAGGAGGTTCTCGTGACCATTCCAGTGCTAACCACACCAAAATTTCATAAGAGATTCATTGTGAAATGAGACGCATTTGGACAAAGAATTGGAGCAACAATTACGCAAGAAGGTCACTTACTAGCATTTGAAAGCAGAGAATTGAAAGGTAAGAATCTAGCTTATCCAACATAAAAAAAAAAAATGTTGGTCATTCTTCATGGCATTAAGCCATGGCACCGACATCTAAAAATTCACATTTATAGGTAAAGATAAATCACAAAAGCCTAAGTTTTTTTTGGAACTATAGTTGTCCTCTAAAGAGAAACAAAAGTGGATTTATAGAATGATAATGAGATCACATACAAGAACATGAAATAGCAATAGATGCATTTTCTAGGAAAGAGAAAGATAAGGCTCTACTTTATGAAATATATATCGTACAACCTTACTAGCCTTGAAGAAACACATCTAGAATGGCAATAGAGTCCTTCTACCCAACCATTGATCTATCAACTACAGCAAGTCCCAAATGCAGCAGATAAGTTTCCTTGGAGAAGTGATTGACTTTGGTATAGGGATCATCTATATCTTTGTCGAACCTCAGTGAAAACATCAAATCTTATCCAAAATGTATGCATTCCTGATTGGAGGTCATTCTAGACTCTCAAAATTTATCGCATGGTCAATTGAGACTTTTTTGAGATGGGTTGAAGCGAGACAAAAATTTAGTGTTGAATACATAGCAAGTTGATAACATAAAGGAGAGAGTCAATTTGTCATGACTATTATAGCTCTTGGTCATTCCTAGTCAAAATTGGGAGGAAGTATATATGGACTTCATCACACGCCTACCTAAATCAAAAGGTAAAAATGTTATTTTGGTGGTAAGGATAGTCTCACTAAGTACATCAATATTTGTGGTCTAGGTCATCCCTTCTCAACAAGCATGTTGGCAGTGACCTTGATGGAGAACCTTCAAAATCTTCATGGAAATCCAAATATCATAGACAATGACAAATTCCTTATTTTTGCCAACATTTTTTGGAAGGACTTTTTTTACTACTCTTGGCACTTATTAGCCCACATTACTTTGTGTCATCCTCGATCAAATGGTCAGATCGAGGTGGATCGCCTTCAATGTCAGCGTCATTTTTCCATTTTCTACATCTCTTCTAGAGATTTCTCTTTGATACCATTTTGGATTTATGTTCTTACTCATAGTCCGTCAAGATCTTTCCAAGTGCCTCTTACAAATGTCTTCTCTACATTGCCTATGTTCAACACTAAAGGGGGATGTGAATCTTGTAATGAAATTTTTTCTCTCTATGGCCTCTTATTTAGATTGGGGGGAGTTAAAAATAGGGGTGTAATCTTCATTTTCCACCACTACAAAACTTATATTGAATTAGGTATTTTTACAACCACTCTCATTTTCGGCCACAACTGAACTTATATTGAGTTTTCATACACTCACTCTCATTTGTATTCATCATATTTCTTTGTGGCCCCCTATTCAACAAAAGAAGGGATGTTGAAAATGGTTTAACCTTCACTCTCAACCACAACCAACCTTATATTGTAATCATTATTATATTTTTAAATTGGCGTTGACCTACATGTGGCCATGTTAGCACAAATTTCTACCCTCCAATCTGAGTTGATAAACATGTTATGACAGCGGTAAAAAACTTGGCTAATTAAAGGAGTAAGGCCCTAATTGTCACTGACCAAACCCCTCTTCGTTTGGGCTAGTGCTCACTAGCATCTAGGGGGAGTCCCTAGGCACAATGAAAGCGCCTTATTGGATGACCTAAGGTCAGATTTATGCATTAAAACTAAAAAAGTTGTGAGTTGTTTTGTCTTGGACAGTGTGTGAAAGCAGTCCAAAACAGTGAGAAAATCGATCTTATACACTTGGAGGGAACCTACAGGGTTAGCACAATGAAGATAGACTAGAAAGAAGATGAAAACTATTCAAAATGATTGAAATTAACCATGATAAACAGTTCATAAAATGACATATCATATTACAAATTTACCATAATATCGCCAAGAAAAGAGGTTTGAATGACAAACACACACTTCTTTATTGATAAAGCTTCCAAAAGAGTTGATTGCACCACACTTTACAATCCTACAACCGATACAATGACTACTTTGCTCAAAGAGGAGCCACTAGAATAGAGAAAGAGAAAAGAGAATGAGAGAGACACTATGTTGCTACTGCAAGAACCGACGAAATAAGCCAAGGCAAGCCTCCAATATATAGCTAGAGGGGGCGCATATCTCAAGGAGGAGGGATGCATGAAGGGGGTAAAAATAAAGTCTAATTTTAGAGTGGGTGCATGAGTGCATGGGGGAGATAATTTTAGGAAACTCATGCGACCTCTCCTTCCATCATAAATTAATTAACATATGCTCTAATTTTAGGAATATGCGCCCTAGCCTAGGTGGATGCCACATCACTACCACATGTCGACCTCATAGGTTGCCACTTGGAACTGCATGGACGATGATTGGACCTGTAAATATAGCAGCTGCTAAAAATATCCATCCGGTCCCAAAAATCTGAAACTTGTTGAAACTGACCCAAACTTTCCACAAATGCTCGGCATGACTGGGCGAGCACCATCATGTGTCTACTGCTAAAAATAGACACTTATAAAAATAGAAATTTCTCGCATGTCCATGATATTATACTCATTGAATTTGATTTTCCACAAGGAATCTGAATCCGAAATCAGAATCGACATGCGAGCCCTGGTACTCAACCTGCTAAAAATAGAAAGTTGTTTGAATGCCCTTGACTTTATACTCGTTGATCTCGTCTTCCTGCAAGGGATCCAAATATGTGATCAGAACCGACATACGAGCCATGGTGCTCGACCTGGTAAAAATAGCAATCTGGGCCATACTGTATGCTCAGAACTGCCTCAAATTGTCAAGCGAACCACTCAAACCATGTCTCCTAAAATTTAGCAACACTTGTGTGTATACATCTATCTCTCAAAAATGCATGGAAATCAAGTAGACTGTGACTCTTGTTGAAATAATGTAACTACAAAGTGTATTCTAATTATTATTGTTGTATTATTCATTAGATCAATCCCCTATTGCGGATTGATCATGTCGGTTATTGTAAAAGACCAAATCCCCTTTTGCAGATTGGTCAAAACATAATTGTAATAGGCAGAATAAGAAGTCAGCCCCATAATATATTAAAGGTGGTTATAACCACCCAGAAGAAGAAGTCGACCCTGCCAATGAAGAGACACCTCTGTCCACATGTGCCAGAGTTGTATAAATAAGGAGGCTAGTGCCTCACTTAGACACACACTCACTTGTTAATTGAGAAGCAAGTTTTGGAGTTGCAGTTGGAGAAGAGAGAGAGAGAGAGAGAGGGGGGCATTCTTGGGAGAGGACTTTCTGTATTTGTTTGAGTTATCTCTTGGCATTGTATTGGCTATCTATAATAAGGAAGTTTTGCTGGGTTTGTTAAACATGAGGGTTTCCCAGGATAAATGATGTGTCTCCTGTGATTGTGTATTTCTAAGTGATCCTATCTTATGCTATTTTTATCTAGTGAAATGCAAAGAATTCTAATAATAGATTAAAACTTAACATGGTATCAGAGCTAAGCTGAAGAGAGCATATTTCACAAGAGAAAGTGAAAAACGTCATTGTTGGCGTACATGCAAATTAGGGATTTTTGTTGATGAAGTATTTCAGCCCTAAAACCATCTAGAAAAGTGTGTCCTTCCTCAAGGATCACTTTGGCATTCTCAGCGCAACTTTTCAGTGGCTAGATATCCCGGAAAGTGAAACCCTAGTTTTAACAAAGTACCAGAAGTACCAGAAAACTAGAGTACCAGAAGTACCAGAGTACCAGAAGTACGAGAAAACAAGAAGCACCAGTCTAGAAATCCGCAGACCAAGTTTGGAGGGGTAAAAGTTGGGTTTTCTCATATCCAAACACAGCAGGCTACTCGCCTTAGCGAAGCGCACCTCCTGGGAAGTTCAGAATTTGATTTTGAGCATTTTCATTTTTGGTCATTTTCCTAGCTCCAGGCAAAAAATGTCTGCAAGCACTAAGATTTTTGACAAGTTGGAAGGTGTGGAAAACTTTCGTGCCTGGAAGTATAGGATTGGACTCATTCTTGAAGAGAATGACCTAGAAATATTCGTCAAAGAAGAAGTGTCGGAACCCGACGATGTTGTAGACAAAGCAAAGCATCAAAAGGACACAATAAGGGCCAAAAGAATCATTGCAAATTCAATCAAAGATCACTTTATCCCTTATGTGTTATCAAAGAAGACTCTGAAAGAAATGTTTGATGCCCTAAAAATACTATATGAAGGATCGAACATAAACCGGAAGATGAATCTAAGAACTCAGCTCAAGAATACAAGGATGCAGAAAGGAGAATCAATCCAAGAATATTTCTCCAGAATATCCCAATTCAAAGAAAAACTAGAAGCGATCGGAGATGCTATAGACGAAGACGAACTTATAATGACGGCCCTTAATGGTCTCACAAGACCTTGGGATGCATTCATCCAAACGATTTGTGCCAGAATAGAGAAACTAAAATTTGACGGTCTATGGAAAGAATGCATTCAAGAAGAAACAAGAGTAGCTAACCGAGAGGCTTTACTAGCAAGAGATGAAGATCAAGCCCTATCTACTCACACTAAAGGAGGAAGGAAGAAGTCTTACTTCCAGAAAGAAACTCATAAAGAGTCTCACCCCCAAAACAAATCTCAACCAAAGATATTCCAAAACAAAGGACAACGAAAGGAAAGAGATTACTCATCTGTCCAATGCTACCATTGTGACAAGATGGGACATATTGTGAGATATTGTCCAGCCAGACGAGAAGAATACAAGAGGAAAAATAAGAGACACCATGCCCATACAGTTGAAGATGAAGAGCCACCCGCAAAGATGTTAAGAGAACAAATTAAATACTATGTCTTAATCTCGACCCTCTCAGGATCGGTAACACCTGGAGAGGACACTTGGCTCATTGATAGTGGTGCCTCCAAGCACATGACAGGTCAAAGAGATATTCTCTCTTTCATTTCAGAAAAGAAGTTTTCTCAGAAAGTGACACTTGGAGATGATTATCAATACCCTATCAAGGAAGTGGGAGAATCAAACTACAAGCTTAATTCAGGAAATTCAATGAAGATGAAGGACGTACTCTATGTACCAGGTTTGACAAAGAACCTACTCTCCATATCAGCGTTAGAAAAGAAAGGCTCCAGAGTTTCCTTTATAGATGGAGAAGTTCTTATGTGGGCTAAAGGAGAAACCTTGAAAGAAGCAATCGTCATTGGAAAAGAAGAAGGTGGCATGTATAAGCTAAAGGGTCACTCAGAAGTTGCCATGACCCACGCCATTGAGAATCCATGTGAACTTTGGCATAGAATATTACCCCACATTAACTACAAGGCGCTACCATACGTATGTAAAGCATTCACAGGTCTACCAGAACTCAAGGTTGACCATGAAGGTGTGTGAAATGGATGTGCACAAGGGAAGAACATCAAGAACCCTTTTTTTAAGAGAGACAGCAAAGCATAAGGAGTCCTAGAACTCATTCATTCAGATGTACGTGGTCCAATGTCATCATTCTCCATCAGTGGGTATGTATACTATGTATCTTTTATTGATGATTATGCTCGTAAGACCTGGGTGTACTTTTTGAAATCAAAAGATGAAGTGTTCAGTAAATTCAAGGAATTCAAAGCCTTGATAGATAATCTTTCTGAAAGAAAGATCAAGATACTCAGGTCAGATAATGGAGGAGAATACACCTCAAAAGAGTTTGTGAACTTCTACAAATATGTCAAGATCAAGAGGGAGCTCACCACTCCCTATAATCCTCAACAAAACGGTGTAGCAGAAAGAAAGAACAGAACGATAATGGAAGCAGTGAAGACCATGATACATGATCAAGATCTTCCAATGTGCTTATGGACAGAAGCATCGATGACAACAGTATATGTACAAAATCGATTGTCCCATAGTTCACTTGGGTTCAAGACCCCGGAAGAGATGCTCACCAGAAAGAATCCAGAGGTAAGCCATCTCAAAAAATTTGGCTGGCAAGTATTTATACATATTCCGAAAGAGAAGAGAAACAAGTTGGATCCCTCAGGAAAGAAGGGAATATTTGTGGGATACTGTGAGGTCTCCAAGGCCTTCAGAATTTATATACCAAGTCACCATCACATTGAGATCCTCGGGGATGTAACCTTTGATGAATATGCAGCGCTCAAGAAATCAAGAAGATGCCAGCTTGAAGAAGTATATGAAGAGGAACCTGTAGCTCCGAGAGTTGCAGAACCAGTGAGGGAAGTCGTAACTTCTCTTGATGAGGAAATTCTAGAAGATAATGATATAGTAGAATTTCAAGAACCTCCTCAGATGACGATATCCCATAAGAGAAAGCATGCTTGGGCTAGGGAACTTATTCAAGATGGAGAGAAGTATGGTGTTCCTGAAGGAACCATGAGACAGGTGAAGAGACCTAAGCCGTTCTCTAGTTATATGGATTTGATGTATGATCTCCTAGAGAAGGACCCTACCTGCTTTGAAGAAGCCATTCAGAAGAAAGAATGGGCAGATGCCATGACAGAAGAATACCAATCCATAATAAAGAATGTTGTATGAGAAATAGTTCCCAAACCAAAGAGCAAGGATGCGGTATCTTCCAAATGGCTCTTCAAAATAAAACATGTTGCTTATGGAAGTATTGAGAAGTATAAAGAAAGATTTGTCGCTCGTGGATTTTCTCAAAAGGAAGGCATTGACTATGAAGAGACATCCGTACATGTATCCATATACACTTCGATCAGAACCATCATAGCCCTTGCAGCTAAGATGAAGTGGAAGTTGCACCAGATGAATGTAAAGAAAGCTTTCTTAAATGGTGTCATTGAAGAAGAAGTGTATATAGAACAACCTCAAGGATTTGAAGTTGAAGACATGAAGACTCATGTCTGCAAGTTGAAGAAAGATTTGTACGGGTTGAAGCAATCTCCTAGAGCTTGGTATGGCAGGATAGATGGTTTTCTGACGAGCTTGGGCTTTACCAAGAGTAAAGTTGATTCTAACCTCTACTTCAAGGTTATGAACGATAAGTCGGTTATATTGTTGCTATATGTGGATGACTTATTCTTAACTGGGGAAGAAAAACTCATCACCGAATGTAAGAAGAAGCTGCTTCAGAATTCGAGATGAAAGACCTTGGCCTAATGCATTATTTCTTAGGTCTTGAGGTATGGCAGAGCCCATAGAGAATCTTCCTTAACCAAGGGAAGTATGCAGTCGAAATCCCGAAGAGATTCAACATGTTGGAGTGCAAGTCCATGAATACACCCATGGAAACAAAGCTAAAGCTATTGGTCGATACTTCGTCAAAATTGATTAATGCTACACGATATAGACAGATCATTGGATCGTTGATGTACCTGACAAACACCAGACCAGATATATGTTTTGTCGTGAACACCTTGAGTCAGTTTCTAGTAGAACCCAGACATGTTCACTTAGTTGTTGCAAAACATGTGATGAGGTACATTAAGGGTACATTAGATTGTGGTCTCAACTATGATGGAGATCATGATTTCACACTGAGTGGGTACACTGATTCAGATTGGGCTGGAAGTGTCTCTGACATGAAGAGCACTTCAGGATGGTGTTTCAGTTTGGGATCAGCCATGATCTCATGGCAGAGTAGGAAGCAATCCAGCATTTCTCTCAATACAGTGAAAGCAGAATACATTGTTGTGTGTTCTACCAGCTGTGAAGCTATATGGCTTCATAAGTTATTGATTGGTCTATTCAACCTAGAGATGGAAGCAACCACGATCCTATGTGACAACCAGAGCTGCATAAAGATGACAGAGAATCGTGTATTTCATGACAAGTCGAAGCACATGGAGATCTGATGTCATTACATCTGTGAAATGGTGTAGAGAGGAGCCATAAAGCTCCAAGATGTTAGCATGGATGAACAGGTTGTTGATGTGTTGACCAAGCCTCTATCTCATGTAAAGTTTGAGCACTTTCGAGATAAGCTTGGTATAGTCCAAAAGGACCTCCCTCAAAAAGGGGAGTAGTGTTGTGTTGAGATATGCCAGCCTACTACTGTGCTTCCAGTTTAATTGTTGTGACGTAAATCTAGTCTAGTATTGTGTTTCTAGCTTAATTGTTGTTTTGAGATATGCCAGCCTAGTATTGTGCTTCCAGCTTAATTTTTGTGACGTAAAGCCAGTCTAGTACTGTGTTTCCAGCTTAATTGTTGTGTTGGGATATGTCAACCTAGTACTGTGCTTCCATCTTAATTGTTGTGACGTAAATCCAGTCTAGTACTTTGTTTCCAGCTTAATTGTTGTGTTGAGATATGCCATCCTAGTACTGTGCTTCCAGCTTAATTATTGTGACGTAAAGCCAGTCTATTACTGTGTTTCCAGCTTAATTGTTGTGTTGAGATATGCCAGCCTAGTACTGTGCTTCCAGATTAATTGTTGTCACATAAATCAAGTCTAGTATTGTGTTTCCAGCTTAATTGTTGTGTTGTGATTCCAGCTTAATTGTTGTGTAGTGTGTCAGCCTTGTGTTGTGATGATGAGCCAGCCTCGTGTTGTGATGATGATGTATTAGTTTTATACTAATCCATATTGATGCATATGATGATTTCATTCCATTGGGAATGACGATGTTTCCGATGAGAAAAACTTATGTTGATTTATAGATACGCCAGTCAATGTTCCAAGATGATATTGATGATGTTGTCCTCTCACCCACCTGATGTTGTTGATGATGTTGTCCTCTCTCTCTCGCCTGATGTTGTTGTAGAATACCCTTATTGTTAAGGGGGAGTGTTGAAATAATGTAACTGCAAAGTGTATTCTAACTATTATTGTTGTATTATTCATTAGATCAATCCCCTATTGCGGATTGATCATGTAGACTATTGTAAAATACCAAATCCCCTTTTGCAGATTGGTCAAAACATAATTGTAATAGGAAGAATAATAAGTCGGCCCCAAAATATATTAAAGAGGCCCCGGAATATATTAAAAGTGGTTATAACCGCCCAGAAAAAGAAGTCATCCCTGCCAGTGAAGAGACACCTCCATCCACATGTGCCAGAGTTGTATAAATAAGGATGCTAGTGCCTCACTTAGACACACACTCACTTGTTCATTGAGAAACAAGTTTCGGAGCTACAGTTGGAGAAGAGAGAGAGAGAGAGAGAGAGAGAGAGAGAGAGGTGCATTCTTGGGAGAGGACTTTCTGTATTTGTTTGAGTTATCTCTTGGCATTGTATTGGCTATCTATAATAACGAAGTTTTGTTGGGTTTTCTCTACCATGAGGGTTTCCCGGGATAAATGATGTGTCTCTAGTGATTGTGTATTTCTAAGTGATCCTATCTTGTTCTATTGTTATCTAGTGAAATGCAAATAACTCTAATAATAGCTTAAAACTTAACAACTCTAAAGTAAGTAACCTTGTACTAATCATGTACCTGCCTCGTGTGTGAACCAACCTCCTGCTCAACATAAGTGTTAAAACCATGGGAAAATCTCAGTATGCCAACTAAAGTGTTGCATGGTGTATATTAACCCTCAAGACTTTCAAGGGTGAAAATCTAGGGGTTAACAATGGTGAATCAAGGGGACAGGATCCCCCTGTGGGATGTCAAGAACCATAAGAATATTCGTGTCCATATAATCAAACTAATGCCCTATGAAAACTTTGTAAGATGTACCAATGATGCTCTGTGAACTGAGTAATGTGTACCAAAATACCCTTGTAACTATGTGGAAGAACAACATGTAATATGACTTGTAGTACCAAAGCATGTCCAATGGGCCATGGAGTCAAAAATATAATCCTCCCACTGAAAACTGAAGACCAAGGGGTCTCATCCAAATCTGCTACCTGCTACCACCCAATGATGCACACTCCTCCCTGTGATAAATGTGTTGATGTCGACACAAGGGAGCAAGTCACTTCATCAGATGTCAATAATGGAGAAAGTCACTTCATCAAATGTCAATAATGTAAACACATGTGAAGCACGAAGGAACACCACCAATAATGTCAGTGGGTCCTAAGGTACGAGCACAACCTAACACTATGAAAGATGTTCTGAAGTCGAATAGTGACAAGGATCATTCAATCAAGGCCCAATGATATGCAACCTTGTCGGATGTGAAATAACCGCCAATGAGGCTAATGGATACTAAGGTGATCTACTTCTAGGTTATTTGTAGATAATGTGTTGAAGTCGATAAAGATGACCTGTTGAAAAGAAGAGCAACGATGTATCTCTTCCCTCAGCGCAAAGTGATAACTCAAGAAGATCAAGATGACAAAACCAAATACCATATCCCTATGTTGGATGGGGGGACAATTGACTCAAAGAGAAAGACTGAATGATAAGAGATGAGGAGACAAGACATAAGATGACTCAAGACACTCCTGTGTCTCATCAAACCTACCCATCCTAAAGGCTAAATGATTCAAGAACAATGAAAAATGGAACCCCCATCTAGGCTCACTCTAATGATAGACACAAAGGCTTAGCTTGTGTAAGATAGACATTGAAATTTTGACCCAGGAATAACTTTTATGGACAACCATTTATTCAAAAAAGGAAAGACGCACAAGACTCAACCACATGTTGATATAACTAGGACAAAATCAGTGACACTTATGCAAAGACTGAAAAGTAAATACTTAAATGGAAGACACTTGCAACAGAAAGTAAATTGTTGTCCTAAAACTGCAAAAAAATAGCAAGAAAGAAAGACATGAAAAGACAATGTTGAAAGGAAAGACAACTACCCAAAAATTTTACCTCAATGCTACCATAATTAAATCATCATACTCAAAGGACCAATGTAACCATGCAACCAGATGATCAATCCGACAAGAAAGGTTAGCACGGTCAACCTTCCAAGGGGACCAACCATGAAATCTCATATTACCTAAAGTCGCCTTGAAGTACTTGTTGGTGAAGCTATAACTGAAGAGTGTCAGTTGACTAAAGGTTGGTTGGGACTTAGAGCATAGTATTTCAAAAATAACAAGAATGAATGCATGAGAATCGAAACTCTCGACATCTACCTATTGAAATACCTCCATCATTTTGAGCTCAACTGGGTCATGGTGAACTCTAATATCCATGCTCTGATCAATCTTTGAATCTTGAATAACAATCTTTGGATGCAGAATCGTAGGAAAAGTGTAAGGGACATCATCCTCTGGTTGAACCAATAGTGGCTCTTGTTGCTATAATGGTATTGGATCAAGTTTTTCCTGAACCATCATTGTGATATGCAAGGATGAAGCCTCTACTAAGATGGGCACAGATGAAATCCCTTGTTGATCGATCTCTACTTGGTTAACATGTGGTTCCTCCTCTTGAAACTTTTCATCTTCACTAATGGGAGGAACCAATGAACACTCCTGAGTATTCAAATATTCACCTTCATCTTCTTGGAACTCAGCCTATGACTCAATTGGTGCAACTATTGGTTCCATATCATCTAAAATTGGGTTATCACGCTCTTGTTCATCTCCGGGAACTTGACACGGTGCAAGTTGTGGTTCATCTTCAATAACACGGACTTCTTGCACTTTTGTAACAATCAATGGTTCTAGATCGTCAAGTGGAGTTACCTTCACTGGTTGGTCTGAGACATGGATCTGATGGAGTTCACAAGCTATAAGATGATTTCTTTCTAACTTGACACTGGCAGCTTGTGCTTCCTCTAGACTTTGAGGGTCTTCATTCCTAAGAAAACTACCAAAAATACCATCAAATGCCTCAAGCTAATAAATTAAAGCAACAGTTTCATTAGGCCTCACTCTGTAAGGAAATCAATTGTAAAATTTGCAAAAACGAGCGTTAAATTGACAAATAGTTTCACTTTCATGCTTTTTAATAATTGAAAAACGTGTTCATAAGAAGAAAATGTATTGTGTGTTTGCCCATCTTTCAGTGAATTTCTCCTGGAAGGAAACCCATCCATCAATGGAAGCATTCGGAAGGGACTTGTACCATGCTCGTGCCTCCCACTCGAGGTTCGACACAAACATCTTCATCACCACATTCTCATGTTCCACATTAAAATCCCACACCACTTGTAAAAATTTATCAAAGTGATCGTTAAATGATTCTCCCAACCTTCCTAAAAACAAAGGTATGTGTTTAAGCCACTTACGTACAGGCAAGTCATGAGGATAATCTGGGAATGCAGCAAAACTTAGTGGGTCAAAAGTAGAGAATATCCACCTTACTATTGGCCTCACAGTTGCATCCATATTGTTAGTCTTAGATAGAAAAAAGCATAGCTACCCTACTAGCTTGAGATGAAAAAATAAATAAATATGAAGATGTCGAAGATACACTCACCATAGTGCTCGTCGAAAAATAAATTACCTAAGAACTCGATATGCTTACCAAATTTGAGAAGAGTTCTTGGAAAAAGAAATTCGCGTTCAAGAAAAAGATATTAAAGTTTGTTGAAGCTCAGAACTTGACCTTGTGAGGGAATCGAAACCGAAAGATCTTCTAGTGTAAGCCCCATGTGGAGTCGCTAGGTGATTTAGAAAAAAAAAATTAATTAAAGTAAAAACTCACCAATGTCGTTGTCACCAAGGCTTGTGTTCCCCTGCAATGGCGCCAATTTGTTAGCACAAATTTTTACCCTCCAATCTGAGTTGATAAACATGTTTTGACAGCAGTTAAAAACTTGGCTAATTAAAGGAGTAAGGCTCCAATTGTCACTGACCAAACCCCTCTCCATTTGGGCTAGTGATCACTAGCCTCTGGGGGGAGTCCCTAGGCACAATGAAAGCGCCATGTTGGTTGATCTAAGGTCTGATTTATGCGTTAAAACTAAAAAATCAGCGAATTGTTTTGTCTTGGACAACGTGTGAAAGCAGTCCAAAACAGTGAGAAAATCGATCTTATACACTTGGAGGGAACCTGCAGGGTTAGCACAATGAAGATAGACTGGAAAGAAGATGAAAACTATTCAAAATGATCAAAATTGACCATGATAAACAGTTCAGAAAATGACATATCAAATTACAAATTTGCCATAATATCGCTAAGAAAAGAGGTTTGAATGAAAAACACACACTTGTTTATTGATAAAGCTTCTAAGAGAGTTGATTGCACCACACTTGACAAGCCTACAACCGATACAATGACTACTTTGCTCAAAGAGGAGCCACTAGACTAGAGAAAGAGAGAGATACTATGTTGCTACTGCAAGAACCGATGAAATAAGCCAAGGCAAGCCTCCAATATATAGCTAGAGGGGGCGCATATCTCAAGGAGGAGGGACACATGAAGGGGGTAAAAATAGAGTCTAATTTTAGAGTGGGCACATGAGTGCACAAGGGAGATAATTTTAGGAAACTCATGCGACCTCTCCTTCCATCATAAATTAATTATCATATGCTCCAATTTTAGGAATTTGCGCCCTAGCCTAGGTGGATGCCACATCACTGCCACATGACGACCTCAGAGGATGCCACTTAGCACTGCATGGACGATGACTGGACCTGCTAAATATAGCAACTGCTAAAAATATCCATTTGGTCCCAAAATTTTGAAACTTGTCGAAACTGACCCAAACTTTCCACAAATGCTCCGCATGACTGGGCGAGCACCATCATGTGTCTACTGCTAAAAATAGAAAGTCCTCGCATGTCCATGATATTATACTCGTTGAATTCAATTTTCCACAAGGAATCTAAATCCGAAATCAAAATCGACATGCAAGCCCCAGTACTCAACCTGCTAAAAATAGAAAGTTGTTTGAATGCCCTTGACTTTATACTCATTGATCTCATCTACCTGCAAGGGATCCGAATATGCGATCAAAACCGACCTGCAAGCCATGGTGCTCGACCTTCTAAAAATAGCAATCTAGGCCATATCGTCCCGGAAAAGGTCCAAAAAACTCTGGATGTCTGAAGGATCAATATTCCGCTCTCAGAATCTGAATTTGGGACCTAGAGCAAAACCTGTTAAAAATAGATATTTTATGCACGTCGCACAAAAAAGTGTCATCGGGCCTAGAATCCTGCAAGGACTCATACTGTATGCTCAGAATTGCCTCAAACTGTCAAGAGACCCACTCAAACCGTGTCTCCAAAATTTAGCAGCACTTCTGTGTATACATCTCTCTCTCAAAAATGCATGGAAATCAAGTAGACTGTGACTCTGAACTAAGTAACCATGTGTTGATCATGTACCTGTCTCGTGTGTGAACCAACCTCCTGCTCAACATAAGTGCTAAAACCCTAGGAAAATCTCAGTATGCCAACCAAAGTGTTACATGTTGGTTCTTAACCCTCAAGACTTTCAAGGGTGAAAATCTATTGGTTAATAATGGCAACTCAAGGGGACGGGATCCCCCTGTGGGATATCGAGAACCATAAGAATCTTTGTGTCCATATAATCAAATTGATGCCATGTGGGAACTCTGTAAGATGTACCAATGATGCTCTATGAACTAAGGAATGTGTCCCAAAATACCATTGTAACGGTGTGGAAGAACCTCTAATCTGACATGTAGTACCAAAGCCTGTCCAATGGGCTATGGAGTTAAAAATATAATCCTCCCACTGAAAACTGAAGACCAAGGGGTCTCATCCAAATCTATTATCTGCTACCACCCAATGATGTACACTCCTCCCTACGGTAAATGTGCTTATGTCGACACAAGGGAGCAAGTTACTTCATCAAATGTCAATAATGTAAACACCTATGAAGTGCAAAGGAACACCACCAATAATGTCAATGGGTCATAAGGTACGAGCCCAACCTAACAGTGTGAAAGATGTTATGAAGTCGAACAGTGACAAGGATCATCCATTCAAGGCCCAATGATGCTCAGCCTTGTCGGATGCGAAATAACTGCCAATGAGGCTAACGACTACTAAGGTGCTCTACTTCTGAGTCATCTATAGATAATGTGTCGAAGTCAATACAAGATGACATGTTGAAAAGAAGAGCAATGATGTCTCTCTTCCCTCAGCACAAAGTGATAACTCAAGAAGATCAAGATGACAAAACCAGGTACCATATCCCTATGTTGGATGGGGGGGAAATTGACTCAAAGTGCAAGACTGATCCGAAATCGGATTCAGAAGGCTGTCAGGGCATGAAAAATGCTCAAAAATGAAAGTGCTCGGAATCCGACGAAACCAACACTATTGCGTCCGGCTCGTCTTCCTGATTCCGGTGGTATAATTTTTATGTCAAACGGAGTCCGTATGAAGAAGATATCGCATTCTGTCCGCCAAGCCAAACAGGCAAAATTTTGGATGCTGACTGTACCTGTCCGTACAGTACGTACAGGACACGTGTCAGTATGTACGTGCGACACATGGCAGGTCCGTACGTGCGACACGTGGTAGGTCCGTACAGGTGACGTGGCGGCACCAGGGAACGACACGTGGCAGGTCCGTACAGGACACGTGGCAGCCTCAGAGCGTGACACGTGTCAGGCAGATTTAGCATTTATGGCGTACGGTTGGACCAATCCCGAGGTGACACGTGTCACCACTGGAAGGGTGACACGTGGCACGGGTGACGTCAGCATCGTACGACAGATGACGTAGCAGGCTTACGTGGCGGATGACGTGGCAATACGGCGAGCTGACGTGGCGGATATGTGGGCGAATCAGGTACTGACACGTGGCATCTTTCTGGGCGAATGATAGGGTGCCACGTGGCCCAATTACGGGCTGCCACGTGGCACCCCGGGTTTTGTCAATGTTGGCTATGCCAAAATATTTTGTGGCCCAGGGGATTCGAACCCCGGACCTCCTCCGCACAACGACTTCACAGAGACCCACCGATCGTTGCGCCATATGGTGTTGCTTGTTAAAGCAATGGCAAAAACGTTATTTGAGTTTGGTCGTTGTTTGAAACGGACGGGGGGCGGGCCGGGGCTTAGCCCCGACCCCCGGTTCCATGTGTTATATGTGACCACGGCGACATATAAACGGGCGCGGTTATATTATATGCGCGGGGTAAGTTTTAAACCCCCGGTCCTTTGTTTGCCATATGACCTATGTTAAAGCGCGCCAAAAGGGGTTAAGGCCAGCGCTAGCCCTAAAGGGCTTAGCGCTTGGCCATATGTAACTCCCATATGACCTTTTAAAGGGGGCCGTGCCCGAGCAAGAGGGGCTTACGCCTTTAATAACTATAATATATAGTTTGAGTGGGTTATAACCATATTTGTGGGTTTTTAATGTAATTAATCCATTTTTAAGGGTTATTGGGCTTTTTTTGAGCCTAATTCTTGGGAGGAAGTTGGAGATTGCAACCAACTTTCCCAACTATTTAACCAAGGCCATTTGAGGCCATTTGGAGAGATTTTGGAGAGCATTCAGAGCAGAGATGTTGATGCAAGGCCAAGATAAAGCCAGTTTGAGGCAGAGGAGCTGTTGAGGTAGAGGTGTTGTCGGACGATTTCTGAGAGTTCGGTATATCCGTTTCAGGTGCTGTAAGTTGTGCAAGATTCTAGAGATCATGGCGAACAAGACCAGATCAGTCTAGGAGCCAATCGGAAATTGTAAAGATATACTAATAAGCTTTTGAAAAGAAATCAAGAAGCCTCCCTCACAGAGAAAAGGCCCGGAGACGTAGGCAAATTTGCCGAACTCCGTTATCAAACTTGTGCATTATGGTTTGCTGATTTTCATTGTTTTTCAGATTTGCAAATATGTTAATGGCTGTATAATGCATTTTCTTTTCTCGCTATTTCGTTAAAGTTTCCCAATGGTCAATTAATGCATGCTAATTAAACTCAACCATAGTCATTCGAAAAATCCTGACGGATCAAAGACTGAATGAAAAGAGATGAGGAGACAAGACATAAGAAGACTCAAGACACTCCTATGTCTCCTCAAGACTTTCAAGGGTGAAAATATAGGGGTTAACAGAGCCCCATACCACCACTGGGGAAACTGTCATATCTTTCAATTAGGTATGTATACACCCACTCTCATTTGTAATTCTTACTTTGAAGTGAACCATTCATCATCAAATAAAAGTGAATTGCTTGTGGGAACCTATCATAGTATTGTGCCCTTCTTTCCCAAGTTGTTCTCTGTCCACCTGCCTGGCAAACACAATAAAAAATCAAACACAAAGGCTAAACATTTATCTACAACAAAAGGGTAGAGGAGCACAAGGTTGGTCAAAGGTGAAAGAGAATTGTCTAAGGCGACTCAGAATCATCAAAAGTGAAACCATATAGACATCTTCGTTACTAGGAACGTTTACTACAAAGACAAGAGAGTATAGAACAAAATCCTCAATTCCAAAGATGATAGCAAAATCACTAGCATTTTTGGACCTAAAAGTCAAGGAATAGTTTTCTGGCAATATATTATCAAGGGTCGTTAACAACAACAAATTGGGAGAACCAAATACCTTCGCACCGATCAATTATTGTGTTCTTTCTTTTTTGGGGTTGTTCTCTCTCTATCTCCTAGGCAAATACAATCGAAGATCAAACACAAGGGCTAGAACATTTTCCTATACTAGAAAGGTAGATGGGCACAAGGTTGGTCAAAGGTGAAAGAGAACTATCAAAGGCGATGGAGAACCATCAAAAGCGAAAAAATATCAACATCCTCATTACTAGGAAAGTTTATTACGAAGTCAAAAAAGTATAGAACAAAATCATCAACTCCAAAGAAGATGGCAAAATCACTAGCATTTTTTCAACCCAAAATCATGGAATAGCTATGCAACAAGATATGATCAAGGACCGATAACTACAACAAACTGGGAGAACCAAAGACCTTAAATCAAGGGACCTTCATTTAAAGACTCATACTCATTACACTATTGTCAAGTGTTTGACTGGTCAATGCGTCACAACAATGTGGTGATTAAGGACTAACCACATCATACCACTTTTACATTGGATGATGCATTATTTTCCATAGAGAAAATGGTTTAAGCATGTTTTGTAGAACTACAAAGTTACTAGAGTTTTTTGGGTGTAGATTGTTGTTGAGTATATTATTCTTTTTGTTTTCCCTCCACATTAGTAAGGGCTCCACTTTGGGGATAAGTGGATGATACAACAAGTGAAAAGGATGTGGGTTGGGATTAGACCAACAAAAGTTTCTTTATTATGGAAAAAGCAATGTCATGCAACCTCTCACGAGGTAATTGATCCAAATCCGTTCAAGAGAACTAACTTTTATAACAAATTTAGAACTAAGAACTTTTACAACAAAGTTAGCTATGCAATGATAAACAAGGATAAACATTTTTAGGAAATATGTTGGCTCAAAAGTTGGAACCAAAGCAAGTTCCTTACTCGCTTAAGTAGGAAGAGGCTACTTCATTTATTGTAGGTGATAAATTATCCTATTTGTATATTGCATATTAATAAAATGTTGTGCCCAATCTCCCAATAAAAGGATATTTAGCTTTCTAAGAAGTCTACAATATACTAAACAAAAATAGAATTTCTCCCATGACTACAATTAAAAATAACTAGGCACTCATAATGTTGCAAAAAATACACAAAAATATGTTTTCACTACTCATTAAAAAGACACCAAGACCCACATAGTTACCTACCTCTTTTAACTTTCAAAACCCAATTCAAGCAAGCCATGTTGATCCAAGAATTTATCATAATATAAAAGCATGTTAGTTCAAAACCCAATTCAAGCAAGCCATTTTGATCCAAGAGTTTATCATAATATAAAAGCATGTTAGTATTAGTACTAATGAAGTAAGAAGCATTTGATTTTGCCAAAAATGCTTTGTAAATTGCCTTGAATATTCCAATGTACAGTGCTCCCAACATAGCTTACTAATATTTAACTTCTTCTATGAAACGTTTTGCAAATATAATGAGACTATACTCATGCATAAGCTTTAACAAAATTTAAAACACGTCATTGTATTCTTTAATTGATAAATAAGAATGGAACACACCATAAGACACCTTGGACACATGATTCACGTTGGAGAAAACTAAGAAAAACTCCAATCAAAAACAAAAGATTGTGTCTTGCACTTATTAGTCTCAAAAATTAAATGCAAATACAATAAAAGCTATCCCAATAAGCCTCAAATGTTCCAGCACTGGAATCGACATATCCAAGCTCTATGTTGAGATAGCCTCAATAAGCCCATAACATCTTTCCACTCAATACATAGCCAAGAATGAAATAAATATATATTAATCTATTTTGGACTAGGAAAGCAACAATTTGACTCTAGATAAAGCTAACTTGAATCAAACTAGAACTAGCCAAGATCCATCAAGGGTAGAATATAACCGATTAATCCAAATGAGATTGTGGAAACCTGAGCAAGTCTAACCATGTCAAATTGTTTGTATCCATATAAACCTAAAAGAGTCTGATTTTGTTCAATTTTGTTTGTTTCACAAAGAATTTTAACACCTTCCTAAGGTAGCTAGGGTACAAATTGTGTGTGTATTGCATTCGATAGCCCAAGGGGTTAGGTCAATTGACTGTCACCAATGTTGCTAAGCATTTGGCTAATATATTGCATGCATGTGGCATTTTCATAACCCAAGGGGTCAACTCAACCAATTGTCACTAATGTTGCTAGGCATTTCGCTAGTTTCATGTTGATAGGTACCATATTTGATTTCCCCTTGGATGAAGTGCACTGATCTATGGAAACTAGATAAACGGGTTTACTAAGAATACAATCTATGAATTTTCCTCTAGAAGTTTTCCTTCGAAAAAAAAATTATGGCATTTTCATATCACAGATTTTATGCATAGTGATTTCGCATTTATATGTAGGAATAAAAATTCTAAAATAGTTTCAACGCTTGTAATTACAAAAATGAAGTTGATAAAGAAACCAATTCACTCGTCAGCCAAAAGGAAACAGATTTGGCACAGTCCTGCATTGTTGATGTTTCCTTTGGATGACATTGAGATTGAAGACATTTTGGAGAACCTTGAAGCCCCAAAAATTATGCTTGTATGAAAACTTGTGCCCCACGCAGTCCTGCATTGTTGATGTTTCCTTTGGATGACATTGAGATTGATGGCATTTTGGAGAACCTTGAAGCCCCAAAAATTACGCTTATATATATACATATATCCTTTATTTGTTGAGTAAACTCCTAGTCTTGTGAAGTCAC
>ML787900.1:67284-78117 GCA_009831015.1 Picea engelmannii | reverse complement strand
TAGAGTTCCACAATTTGTCTACACTAGAATTTCTTAACTTTGCCACATGCACTGATTTTTAACAAAATCTCAACCTGTGTTATTTCAGCTGGAACCGACTTTATAAATTTTAAGCCACCAGCCAAGATGTTAACAGCTAACAATGTAGTTTTAATAAGCATCTGTCTTCCACGTTTTCAAACGATGGAGTTGAGTTTAAGTTTCCCTGACAAACCTTAAGTTCCATCCAAACTGATTCTGGAACTTATAGCGATTCTGCCATTATCTGCACCATCTGCTAGAAAAATATTTCGGCATAGAGTGATTTAGGGTTCTCACACTGTCTGAGGAGCAAGCCCAGGACTCCATTTAAACTCAAACTGATGAAATTGGTCCAAAGGACAAACAATATATTTCATATTGGAAAACATTTGCAAATCTGTAAGACATGTCTCTTACTCTCTAGTCATAAACATAACATTAATTTATGTATGGCCATATAATATAAATAATAATACGATTTAGCCTTTATACAATTTTCTGCAAAAAGAAGCTATGCTTCAACACAAGAGAACACCAGGACATGCCTTGATACAAATGTCAGCTCTCTAAAATGAGCAGGCTACAACATAAATTCCATAGCCCTTACAGACCCACTATCAACTGTAAATCGATGAAAATTAATGCCAACACATGTGTTGCATCAAAATCAGTTTTATGCACCTTACACTGAAAATGACCATACTAACCAAGTTGAGACAAAACGTTTTTACATATGCATGGAGTTCATATGTGATACTGAAGAAACATCCAATTCATGGCTACCTTTTCCTCTTAGCGCCTTTGGTCCCAGTTTCCTTTTCAGCACGAGCTTTTGATTGCTTTGCCTTAGATGAATTTGCATTAGCATTACCCTTGTTTTTTATATCCAGCTTTATCTCAATTCCTGTAGGGAAAAAACACAACACACGAACAATAAAAGAATGCAATGATACCAAACTGTATAATCATTTCAGATACAGTAAAATAACTAACCAGATTAGAGTTAGACATCCTAAAAGATCATATATCTAAATGGCCTTACGCTACGTACTGCCAATACATTTGAAAAGGACTATAAATTGTATATGTGAAATTCTGCTGCAAAGCAAAAAAATTGCAAAAAACCTTTTGATTTATTATCTTCAAGGCTCAACTGTAGTTTTCCATCCTTCAGGGCTGATGCTTCTAGAAAATAACCCAAGGCGATACAGAAAATCAAGATATGTTTAGATCAAAAGACTTGTGACACAAAGAACAAAAAATAATTTATTAATTCCCAACAATAAATGGCTACCAAAGTCATCCTCATCGCTAGAATCCTCCTCGTCCTCTGCATTTAGAAATGAATCTCATTTATTAGATATCATCCAATATGTTTCTTTTGCTTATGCATTTCCTTAATTCACAATACATTGTAACACAATGACTACATTGCACTTCAGGAGTTCACCTGCAGGTTCATCCTCTTTGTTCTCCAAAGGATATTCATCAACTGTCGCCAAAAGTGAAGCAACTCGTTTTGATTTAGGGGTCTTCTTTTGACCCGGAAGGAGGATGGCTGGCAGTAAATCAGACGAACGCACACGATGGGATTTCTCATTTTGCTTATATGCCTTAGTTAATGCTGCTTTGACCGCAGGTTGTATTCCATCAAGAGGATCAGGGTGACCCTGTCACAGATAAGATTCAAATCAACTCAAATCAAGGTTGCAACAACAGATTCAGGCATATCATTCCCCCTACATAAGTCACTAGATTCAATAACAACCATAACTTTGTCCATTCATAGAGTACTGAGAAACATACCTGAAATTTGCTTAATTCTACTATTGTATCAAAGTCTTCTTGATTAAGAGAGTATTCATTCATGAACTCTACAACAGTTTGAACAGCTTCCTCCTGTGAGTCAGTGTAAACTACGCACTGAATATGACATCGATGGATAGGATAGTGCAGGGAGTCTAATATAATTACTGAATTTGAAAATGGTATTAAGTTCGATTTTCAGCACAAAGAAGGGTTAAAACACTGTCGTAAAGAATGGCAAATTAACCTTAGGCAATGTTTGCAGAGGCCTGGTTAATTGCAGTACAAGTAATGGAAGATAGTCTAGTCGAAGGGCTCCCCTGCATGAGCAACCAAAAAATCCACATGTTGAATAAGTTACACAACTAGCTCCATTAAAATTTTTACCAAATTCACTCCCGGCATCTTTTCATGAAATTTCCAATGAGAGGGAACTCAATATAGCTAGGTATGGCCACATTAAAAGAGGAACAATTTCAATAGATATATCAAAGACAGAAAGCCTTAAACTAGACAAGTTACAACATATTTCCATGAAAAATACATAGTCCAATTGGTAACAGTGTGATTGCTAGACTTTCCAATATCAGAAGCCTCAGATAGAAATATAAACCTTCAACCTAAGATTCAATATCTTCATTTCACAACCTGTTATTGAAGATATTAAAGAATGTCAACCGGACACAATTTCCGACATCTTGACATAAACCTAGGGTGTCCAACAATACTGAAAACCGCAAATAAAGGCTTCTGAGCTCTCATATATACAACTTTGCACATAAAAAGTTTGTATTGTGCAGAAAAGCTGATTTATAATAATAAATTATATAAGATGTAATTGTCATAGCTAGAGATTCACCACTATTGTTGCTAGGCCACATTTATTATTACTTTCTTCTTGCGATATGCTTGACTACATTTTCCTGTGAGTGCATCATACTACTGTCATATATCTCTATCCAGAAGTGTACAGAAAAGCTAAGTTTGACTTCTCTCGGCACTGCAGCCTACTTTTCTAATATTTTAATATTTTCATGACCTAACCATCGTCAAGCAATTGCTGATTAGCAGTAAACATTCAAATAAAATGGTAGGGAACATAGTCATGAAAAAGGTTAGTTTTCAGATCATTCAATGGAAGAGCTACACATTATAAAATAATTATGCACCTTCACCCATAGTGCATATGCTATGAACCATTTTCCAATGGTGGTTGTATAACAATCATCCAGGTATACTTAAAGTATATTACATTAATTATCATGTAGTAAAAGTAAGAGGTCAATTATTATGTAATACAGACATTATAATGTAATAATGATATGTCTATCTAATAAATGATAACTCATCACAATTATAAGTCTATGTATTTATGGTAACTTTGTAAGTCATGACCTTTGGCAACGACATGACTTATCATCCCTATGTGTATTTATATGCACATCATTGTATCTCATATCATGTCAATGGATAATAAATATTAATTATTTATTCCTCGTGGAATATATGGATTCGTCCCTGTTATTATGGATGCTAAGGTCAAGTAACAAGACGTTCGCTTCAAGTGGTATCAAAGCTGTCTTTCCACTGGCCTATGGTCAAATTTATTTATTTTTGGTTGTTCTCCGCTGATCTGTGATCAGGTTTACTTTGCCAGTGGCATTTAAAAAGAGAGAAGAAGAAAAAGAAAAAGTTCTCCAAATAACTTCCAGACATACAACAAATCAGGATTGTGAAAAATTGAATCTTTACGTGGAGAAATTTTTACAAAGAGAATTATAAAAGGAAATGCAAATATCTCTTTACGTGGAGGATAAGTTTTATCATTTTACGTTGAGGGATTTTTGCAAGGTGGGAAAAAAAAAGGAAATACAAATCTCTTTACGTGGAGGATAAGTTTAATCTTTTTACATGAAGGATAAGTTTTATCTTTTTACGTAGAGGAATGTTTGCATGAAAATATTGGTAGCTTGCAAAATTATTTGTACGTGAAAGAAATCTACACAATAGTCCAACTATTTTTTAAGTTAAACCATATATAAGGGTACCAGCTTAAGTGCCAAAATATCTTCTTATCTAGTAGAGAAGAAGAAGTCAGCGGATAGTAAGTGGAATTATAATTATAACATTATTAGGGGATTATAAAACGACACAAGTCAAGGAAGGATATTATTTGTGGTGGTAGGTGTTAGAATGAAAGAGATGTACTCGTTTTTCCATAGACAATATAGCAATATTGTCACCCAACCATAGGCACAAAGGCCACCCCCGAGCACCTTAACCTTGACAGACAGAATAATTCTGGTAACAGACCAATCGCAAACCAAAGCTAGCACACCTTTCTCCAAGGGTAGCGCACCAAGCAAGAATAACCAGAAACCAAGCAGAAAGTCCAAACCATAACCAAGAGACCAAGTCCAACCAAAAGCCAAAATCCTAGTTGCAGCAGTTGCAGCTGCACTCCCTCTCCAAACTTGCGCACCACTAATCTTATGCAGTTCTGAGTGTGAGTGTTACAAATGAGCTCTAGCGCCCTCTTATTTATAGTCCTCCAAGTGACCTAATTGGGTCGACTTCTCTTCCTGGAGACTAATAGCTCAATATTAATTATTCTCTTGAACTAACTTGTCTTCTAGGGTTATTATCCAACATTTTAGGGTTTCTCTTGCTTCCCGGAATATTCTAGTCTCATCAAAGGTTACACGTAGAGGTTAATACCTCCCGCAGCTACGATAATATCAACACTCCCTCCTAGCTAGGGAGGTATTAAAGGCAATGTTCTTTAGCACAAACAGACCATTCAACCGGTAGCATCATCATAGCCACACATGCTATCTCATGATCACATAGATCAACTCACAAGCAACATCATCACTATCAATATCATCTGATAGCATCAACTGCATCATCTCTCAAAGCCATACTCCATCTAAGTGATCGGGCATGATGTTGAATAAGTCACTCACTCCACAGAGTGATACAAGAACCATTCTTCTAATCTGGACATATGTCCTAGAAGAAAAATTGTTTCAACATATGCTAGAAGCCACACACCATGGGCTATGTTATCACGGAATTTGTAGTTTGATTGAAGGGAAAGGTAAAGGAAGACAAATTGGCGTAACGGGAGACAATCCTATCACTGTCACCTCAATAGGATGTCTCTTTCTATTTAGGGTGGTAGGCCCAGGGGAGACGTCCCCAGTGACCTGGGGTTTTGAGAAGGCCAAGGATAAAGGCCAAGTAAAAGTCTCCCTCTCACAAGTCACCACCGATCAGAAAGTCCGATTAAACAACCAATAAAGAGATAATAAACCAGAAGTGTACTTGTCTGGAACAAAACAACATAAAACTATATTTGCAAGAGCACTTGTTGGTTAGTACTTCATATAACCAGATACTTTCTCAATAAAAGCAATTGACTAATATATATTGATGAAGTAAACAAAGATGTGTAGCAGCAATAATCATAAGACAATACTTCACAATTAATGCCTTAGAAAAGCTTCAAAACGAGCATGAATGATTAATCATCAATGTCATAACACTAACATTCATCAGAAGCAAATAAGGCTATGCATTAGTCAATCTTTTCAATAGCTTAGAGAAGCTTTAAATGCTGCAAAGTATGGCTGTAACTTAATTGAATAATAGCAGCAATAAAGTTAATAGATCAATCTAATCTAGGATTAGAAGGTATTAGTAGTTTGTTCAAAGATTTAGATGTTTGAAGGTTGTGATCAAAACACTCAAGAGAGAGAGATCTTAGACCAGTGCTTCATAGGGAAAAATGGAGTCAACAAGTGGCTCCAAGAATTGAAGGAGCAAGATGATATTGATAGAGCCAAAGACAAGAGGAATTGATGGATGAAGTGTCGGTAAACCGAGCCTTCAACCAACAAACCCTAGGGGAAAACGGCTACTAAGGTGTAGGTAACCCTAGGCCTTAGTAGGTTTTCCTCCTTCTTTAACTCAACGATGTAGCAAAAAAAAAAAGGGGCAAGGATGAAGTGACAAGTACCAGGGTGTTGCGAAAGGCAAGGCCCTAGCAATGGCTTCAACAAAATGGCTCCTTGGCACAATGTAGTAGGTGGATAGCAAATTAGAACAAGGACAATAACATGTGTTTGATCCAAAGGGTTTAGTCCAGCAATTTCATAAGTATTAACAAAATGCAAAGTAAAACACCATAACCATTCAAGTAAGAGAAGAATTGCAGAATTTTACTCACATTCACCAAGTATCATCAAGCAAAACACTAGTTGTAGACATTCCACAAAGAAAAATGCCAAAAATCACCAAAAGTAGCCTTCCTTCAACAAGTGCGCACTAAATTTCCGTCCAAAAACCCTAATGAGGGCGCAAATTTCAGACCTCAAACAAGTGTGAGTGAAAGATGATGATAAAATGAGAGTTTAGACTCTCTACTTATACAATACCATTGACCTTTAATTTCATTTTAGGTCAAAAAAGGCTGACATGGCCAGTTTACATCAAAAATATTGTTTTACATTAAATGTCATAATTAAAACCCTAAATCAAGCATAAATGGTGACGTCGTGCCCTTTTAGGGTGACGTTAGGCCCTTTTAGGGCAACGTTGGCTTCCTGGGGCAAAACGTTAGGCCTTCTTGGGCCTAAGGAACCTGCCACTTGACACACAATTGCCTCCCAAAACCTCCAAAAGCACTAGATGATGTCATGGGTGTCATGGGTGACATCATGGGCCTTCCAAGGCCTACGTCCTGGTGGAAATGGCACAACCCCCCCGGGTACAGATCTGGCAAGCTGCTTCTGGTGGAACGTCCTCCTCTTTCCCCGGTGAAATCCTATGATCTGTCTCTGCCCCCTGTCGGGGTCTCAACATCCATCTAGTGGGCTTTCAGCCCCATGGAGGTCCGAACTAATCATCTCCCCAGGTGTACCTGTCCATCTGGGTACCTGCCATCGGGTATGGTCCTGTAACATCAACAAATACGCCCTCCATGGGCTCATAAGTCACAGGGATCATAGCAATGTCAATCACATATAATCATCAACTTTATTAAACATGTGCATAAAACTCCCTTTACCCGGATAAGTGCTCAAAGACATTATACTAATCTACAAGCCAAGTTTGGAGGAAACACTAGGACGTCCTATTGGGCTAATGCTCACTGGATGTGAGATGTTTCCGGGAGAAATAAAATCTAAGCCATGTGAGTGGATGAGGTGGTAAGCAATGCTTGGGCAAGGGGTGCGGTGATAGAAGGGAAATGCATGGCTTACCTATGGGTGCCTTTGTAGAAGGTGAGTTGCACATGTCATGGATGCAAATGTTTCCAAGCCCATTCATGCCTTTTGTCTTTATTCTTATTGTTTTTTCTTTCAAGAAGCTAGTTAGGGGACACTGCCCTGGCGTGGTGACCAGTGGTGGCAATGTTACCCACAAGCATTTCACGAAAAAGAGAAGGTTGGCTTTTGATGAGACCCCCTTTCTCTTGGCTATGCCACCAAGAGCCACTACCCTGGCATGGTGACCAGTTGCTGGTAGTGTCATACCGCTACATGCCTATGGACCTAATAGGTTGGCTCATGATGAGACCCCCTATCCTCTAACTAGGTCTTGTTTTATTATTTTTATGGGTCCCTCTGTTTCTTGCTGAGAAGCTTTTTACTGCTTTCTTAGGGATCCCTGGGCGAAGCATCTCAAGGTTTCATTCTTTGACTTCTATCTTTTGCTAGCTACTTTTACCCTCTGGGCCTTTCTCCCCTTCTTCCCACAAGTTAAGGTACAACCCTTAAATATTTGGCCAACCCAATGCTCGAACCAGTGTAATGGGATGGATGAGCGGGAGAAAGATGGAAAGTGGTAAGTATGGTGGGAGCGGATAATGGCTTCTCACGAATCCCCCAGTGGCAACTCAAACCCTATGGGTACCAGCTTACTAGGGCGTCCTGTCATTTCCCCCAGATATGGTCAAGTGGAGAGGTATAAGATCCAAGCACCCATTAGAAGCAAAAAGAATTGAATGCACATATTCAAATGTTTTGAGGATCAGAGTGACACATACCATGATACTCGAACTCATTACCTCATTGGAGCAAAACCCATCTCTGCTACGAGACAAGGCCGAGGTGACGGATGTTGTTGCTGCGGACAAAGTGGAGGCGTTGAAGAATGAAAAGATGGGCCCTCCAGGGCCATGCTCAAGTCGATCTGGCTCTCAGTACTCCATGTCTAGGACCTGTGGGCCTTGAGACATAATCTCCTTAGTTATCCCTAAATTGGGGGATAACATCTAGCTCCAACTCGGGGACATGTGCTCACCGTAGAGCGCATGAGAACCTCAACATCTTTGGCATAACCTGTGACCTGTATGATCTCAACATAAGACTGTCAACAATCATTTGGGGTGGTGATATCAACCCCGACTCATATATCATAAAAAAAAAACGAAAGCAAGCATATGTACAAATGTGAATACAAACTACTCTAGCATGAAATGCAAATGGTATATACAATGAATACAAATGCCTACTTAACTGCACTTACCTGTGAAGTCAAGTCCCCCCCCCTTGGTGGGGTTTGAGGAGGTGTTCGTTGACTGGTAATGGGCGCCTTCTTCCTTCCAATGTAGATAAGTAGTAAGAATCATCAACCGACTTTCTTCCAACTCTGAAAGGTCCAAGCCAAAATTGAGTGCTTCCCTTAACATTAGTGGGCTCCCCTTTCTTGGCATCCCACATCCATACTACGTCTCCCTCTATGTATTCTTTGGTTCTGAATTTGGTTGTCTCCTAAACAACCCTGGTGTATTGTGCAAAGAGAGGAGGGTGGGATTCTGCTGTGAAGACTTCTTGCTGGGATGGTCGGATCAATATATCATTTTCTCCCTTCTTTAGTAACTTTACAGCCCCGACTTCCTTGTCTTTATACTTGTCTAAGAGTTGTTGGTAATCTTCTCTCTTGGGCCATTGTATTTGATCAAAGTCTTCCTCCGTTGCAAAGGGCATATCATCACGAGAAAATTCAAGAAGACTTTCCATGACTTGTTCATGTGCTTTATCATCTTTGATGGGGTCACTAATTTCTTGCACATGGGTTTTGGTCATTGGCACATTCGGGAGACGACCTATTGTTCCATTGTTCAAAGGCACATTATGGTAAGTGAGGTCCATCTCAAGAGTGCCTCCCAACATTGAAGCAAATTTCCTAGACAATAACATCCCCCAAACATCTGGGATGTCTACTACCACTATGTCAATGTGGATTACTCTCTCGRGGTATTTTTTAAGGCATACCTCCACATCTTCAACTACCCCATGTGTGGGTATGGCTCTAGACTCAAAGCCACACACATTTCTGTAAGGTCATGTGACTTTTAGGCCCAATCGTTGCATGACCTTGAGAGACATCATGTTGGCACCTGTCGCTGAATCCAGCATGCAATTGTTAAGGCTCTTGTTACTCATCAGCAAGGTCATGAAGAAGGGTGGGTGTTCATCATACTGGACCCTAAAGTGATCAGCTTGTAACATGATAGTGGGGTCCATTGGTCCATCTGATCCCTTGAAGAAATTATCAAATCTTTCTTTAACAGATGGTACCCTGATGACTTCTCTTAAGGGGATAGTCACGTGCATCTTGGATAGCACCCCTTCGAAGTCAAAGTTTAAGTCCACTCTTTCGGTTTTGGAACGGTTTCTAGGAAGGAGAATGTCCAAAGGTGGAGGCTTTGTTTGGGCTATTGCAGGATTGGTAGAGAGAGGTTGGTTTAGTTTCTTTCGTCTAGTATACACCTGAAATTCTTGTTTCTTCAGTTTCTCTCTTGATTCCTGGTCTAAGTTGTTTATTACTTCCATCCTAGCCTTCCTGACTGCTTCTTTTATGCCCTCTTGATGTTCCTCAGGGGAGATATTGAGGCAAATTTGGGAGCCTTCTATAATATGGTCCACTATGTTTACTTGGTCATGGCCTCCATTGTTGTAGGGACATTCATGTTTCCAGTGTGCTTCAATACACTGCAAACACCAAGGATTTCCATACACGATGTTTGTAGGAGCTAAAGTATGAGGAACCTCTTGATCATTCTTTGGTCTATAAACTTGGTTCCCCTTTTGGAATTGGCCTTTATATGGGACCCTTGGTGATTGATGTTGGGCTCTTTCTAGGTTGACAATCCTATTCATCATTTGTTCTTGGTTTTTCATCATGCCATCCATAGCAGTGTTTTAAAAACCATTGAACCGAAACCGAAACCAGCCGGTTTGACTGGTTTGATGGTCGACCGGTTCAAACCGATCAATAAACCGAACCGGCCGGTTTCGTCCCAGAAACCTAAAACCCTCTAAAATCCCCTAAAACCTAAAACCTAAGTAACAGAGAAGTACTTGGCTCATGTTTTCTCATGCAAGTTGGTGTTGTAAGGTAATGGTAATGTTAAATTCTTAAAGTAAAAGTGACATTCTCCTTTATCTTTCATTTTCATCCTTAAAGGATGAAAATGAAAGATAAAGGAGAATGTCACTTTTACTTAAATTTTTAACATTACCATTAATTGTTTCAGGATGTTTGAGAGTGGTTCCAACCTCATTGGACTTCATATGGAGAAAGTAGAATTTTAGGTCCCATTCAAAATTCAGCAAACTTAACAGTTTTCAGGATTTCACGATTGGCAAGATTGCAATGTTTCCACTGGATTCTATCATGTATGAGGGTATGGAACTGACATTTAATCAAGAGAACCAGGCCCTTTATGTACCTCGATGTTGGTGGCATTAATTGTTGAACTCTTTTGTCATGAGCCCAGTAAAAATGTACCCTTCACTCAAGTATAAACTCTTCTATTGAACTCTTCTCTTTGTCATCGTGTCAGGTGACTTAGTAGTGTATGTGCACACCAACCTCTGTCTTATATACTAGTAGAGAGAAGAGTGGTTGAAGGGAAAGACAAAGATGTGGGATGTGTTTTCTGATGATATGGGTTTGAACATTAGTGTTGAGTTAGCATTAGCCAACTTGGAT
>ML787900.1:2921-26288 GCA_009831015.1 Picea engelmannii | reverse complement strand
CCATCTTCTCTGTCCTCTGTCAGATTTGCATTTTTCCCTGGAGTGTCCTCCATTTCTTCTTCTTTGCCCTCTACGCTTCTATACCTTCTGCGCCTATAAGTGATGTTCTGCAGCCCTTCCTCAGTCATCAAGGTCGCCCACAGCTGGCCAAGATCATGCTCTGATACCACTGAAATATTCTAGGTTGCAAAAATTGGAAAAACTCTTCTAGTTTTGGTGTTGGACTTTCGTCAAACACTTTGCATACTTCTGAAAATGACTGTTGAAGATGAAATTTTAATGGACAGAGTGTATTTCTTTGTTTTGTTGGCTGGTTTGTTGGTTTCCTATCCCCTTATACCTCCCCAATGAAGTACATAATATGTTGTTTCGATAATAAGTAAAACCCACAAAATTAATGATGAGGATAGTCACATTTAAAGGAGCCAAATGGTCAAACTCAGACTGATTTTTATTAAATAGTAATGGCTGAATTTATTGCAATTAAAATGAGTAGAATACCTCTTCAAAGACGAGGACAAAGTCTGAGATGTGGAACTTTAAACCACCAATCACACACAGCGATGGAAGTGACCAAAACTAACCACACGTTTTGATAGAAGGGGACGGCCCCTATGGTTATCACGCACCACCAGTTGACAGGGAAGGCCCCAACCGTCACACTCAGCAATATATATCCTCTGCTCACACAAGGAAAGCCATCCAGCAGAGGCCCATACAGCAGCCACTTCGTCCTTTGCCTCCACGCAGCCCTTGGACACTCGCAGCACTTGCAGATGGGGAGGAAACGGCCCAGCAAGTGTACACACAGCCACTAAATGGTAATCAGCAGAGGTTAACAGCATGAAGGTCGCGCCCAGCCAAGGATACACAGCTTTGGTGATGCAAATCTCAATCCACAAGAGACTACACACAGCAAGATAGTGGAAGATGCGCCCAGCTCAAGGAAACGCCTAGCTCTTCACACGTGCCAAGGAAAAACGTCCTCACTCTGCTCAGATCTGAAAATGAAAGTCTTCTCCAATAAATCTCCTCGAAAACACAATGCCAATACCTGCAAATGAAAACCGGAATGGCTTCTCCAATCTCCCGGCTAGGACAGATAGTTTCACTGCCGAATCCGAGTGCCGAAATGGGTTTCCAGCTGAAACCCTCGTTTGCTCACCGAGCTCTTCTCCCAAAACTCAATTTTTGAAAATGAATAGTTAATGATCCCTTTTCCACCTTCAACCGTCCTTTTATTCTTTCACTTTTCTTTTTCTCCATTAAAATATTCATTTAATTAATAATTGCGGAGAAATACCCTCAAAGAGGGGTTTAATATTAATAAATTCACTTTTCCTAAGTTTTCACTTTATAATTCGAAAGTGACTTTACCAATATCATTTCCCTAACTCATCCGTCTAATGGTTTACGGGAAACTGTGTAAACCACCACAGTATTCTGGCTGCCTAGGGAGAATGGGACATTACATGAGAGGTGAAATTTTAAATTTGGATTGTTTGCCCAAGATCAGAAATTTCTACATAAACAGCACTAGGGAAACCAAAAGAAATGCAGTCGTAGGGACAAAAATAGGCCCTAGCATGCTAGAGAGAGAAGTAACCCAAGCATAAGATAGATCAAGCCAATAACAAGATAGCACAATGCTTTATCGTGCCCTTTAGCTAAATCACTTGTATAGGAATCAATAAATGATCACGATGTGTGAAAACAGAAAATAAGAATTGTATCTTTATACACAACTAAAAAGGTAGTGCCCCTTCCCCAAGGAGGGGTTATGCTCCTACATTGAGTTGACTAGGTCAACCTTAACCAAACCTAGATATATAATATAAAAGTACAAATGATATCTCATGGCCAAATGTGAAGATTACACCCTTAATCTGAACAAGGGGGCATGGTTACAAGACATTGCTTCACATCCCCCCTTAATCTGAACATAAGGCTATGAAGAGAATACAATACATCACATCACATCACTCCCTAATGGCAAATCTCCCACACAAATACGACACCATAAGCTGGTAAAGGTTGCCTCGAGCAAAGATTTAGTGAAGATGTTGTCAAGTTAATTGGCCTAAGGGGCAAAGATTGGTACAAATCATCCCTAAGAATGGAGGTACCGAATGTGGTGCATCCACATATCAATGGGCTGTCTTCTAATGATCCACAGGATTCTGATTAAGTTTAATGGTGCTCTAATTGTCACAAAATAAAGTGGTAAGAGTTCCTTGAGGAAGACCCAACTGGTCAAGAAACGTTCACAACCAGGCAAGGTGTTGACGAGCAAGGACAACCCTAGCATGTCCAGCTTTTGTGGAAGAGAAACCCAAGGCCTATTGCTCCTTGGAACACCAACAACCTAGTCCAAAACTGAGAGTCAATAAGTAGCCAAAAGTGGATTGCCACCCACCAATATCACCAACCCAACTAGCATCGGAAAACCATGAAGAGTGATGGAAGTGTTGACTAAATAGTGAATGCTCATGTGAGTCATGCCTTTGAGATTGAACAAAATACATTTGGCATCTTGCCCGTGACTTTCATGAGGCTCTTTCATATACTTGGAACACATGTTTACATCAAAGGCAATGTCTAGACAAGTATTAGTAAGGTAGAGTATCATCTAAATTGAGACCATCCTAGCAACCATAGCAAAAGTCTAACAGTAGTCAACACCCTCCTATTAAAATCCTTTAGAAGCAAGCCAAGCTATGTTTTTCAATCTGTCCATCGACATTGTTGTATAGACCTATTTACAACCAACAATATTCTTTCCCTTGGGTAAGGAAACCAATTCCCAAGTCCAATTCCTGATCAGATCATCATACTTAGTAAACATATTTGCCTTCCATTCGAGAGATTCTTTGCCTTGATTATAAGTAGTGGAATCTTTGTCATCATCCATCTCAATGAGAAACACTTGTGAAGCAAGAGGCTTCCAACAAGGCTGTAGTTCTCCTTCGCAAAAGAAAATTGACAGAGTCCGTAAGAGAGGATATGGCCCACTTAGGCATAGGTCGTGACCTAGCTGGAGAAGTAAGTGCTGAGAGATCATCTTCAACTATGGAGTTGCTCAACCACTGAAGTGGAATGTTGGATGGAGCATTCTGTGTAGAGAAGATCTTTCTGCACGAGATCTTAACAAGACATCATTATTTATCTACATGGTTACTACAGAAGGAATGCTTGAGGAAGCACTCATGGAGGATCATCATCAATATGTTAAGAGAGATCCATTGAAACATGTTGAGATTCGAGAATCATCTATATGTGAATCATTTGTAAGAACCATTGGAAAAGATCCTTGCATACCACAAGTAAGAACTTCATAGAAGACAACATCTCTATGCTTAATCACTTGCATACCACGAGACAACTTCATAGAGTAGGCATTTGATTGACATTGTGGACTTTAAGATCAAACAAACATGCAATGCTAAGAATCAAATCACAGCAATCCATGGGCATGACAAACACTATATTATGTTGACAAAAGGTTTAAATGCAAAACATAACATCATTTACCAACAATTGTGAGCTTAGTTGAATATTTAATCCTACCCTAGTATTATGGGCAAGGATATGTCGATGTAGGCAACTACTTAGATTCAGTGGTAGGAAACTACTTAGATTCAGTGAAGTGTTTAGAGAGGTGAATCTTTTGAGTCTTAACTGTATTTTTCCATAAATAAGTGTCCCAATCATTCTTGAATTTGTCAATCATAAGAGAAAACAGTGTTTAGTCATGAGCATCACCTTAGGATCAAAAAAAATAGGATTTGTGACCATTATTTCCTCATCTACTCCAAACTCGAATTGCTCCTCCATAACTAAAGTCTTCACCTTATACAGATTTTTCTCGAACGCTCTTCCTAAAAATGGCCATATGTCTTATAATGTCTGTAATATATTTATTTTTTGTTTACCTAATGGTTAGGTTCAGGTTGTTTCTTATTATACCCATTACTTATAAGTTATCACACTTCTTTTCCAAGTGACAAAGTTGAAGACAAAATGTTCGGGGAGTGAATGGCTTCCTCTAAGACACTTGTTGAGGTTGTTGTACAAGAAATGAACTCTTCTTTCCTCCATCTTTAATGCAAACTAGAAAGCCTGCTCCAAAGAAGTGATCTTGAAAATCTCCGCTCCTTTCTCAAATGAGGAAACAATTCATCAAAGGATACACGAAGGATTTAATTCCAATCTCACTTTCAATTTCATTGAAAGCTTGTTGAACTAGTCAATATATTGTTGAAAAACCTATCTTGTAAATAGCATGAGATGTAACTATCAAGTAAATATATCCTCTATGTATCAAAGTTAATAGAACACTTCATGGAATTTTACCTTAAAAGTTAAAAGTGAAGTCATTATTGAATGGACGATTGATTGCCATGAGTTATGCACCCAACCATATTCATATAAACAATAGTTATTATGATTCCATAGGCACTCATCAAATTCTACTAAGCCTCGAAATAAGCTTTGAGGCTATTCAGCCATGCATCAAACTTTTCTTTGTTTAATGTGTCGACGAAGTGTGGTATACATGTCTTTACATCAATTTCAATGTAAGTAAATTCAATGGGGTTGTTAGTTTTTACTGCATCTTAGATCTGGTCTAATACTTCCACAGTTATGCACAATTTACTCAATTCAAACTGTAAGCATAAACACACTAAGATGCCTAACTTTACCACAGCAGAACATACATTAGCAATTAGGTACACATGAATTTCAAACTCAAATTTCTTGTTCTTAAACCAGAACACCTGGGCTCCTGTACCAGGGACAATGGCCCACACTCACATACAATTAAAATACCAAAATTCACTTACAAAGCACAACTGGAATCCTTCTTGATTTCCATGCCACAACCTGGTCCAAGACTGTTGATGTTATACTTCTGTAACAGCCTTCTAGGCCTTGTCCAAAACTGCTGTTACACTTCTGTAACAGCTCTCCTGTGCTGCCCCAAAACTGCCTTATCCTTGCTGCTGTTCCACAGTCCAGCAGCCTCAAATTAGCCCTGCTGTCACCTACAACAGTCCTCTGTCTGCTGTCCTCTCTGCTGTCCCTGCTGACAGCAATGTCCAGCCCTTGACACTGCTGTTCTAGCCTTTGTTTAGTCTCCCAAGCTGCTGCTACAGGTCTGCTGTCCCTTCTAGGATGTTAGGGTGCCTTCCTTGGGCAGGCCGCACCTCTGTTAGGSCTTCTATGACACCTGCGGCTGTCCTTCTTGGACAGGCCACACCCTAACCAAGCCCCTTCTTGACTCCTGTAGCTGCCAAGTATAGCCTGCTGATCCACACGTGCGGGCTGTCTTTTCTGTCCTCAGCCTGATCACACRTGGCTGTACGGACTGATGTACGCCATGCCCGTACGGTCTGCAGCTCGCACGTGTGGGATGTATCTCACATGTGCAGCACCTCTGTCTCTTCCTCTCTCTCTGCAATTCTTCCTCCCTCACACGTGTGTGTCCTCACACATGTGTCTTGGCTGAGCAGATGCCTTCCTTGGCTGGAGACACAAAGAGAAAATCCTCCAAACACTAGATCAGATTTGCCTCATAATTTCAGATTTATCCTTGCTGAAATTTCCAAGCTCCTAGCACAAGTGCACCTCACTTATGCTATCTCCATCATGCACAATGATCTAATGTCACAATGATTTGTCCCTTATTTATACAAGTCCAAGGGGGTGTGTCAAAGATCTCTTTCACAAGTCAACATCAAATTAGAATATTTTAATCTCCTCTTGTGGGAGTGGCAACCCATCACAAGCCCACAAAACCCATCATCTTGCCCACAAGGTCCTAGCCTCGTTTCTAGGCCGATTTTGATGAAACGAAAGGAAAAACTGGTGCCAACGAAATTTCCCACAACCCTGGCACCATGGCATCTAGTGGGAATACATCCCGAAGCTACAAAATCAACAGGGGTCACTATAGAAAAATTTTGTTATGAACGCATCAGTTTTCATGCTGCTATATGTTGCAGGTTGGCAAAGTACACAGCAAATTAAGGAAGCAAATTCAAGATTCAATTATCCAACAGATCACACAACAATGAGCCAAAACATAGCACAGTTTCTTATTCAGTAGTCAAAACCTCTAGGCCTTATTACATCGACTCTATACAATCTTAATATATAGAGAATCAAAAGCATCTCCTCGGTATCTAAATTGTTATTTATAAACAAAGCTTCAAACTGAATTGTCACTACCAAATTTCAACCACTTCGAACTTATAGTAACAGAATCGTCCACCAATTCCCTGTACACACGTGTGAGTATGACTTGGATGTCTCATGGATACCCCATGGTAAGTCACACTAAACCTTGATAACTTTTTGTTGATGTGATCGAAAATCAAGCATCCTCCTATGCTTTTAGACCCTCGTATAGTCCATTTTCATTAGTGTTGTCGCTCACCTTTAATCAAACAATGATTAGGATTTTATAGTCCCTCTTCCAAGATTACACCGAGAAATCGAAAAATAAAACGAGGAACTTAGATCTAACAATGATCCAACAATTATTAGGAAGCAATAGAGGATCAACAACAGTTATTGGATTCCTCTCAATCAGATGTTTGGCAAGATCTTCCTCTAGAATCTTGCATAAAGCTCACAAGAATCATGTGATGTCATGAGGCTCATTGATCTCTTCTTGATCCAATGGTTCATGTGGTCTTGGGTTTCTCTTCTCCAAACTCCTCACATATTCCCAAATACGAGATTTGATATAATGATTGGCAGCTTGATGAAATAATGGAGATGCTTTTCATGGCTCCTTGATTTTGGTTTGGGTACATCACAGTTGTCTACACAAATTAGACCTCCTTGATTGATATCTATAGGCACGCAATGGTTTTTGGAATGTCATGCAACCTTTGTTCCATGCTAGATGTGACCATATTGAATCTCCAAGTCCCTATGCATGACTTCATCAATCAACGTATGCACCTTTAAACTCATTGGGCATCAAACAAACCAAAAAACTAAACAAGGAAAGTTGTATCAAAACATAAACTATTTTTAGCAGTGCAGGATTGCTTTACAATGAGGATGCTCGTGCTTCATGTTGGTATTGTTGCTCCGTGAATTGCTGATGTAATTTTAGTTTTAGAATAGAGGCATCATGTTATGAATTAATTTGGCTTGGAATTCACTGTATTATTTGCATTGTATTATGTGTTATTATCAATGGAGTTCCTATTGTTACAAATGGTTTGCAACTCTTAAGCAATGAGTCGAATGAGACTTGATGTGCCAACAAAACTTTTTGGGAGTTCTTGAATCTTCTTCCTAGGAATCCATGGAATAATTACTAAACCATTATTCCAATAAATGGTTTCGAAACAAAGAATTCCATACTTCTCGAACAAATAAAATTCCTCTACTTCCTCTTCGTGTCCCCAACCATAGTTCTAATACCATGTCAAATTTAAGGGGAGCATAGAGAGATGACTAAAAAATAAAATTGGATGCTTGAATGATTTTATTAATTGTATTTACCCTCTTATTGCAATAGTTGTCATAACTGTCAACCTAGTCATCAATTAACATAGCTAACTATATTACATTATGATTATTCATTACAATCCATCAATTTACTTGAACTAGAAACATATAATACCTATAACCTTGAACTAAATGGTCATTAATTCTAACATGATGAGGCTTCCTAAACATCTCACTAGCAACATCATCAAAATTAAGAAAAGCAATAAATAAGTTAGGACAAATGATTGAAACAGCATCTCAATAAATCGAATGATACACATGCTCTACACCCTCATTTCTTGTCTCTTGATCACCTCAAAGACACATGCACTTGATCTTCACTAAGGTAATGGGATGTCTTCTATCTATACTTATCTTTCACCTCATCCAAGTCGAAGAGTCATCAAATACACATCTTCACATATTGAAATACTCTACATAAACCTAGTTGTTGTCATTGACCACACTCAGATCCCTCAGTCGCAATCACCAACAATCACCAACCAAACCAAGAATCTCCCTTATCGACTTTTAACAACAACACCTAGCATGAATCCACCTAAAGTTACAAGCTTGGAAATCACAAGACAATAAAAATTAAGAAACGATATGTCAATACCTGATCTATATGAATAAAAGAATGAAAGAAAAAAAGAACCACAATCATTTTACACAAGAACACAAAAATTATCATTAAAGCTCTTACTCGAGTCAATATTATGTACACATATACACATGTTAAACACCATAGGAGGTATGACAAAGTATCCAATGATATTGCCTAAATTCAAAACAAGGGGACTTCTTTATATACATAGAGGTCCCACGCACACAATGGGTGTCAAAACAAGGGGACTTCTTCATATACATAGAAGTCCTAGGCACACAATGGGTGGCAAACACAACTGTTTAGCCAACAAATCAGAAACTGAAATGCACCCAAAACAAATAACTCAGGTAACTTTTGACAATATTTCTTCAACGTTATATACAGGATGTAAAAAGAAACTAAAGTGAGCAAATCCATAAAGCATACATCCCTCAAACTGTTCTATCATCCAACATGGCTGTAGAATAGCAAATATAATCCCAAACTTCACAATCCCACCATTTAGCCACAACAACCAAAACAGCTTGATAGTCATTCATGCACACTTAAATCACTCATAGCACTAACCTAACTTAATTTCTTAAAGGCAAATATACTAACTACTAAAATATCAAAAATTGTGCATTGTGGAAAAAGGACTGCACTTTTAGAGAAACGTATCAATAACCATATTTCGGAAGTTCAAACATTAAAATGTTGCAAGCAAAGCTTTCCAAAAGAAAAGTAGAATAACCTGAACAAGGACCTCCCTCGGACCATGCATAAAAGCTGCGCTGTAAAAACAATAGCATATATTTATCAGTGATTACATCAACCGAATTGAGCAAAAAGACCAAATGATACGCAAGTAAAATGCCACAAATAGCATTGAGCTAAGGTCAATCTTACGGAATGATGGATGATGCAAAAGCACCCATTTGTGAGTGTTGCCACTGACGATATCTGCGAATTTGTACATTTATTATATCCCCATCTGCAATAGATTCTGCTGCACGGGCAATCAAATCCATTCGGAGACTTCCATCTCCATCGTGACTTGCAGCACTAGGCTTATAATTTAAATAGTTCTCCTGAATAAGGTTGTAAAAACTATGAGAAATTATAGGATTCTCGCTCCAAGACAAGTTACTCTGTATTTCTAACTTTGAAGTTCTAATGTGCTATGCTTCTAAGGAATTCTACATGAACCTAGTTGAGGAAAGTTAGAACCAATACTGCCAGCATATGTACCTTAAATACAGAAGGAATTACTTTCATGAAATTTGATAAATTATGATATGCATTACATATGTATAACTGCACTCGGTCTTTATTGTCTACAAACATAAAATAAAAAATAAACTGATTAAACAAAACCTGAATAAGAAGAGGAACAAGGTCAGGATCGCTCATGGATAAATCCATTCTTTCATCCATCCTTAGTCTGCCTCCCTCATAACCAAGCAACCTATATACAACAAAACATAGAAGATAATTATATACTAACAACTTACTAATGTACATGCATTCTGAAAGAGTTGCATTAGTATAATGGCATCTTCATAGGTTATTAAAGCAGCATCAACTCCTTATAGTTTGTCAGGAAAATGAGCCCGAGAAATGAATCACCAATACTCAGCATGGAAAAGAGGAAGCACAAAATAAATATGCGTAAGCAGTAAATACTGTGTAGACAACTATATCTAGCAATCCTAGGATTTTCATGGTTCATGATTCTCTTTCACAGTAACAAGCATTCTCCCCCTGATCGAGTGCCACTTGGAGTGAAGGATGACAATGGGGAGGATGTGGTGGCGGCATGTCCTGTTTTGTCAGACATGCCACTCCCATGCGAGAGTGATTACGATCGATACAGGGTTATTCAATTCGCGGAGCTGGATGAGACTGGAAAGGACCAATGAACTGATTTCCGGACAGTTCATAGTTAAGTTGCCATTCATGACAGATAGTAGTTCTGGAATATCTGTACTCTTAGCTCTTGCCATCATGATGTTAGTTTGTTGGTTAAGCATGGCAAGGGGGCATCCCATGGCTTATTCCAACCCTTGGTATTAGCTTCTGTTCGACCTCTGGTTCGCTCTTGACGCAATTTTTGTGCCGTCTCGAGCTTCTACCTGGCACATTTCTGTTATTCTCCTGGATGCTTCCATGGCCCCTTGACCTGCCCGTGCAAGGAAAACTCCAGTCCGCCAAACTCGTGCAGCCCTGGCCACTGTGGAAGCTGCAGAGTTCTATGCTGAGTCAGTCCCTCAGGAAGCTCAGGCTGCCATGCCGGCTCTGGAAGAGGACGTGAAGATTGTTCGAGCTGCCCAGTAAGACGAGGAGGTCGATGCGCAGGTGGGGGATATCATTCCGGACCTTGGCTGCACTTGGACAAGGGAATCAAAATTCTACAGGACTCTGGAGTTATACTGGCACACTAAGACCATGGTAGCTCAAGGAATGCTTCCAAAGGACCAGGACTATCGGTAATTTAAACAGCACCTGGAGGCTTTGGAAGATCAGAACAGACTGCTCATAACAATGGTTTTCTGGCTTGTTAAACACAATGGTGGTTCTTTCCAGGCTACTCGGGATGGTCATCTGCAAGCTGGGTCTTCTTTGGATGCGGGACTCAAGATCCTCCTAGCCTGCTACTCAGATGCCCCACTTCCATGGTTGAAAGAGACTCTGTCTTTTTTTTTCAGGCTCTGTATGGGTCTTTCCTAGTTCAGCTGTTCAAGTTTATCTTTTCTGGTTGTCTAGCGTCCTTGTTATTTAGCTTCTTAGACTTCTTGCTGTTTACAGTCTTAACTGGTTATAGTTTTGGTTTAAATATTGGCCTGGTTTCCCTCTTTGGGCAGGCCAACAAACATAGGTTTTTTCTGGGTTCTGCTTGATAAACATTATGATATCTGGAACATTTGGAACAGCAGATATATCTTTTCATTCTGTTAGTATTTGAATAGAAAAACCTTAGTAATTGAATAGAAAAACCTTACTTACAAAAAAAAACAGTAACAAGCATTCTCTAATTGTCCGAATGATATAGCACAAACAGTAGATAATTTCCTAACAAAATGCACACCTTCAGAAAATAACAGCCCTGAAAAGAGCATACACAGAAGCCCATGCACAAATAATATCTAGCCTGTAGAAGCCATGTCTAGAAAGTATGAGATTTTGACATGTTCCTCAATCACATTCTTTCAATGCTAAGTGAAGTTTTCAACCACTTGTGTGCAATGAAAGACATTAAAATTTCAACTATGTACATGTGTACATTAACAAACTGATCTGGTTCTGCATCAGGACTGACACCAACTATTTGGCCAAAACACTAAAGTTTCAAGAAAAGAACAGAAAATATAAGGTGGATATGACATATTAGTTCGTTCTTTATTTCTCACAGTCCATATTATTGATCCACAAAGATCATGATGACCTAAGAAGTGAGAAACATGAACCATTTCTAAGCCGCCATAAATGCAAGAAGATTTTTAATATTTCAGTAAGATTTTCTAAACTAACTGTTATCACCCAGAAATTAAACCTTTTCAAAACCTTAGAGAGTCTGGATAACATTAGAAATCAAGCCACTGTCACTTCGCCTGACCTCTCTCACTTCAAAGTTAGTGCTTGCTAACTTCAGGGGAGTATCCTTAAACGATCTAAGCTATTAACTGCAAGTCAAATACCGATTAGAACTACCTTAAATCTAATAAAAGGTTGCTGTTCTGTTCTAAATCCGCAATAAAATATAAAACAACAGCAAGCTGGAAAGTGTCTTAATCTCTGCTTAAAATGCACAGAAAACGATGCAGAACTCTAGTACTATGATGGACACACAACCCAATGCAAAGTTAAATTGAAATGCTTAATTAAAGCGCAGAAAAAAAGCAGCTACAGCAGGCTGTAAAGGCTATTTTGATCACTGTAAAGGCAATTGAAATCCAGTCTTTTGTATTTTTTTATATTTTGTCTATCTAATGCATGCAAATCAAAAAAGAAGTATAGTTTCTTTCTCTTTATGCACAAAAAATAAGAAAACAGCAATATTAGCTTATTTTGATGGCTGTAAATGCAATTGAAATACTTTTTTTGTATTTTTTAATATTTTGTCTATCTATTGCACGCAAATCAAAAAGAGGTATAGTTTCTTTCTTTTTACGCACAAAAACGAGAAAACAGCAAGATCAGCAAGCTAATCTTGCCTTTTGATGGCAAAAAAAGACCTAAAAGCTAACTAAACATACCTAATCTATATGTCTAGAATGTATAGAATGCACACAAAAATAAAGGTAAATAAGTAGTTTTTGTTTTTTTACAAGTAATTTAATGGCTTAAGTGAATTAACCAGTGGCTTTATGGGGTCGAAATATGAAGGAAGAAAAGCAAATAGGGTGAATGATACTCTCCAAATCCTATTGCTTAAATTTTATCACATGCCTAATCAAAAGCAAGTAAGAGTCCAAGGAAGATAGAAATTCTTGCACACAGAAAACAAGGGATAGTCACCAAGAAGGTGCTTGAATGTCTTTATTACCAAGGGTTGTCAGTTATAAGTCTGGACACACCAATAACCTTCCAAGATCTTGGGGAACACCAGATGTAGAATTCCTCCTCTACAGGATGGGATCAGTACAATCACGACGCTGCAAAGTAGAATCCAACTATCACAAGTACTTGATGCTAGCTCTCAATTACACCCTCAAGAATAGCAAGATAGAAGCAATGAAAGGTACAATGTAATAATCACTGAACTCTTGCTCTCAAGCACTAATCAAAAAAGTCACTTGCCCTCACATTGCTTGTACAATATATAGATAATTGAAAGAGAATGAAATAAGAGAGAAGATAAGAATAGAAAAATCCTCCAAAAATAGTCCTAAAACTCTCCCTAAGTGAAGGGCTCCACCTCCATGATCAAAATAGAAAGAATGTATGCCAAATTTGTCTCCAACCAAGTGCCCTCCTTCCAAAAAAGTAGCCTTATCCTCCCTTAAACCAAATCTGCCACAAATGGTCCTCCTCTTCTAAAGCACACCCCTCTCTAAAATGGTATCTCGTCCTTGTCAGTAATCATGCAAAAAAGAAAGTCCCAAATTGAACTCCCTAAAAACAAGATCTCATGCATGCTTAAAAATTAAAATACCAATGGGATAGGACACATGGCTCCAAGAGAGGCAACCTCATAGAAACAAGCCAAAAAGATGAGAATTTAGAACCACATGCTAGGCTTCAAAAATAGTATGGTGACAACTGACTAGACTAGCTTTAGGAAGAAAAGAGCGGTTAAAAATAATAATTACCCTTCTTACGCAAGGTACACCCCCTCCTAGCCCAAAATAGTTAGTCTACACTCCTACAATGTAATATCCCCAATATAGCTAGGCTAGGATATTAACGCTTGGTTGTGCAAATTATGTTATTTCTGGTTGCGTGTTTTTGTCAAACAGTTTGCATTACATATGTATTGATGCCAAGAACTTTCCACAAACAATTTGTATGCATATTAAAAATACCTTCATCAAACACATTGCAAGTATTTTGAGTACACATAAGATAGAAAAGAAATAATGGCATTTTATAATGGTTGGAATCCAATCACAACAGCAATACAATTCTTTTATTGGCTGCTATGGCAGCTGCAAAACACACAATAAGCAAATGCAAAACCTGGAACTGATGCCACTGTCCCTCCTAGTGGATAAAACCCTCTGCAGAAAACCCCTGACAAGTCAACTCGACCCCTCCAAGTGCCTCGCTGCTAATCCAATCCACACGGACCTGTCAAAAATAGGCTTTGGCCCACTCAAAAAGCCTCCACGGCTTCCTCTATCCACGCAGCCTGCAATAAAGACAGAAACGGCTCCCTCAAATGATGTTGTGGCTTCCCAATAGACCTCTCAGCATGCACTCGAAACCCCCACGGCCCTCATGGCTCTGCTGAGAACAGAATCGTGCGCTCCAATGAACCCCACAGCCTCTCCAAGAGCCACAATCTCCCCACGGCCTCTCCAAATCTGCACAAGGGATGAATGGCTGCCTCAAAGGAGCCCTATGAACCTCCTCTCAAGCTGATATGCCCCCACGCTGAACAGAAATCATCAAATGAAGATACGAAATGGATCTCCTCCTTTGTCTAGCTAGGGTCGATGTTGCACCACCGAAACAAGACCACAATGGAAGGGTTTTGACAAAACCCCGACGAAAACTTGGCTCTCAAGAGCACACCAAATAAGAGATCAAATCATAATGAGAAAAGTAGAGCACTACCCCTCTTATTCATCTTCTATGCCCCTTCTAGAACTTCCCCCTTTCTTGACCAAATCCACATAACCCTTATTCCCCTTTTAATTTTCACTTAGATTAAAAGTCACTTTTACTAATGTTTAGGCATCTAATAATCTAAAAGTTACTTTATTAACCCCTTTTTAATGCCAGAAAGTGATTAATATGCCTTTAAGACATTTTCGGATGCTAGAGGTCCCTTTCTCATCATCCAAACCTCTAGATCTTTTCATCTCAGTTCCAACGAGCTATTATACTAAGGTGTCCCCTCAAATAGTATGATCCAAATAACACATTTAGTGCATTTAATTAAAATATGCTCAATAATACTCCCAAATTACAAGAATTGTCGAAATGCTACAAAACCAAGAACGAACTATGCAAAAGTGATCCCGATGATGAAAGAAGATAAATGGAATAGGTTGCGCCCCATATAACCCCTCCAAACCCTCTGAGCCCACTGGTAACATAACCTAACCCCTCTGTCCTGGCTGATACAAACCCCGAAAGTCATCTCCAACTGTATAACAAGGAAGCCCAAAAATGGCGACATGACAATCCTCCCTTCCCAAAGATTGTTTGTCCTCAAGCAATGCCATCACACCCATAGGAACAACAAACTGAACCAAACTAAAACTAATAATGATCCCCAGGTCCCAAACCATTTTGAAAGATGTGGATCCCCCAATATTGTCTTGCAATATACTAATACAAGAGGCCTCCTGAAGGCCACCGATCAATAGAGCAATCAGATACTGTGAAGACTCAGTCCACCCTTCATAGAGTACCCCCCCTAGGAAACCAATCCATTGCTCCATATGAATAGGCTCATGTAAGTAACAACTGGCTCTTCCATCTATAGAGCTACAAAACTGTCAACCCCTAAAATCCCAAGGTCCCATGCTATCACCAGAAAGGACCCATCATGCTGACGCTGGACCACTCTGATCATAAATATCTGACCCTCCTTCCTACACTGCATCCTCCACTCATGCACCACGAATCTGTATTTCCTCAAGGAATCATCCCCACTATCTAGGATCATATCCTGCCAACGTATCTCGGTGAAGTCAACCAAACCAATGCTAAAATCAGACATCCAGGAGAAGTCTGTGTGGTCACGAACGGATAGGGCATCAACAACACCTAATCTCCAAGTGTCCAAGGAAAAAGGCCTAATATTCCAACACCCCAAACCTACTACAAGCAGCTAGGCATCATCCGAAAAATCTCCCAATACATCGTCTGCAGGGTCCCTCCATGCGAACCTCTCTCGGACCTGCCTATAAGTGGAAAAGTGACCAAGGTCCCAAACTAACCTATCTGATGTGAAGCACCCTCTACTCATAGCACTAATCTGCAAGGTGCTAACACAAGAATCCACCTGACTGCCTCTGATAAGCCAGAAAATCCTAAGTTGCACAAACTCGGTCAAATCCTCAGAAGACCACTTCTCTTAGCAACCAGTCCTAAGCATCTCATGAGTAAACTCAGGAAACACTGCAATCCCCGGGTACCCACTATCATGAATCATACTCAGTCGAGGCATCTCAGTGAAGTCGAAATCTGCCAATCAACGTCTATACTCGATTATGAGTATCGTGAGGGAAAAACTGTCTCGCCAAATGGGAAAGGACTCCACAACTTCTCTCACAACATCCCCACAACGTCGCAGATTAATCATTGCCTGTCAACCCCTAGATTTTCACCCTTGAAAATCTTGAGAGTTAAGAGCCAGCATGGACTATTTTGGCTAGCATTCTGAGATTCTCTCAAAGTTTAGCACTTGTGGTTAGCAAAGGTTGGTCCCCATCAAAGGCAGGTATATGATCAGTACATGGTCGTTTGGTTCAGAGTTAGAGTTGGCTTGGTTTCCCATGCATTTTGAGAGAGATGTCTATATGCAACAGGTGTTGCTACTTTCTAGGAGACACGGTTCGAGTGGGTCTCTTGACAGTTTGGAGCAGTTATGAGCATACAGGGAGAGTGCTTGCATGATTCTAGGCCCAATAGCACTTTTTCGGGCGACATGCACTAACTTTCTATTTTTAGCAGTTTGGGCTCCAGGCCCCAGATTCAGATTTCAAGCACATATTGTGGATCCTTGCAACATTCTGAGTCGTTTGGATCTTTTGCGGGATGATTTGGCACAGTTTACTATTTTTAGCAGGTTGAGCACCAGGGCTCGCATGTCAATTTTGATTGTGGATTCAGATCCCTTACAGAAAAACAAGTTCAATGAGTATAAAGTCAAAGCATTTCAGAGAACTTTGTATTTTTACCAATGTCTATTTTTAAACAGTGACATGTGGCGGTGTTCTCCCAGTCTACTTGGATGATGTAGACAGTTTCCTAAAATTTAGGCGTTGGATTCTATTTTTAGAAAGTTTTATATTTAGAAGGTAAGGTCATCATCCATGCAGTGTGAAGTGGCACCCTCAAAAGTCGACATGTGGCAGATCTACAAAATGATGTGGCATCCACCTAGCATAGGACGCATTTTCCCAAGACTTGAGCATATAATAAATAAATTAATTGAAATAAGGGAGTCGCATAACTGGGCCTAAATTTAGTTGTATATTCCTCCATATAATCACCTCTCCACTTGCCATGCATCAACTCCATAAAATTCGCCTTCAGTTGAGTTTAAACCACAATTTCCTAAAAAATATGGAATCCGTAAAAATAGGACGAAATTCCCCAATCAAGACTTATTTTTCTCACTAACTTTTCCTCACTCGACATATCTTCACATGCATTAATTTCCACAAATTCCTCTTAATTTAATTTTAAATGCAAATTTCCTAAAATTTAGGAAAATCCCTAAAAGATAGGACGAATTTCCCCTTATCTAGGACGAATATCTCCTATATATTGGATGGTTTTCATTGGTTATTGTCGATTCATTGCAGCAGCAACATAGTGTCGTTCTCATTCTTCTCTCTTTTTCTCTAGTCTAGTGGCTCTTCTCTGAGCAAAGTAGTCATTGCACTGGTTGTAGACTTGCCAAGTGTGGCGCAATCAACTCGCTTGTAAGCCCAATCAATAAGGAAGTGTGTGTTTGTCTTCAAACCTTTTTTCTTGGTGTTACTATGGTAAATTTGTGATCTGATTTGTCATTTTCTGAACTGTTCCATTGTGGTTATTTCTGATCTTTTGAATAGTTTTATTATTTATTTCCAGTCTGTTATCATTGTGCTAACCCTACAGGTTCCCTCCAAGTGAAAATAATCATTTTTCATCATCGTTTTGGGCCGCTTTTACACGCTGTCCAAGACAAACAGTTTGCTGATTTTTAGTTTTTAATGCAGAAATCAGAATTTAGATCAGCAGCAAGGCACTTCAGTGTGCCTAGGGACTCGCCCTAGAGGCTAGCAAGCACTAGCCCAAACGGAGAGGGGTTTGGTCAGTGACAGCTTGGGGCCATTCCACCTTTAATTAGCCAAGTTTTTACCGTTGTCATAACAGGTTTATCGGCTCAGATTGGAGGGTAGAAATTTGTGCTAACAATGCCTCAACTCTATCGATCATCCTCATCATCTGAGGTAGTCTATCACTCCGATGAATGCCAGGATCCCACCGCAAAATTGGAAGTCTACCACTCCCAATACCTGCTGAGATCTCTATGAACTGGTCCAATAGAGTTTGGATCTCCTCCTGCGCACTGATCACCCAGTCCAAATGAAAGAACTCTGTCATGGCCATAATCTCACATGTCTCACCCCACTGACTCAGATGAACCTCCCATGTCCCGATGTATATGATGAGAGCATCAAATAATAGTAATAGATACCTTCGCCACTACCTGCAAGACTGGAGAGTGACTAGTGCATTGGTCAACCCCAAGGGCATGACCAAGAAATTATAATGAAGTCATGAAGCAGACCTCTGATTACCCTACTCCCTGGCCCTCATCTGATGATATCCCAACTGAGGATCGATCCTCGAAGGATATGTTGCTCCTTGAGGCTCACCTATCCTGGGCAACCTCCACTCAATGGTATGCCTGAGGGCACTGTCGGGAGGTCTCCCTGGCGAAAACACCCCACATCTCCACTACAAACTATCGCGCGCCAATGAATACCCCTGCATACTGCTGGCTATCACTGAATTATTATGTATCATCCTGTATCATGTATCCATCATCCTGTTGATGTCGCATGAACATGTGCCCGTGTCTGTCATACACCTATCCACAAGCACCTGCAGAGCTGATTGTGCCTCTTGCAGGATCGTCACAAAAGGCTCCTCCCTCAAATCACAAGTGGCCCTCACGCCCTCATGTGTCATGACTACCAAAGATGATTGAGTCTCGGCCGTAAGGGATGAAGAGCGTGCCAAACTCAACTGGTAACAAAGCTCCTCAACCTCCCTTTCCTTGTCTTCGACGAACATGGGAGAAAGGTCCCTATCCATGAATAGTTGCAAGTAATCTGATTTCCACATAAGATCTTCAATGAATCTATGAGCACTATCTGCCCTTGTCGATACTTGTACAATCTACTCCTCCGTGACCAACAATCGATCCTCCAAACTGTTGAATTTTAGCTCAAGCATGTAGTTTATTTAATTTTAGCATTAACTTGAACAATAACCACTGCAGCAACAATACACTAGCTGCAGTAAACAAGATGACAAGAAGAATAACCATGCACAAGAACACAAGAGTTTATCCTGGGAAAACCCTTCTAAATCAAAGGAAAAACCAAACAATCCTTCGCTATAGAGTCAAGAGAAGATCCCCCACACCATAAACCCTAGAGCACACAAGAGGGTGCTCCTTGACCTAGAAACTTGCGCCTAAGAGAAGTGTGCACTTCAGCCGTACACTTAGCTTGAGAGAATGTTACAATGAAGTGTGAATGAGTGAGATCCACAATGGGGATCTACTCTTATTTATACAAGACCTAGCACATCAAAAGGATGTCTATTGGCACAATAGGGCCGACTTCTATAACTCAATGATATAATTAATCTTTACACAATATTAATTTTCTTTACATGGTGGGGCCGACTAGTACCCTTTACACAATTAGGGTTACACAGTAAATCTTACTCTTACACAATATAGCAAGGGATCCACACATCCTCTAGTGCTTAGCCACTAGTGACATGTCCACCTGTGCTCAGCCACAGGGATGTCACTCTCAACAGATCAACTCAACTAAGACCACAGTAGTACCATCTGGAGAGCCATCTCAAGTCGACTCAACTAAGTCCATAGGAGTCTGACAGGAGACCATCTCAAGTCGTCTCAACTCAGTCCATAAGAGCATGACAAGAGACCACACATCATCTCAACTCAGTCTAGAGGAGTATGACACACCCATCACATGGGCTCTCCCACAGATCATCTCAACTCAGTCCAGAGGAGAACGACCTAGAGAATCTCTCATGAAGCTGCAATCAACAACACAAATCACGCAATGTTATTTCGTCAACATGGCGTAGGTTGTCACACAAGTGACCAATTGACTCACTAGATGATATCGTGCAATGACGGGACTCATGTGGACTATCATCCTCTTACAAAATTTATGATATGTTCTCATCCACCAATGCAGTCCATTCGTTGTCATCCTGTGTCTTTGTTATCCAATCCTTGTGTGACAAGGTATCTTCCCCATTACAAATTTCTAATATGAATTCCTCTTCTTCCTCATGCTCCTCATGGGCTAAGAAAGGCTTCAGCTTCTCCTCACACTGAGCAATCACCATTTCACCTAGGACCTGCTTCACAGATAAGGATTTCTGATCACCCTCCAACATGTTAGCCAATAAGATAGAATAAAGTGACTGGAGCACTTCATCACTTTCACAAACAATCAATGTCATGATGGAATGCATCGTTGCAATAACATTGCTAGAGTGATATTCTCTTATGGTAGCAAAGAATCGGCTAAACATTTTGAGAATTAGTTCAATCAACCCCATATCAATCATGATATTACCATACCTGATTTTTGCAAATGTTTCAAGTATGGTGACCCTCCTAGTAAATTGGGAACCTGTGACATCATCCAATCCTTGGAAACTATCCACCAACAGCTGAAATATTTATTTCATTGTGTGGTCATCATAAGGAGATTTAAGCGTTGAAATTCTCATGACTTCATGAAGCAACCATGAGTCTTACTTCTTCAAACATGAAGCGGCCATGAGTCTTACTTCTTCATATGTGTGTCTCAACAACTTTTGCTTACCCAATGAAGACATTGTCGAAATCATGGTTGCTTGTTTTACCTGAGAAGGTGATTGATCCACCACATGTAAACAACCCTCAACTTCCTTCAAGATGTTGAGAAGAACATCCTTTGGCTAGAATAGGTATTTGAGTTTACTCCTTGCACTAAAAAGTTTATTGATCCACTCATCTTCAATCAATGACTCCATGATTTTCAAACCAATAGGCTGGGAGGATACACTGCTCTGATACCACTATAATATCTCCAATAGAGCTAGGCTAGGATATTAACGCTTGGTTATGCAAATTATGTTATTTATGGTTGTGTGTTTTTGTCAAATAGTTTGCATTACATATGTATTGATGCCAAGACCTATCCACAGACAGTTTGTATGCGTATTTAAAATACCTTCATCAAACACATTGCAAGTATTTTGAATACACATAAGATAGAAAAGACTTCATGGCATTTTATTATGGTTGGAATCCAATCACAACAACAATACAATTCTTTTATTCGTTGCTATGGCAGCTGCAAAACGCACAATAAGTGAATGCAAAACCTGGAAGTGATGCCATTGTTCGTCCTAGTGGATAAAACGCTCTGCAGAAAACCCCTGCCAAGTCAACTCGACCCCTCCAAGTGCCTCGTTGCTCCTCCAATCCACACGGATCTATCAAAAAGAGGCTTCGACCCCCTCAAAATGCCTCCACGGCTTCCTCTATCCACTCGATCTGAATAAAGAGGGAAACGGCTCCCTCAAATGATGTTGCGACTTCCCAAAAGACCTCTTGGCCTACACTCGAAACCCCCACGGCCCTCACGGCTCTGTTGAGAACAGAATCGAGCCCTCTAATGAACGCCACGGCCTCTCCAATAACCACGATCTCCCCACGACCTCTCCAAATATGCACAAGGGATGAATCGACCTCCTCAAAGGAGCCCTACGAACCTCCTCTCAAGCTGATATGCCCCCACGCTGAACATAAATAATCAAATGAAGATCCGGAATGGATCTCCTCCTCTGTCTAGCTTGGGTGGATGTTGCACCACTGAAACAAGATCACAATGGAAGGGATTTTTCAAAACACCAACRAAAACTTGGCTCTCAAGAGCACACCAAATAAGAGWTCAAATCATAATGAGGATAGTAGAGCACTACYTCTCCTTTTATTCTTTTTCTATGCTCCTTCTAGAACTTCCTTCATTTTGACCAAATCCACATAACCCTTATTCCCATTTTAATTTTCACTTAAAGATTAAAAGTCACTTTTACTAATGTTTAAGCAATTAATAATCTAAAARTTACTTTATTAACCCCTTTTTAATGCTAGAAAGTGATTAATTTGCCTTTAAGACATTTATGGATGTTGGAGGTCCCTTTCTCATCATCCCAACCTCTAGATCTTTTCATCCTAGTTCCAACGAGTTATTACACTAAGGTGTCCCCTCAAATAGTATGATCCAAATAACACCTTTAGTGCATTTAATTAAAATATGCTCAATAATACTCCCAAATTACAAGAATCATCGAAATGCTACGAAACCAAGAACGAACTGTGCGGAAGTGATCTCGATGATGAAAGATGATAAATGGAATAAGTTGGGCCACATATAACGCTTTCAAACCTTTCGAGCCCACTGGTAACATAACCTCACCCTTCTGTCCTGGTTGATACAAACCCCGAAAGTCATCCAATTATATAACAGAGAAGCCAAAAAATGGGGACATGACATACAATTACAAGGAAGGTTCCCTTAAGCCATGTACTCCCCTTTTCAAGCAAACCACTATAAAGTCAACACCCTCATAAACAATAACCACCCTTTGATGCCAAGTGGTTCTAAAGGGGGTTGAGTGGGATTTAGGCTAAAATAGCAACGAAAAAGGCTCAAGGAAGGGGGATGGAAGCCTATAAAGGAGGGCACACTAGTTCAAATCACATGAATGCCTCCTAAGCAAAATATTTTCCAAAGTTGGCAAGTAAACCACATGTGGGCCCACCAAATACCTTCTTGACCATACCAAAACGCAACAGGTCTATAAAAATTCAAACCCCTCAAAATGGCTTGTAATCTAACACTGCCATTGTACGCCATCCTGAGTATCTAAAAGTCCAGAAACCCTACCAAAAATACTAAATAGACCAAAATCCACAATCTCAGTACCAATTGAAACTCAAACCATAGGCAAATCCCAACATCGGGTCCATAAATATGCAATCATCCTATCAATCGGACCAAACTCAAAAACTGCAAAAAATAGCAATTTCAAAAACTAGGATTGGCTAAAAATAGCAAATAGCAAATACTCATATTTGCTTCAACTTCGAACCCAATGCACATCTCCCCAAAGGATGTCCAAAACTGTGATCAAATCAAGGAAAAGTTGAATTTCAAGAAATGAAAAAAATTCAATATCACAAATCTTGAAATCAAGAAACTATAAGAAACACTAATATGATCAATTATCATACCCTTAGTCTTTGACCTCCCATACTTGCTTTGAATACTACATTGAACCTACAACTATGAGGCACCTCCTCTAACTAAATCTTTGTCCACCAAATGTACCTGTATATGTGTGTGACCAATTCAAGAAACATATCTCATCTTCAACCCCTAAATAACAAAAACATGTGACCATGTGCCAAGTTTGAAAGGCACTGTCAAACCGCCGATGCCAAATGATAGATCGACCAACTAGTCCATCCTGTAACATACCCATGAATCAACTTCGTTAAGCACTCTAATAAAATTTTCAAGAAATCCAATCCAAGTGTTAAC
>ML787899.1:466570-499322 GCA_009831015.1 Picea engelmannii | reverse complement strand
TTTTCATTGATTTCATTGAAGCTTTGATTCTGCTAATAGCTTATATTAGAAATCACTTGGGTTACTTTGCATGTTTTTTAGTTGGGTAAAACCATTATGATGATCTTCAAGTTGCAATCAAGTTACATCAAGGAAGTCTCTTACCTGTATTCAGCTTTTATTCAACATCTTGCCCACTTTACTTTAAGTCTTATATTTAATAGTTGAGGCTTATTCAATTAAAATTTAACCTTGAAGCAAGATATTTAAATGGAAAATGACATCTTGATGAGAAACTTGAACTTTGAATCAGAATTATACCTTAGATTAGGATTTTGTTTTAAATAAAAGAATGATTAATAACCTTCCATTCAAGACAAAATTATCATACTCTTAACATAAAATAAAGAACACATGTTTCAAGAAAATATATATTATTTGTGTTAAGATATCTTTTCTTATATTGTCTAGATAGGTTCTTGATTATTACATGATGACTTATTGTTTCTGTTTAGCTAAATTTTTCTTGCTTATGTTTTTCGTTTGTTTTCTGTTTTGTTTTAATTGCTTTTGTTTCATGTTTGTTAATAACAATGAAAGACATGTTATGTACATGCATTTTTAATGAAAGATAATCATTATCATTAGATTGCATAAAGATATAAAGCTTTGTTTAGAAATTGTCGAAAGAACCACAGTGTTTTTGATAGCTTGTCGACGTTTCGGATCCGACAATTTCTAAACAAATCTCTCACCACAGAAATCTAAATGATCAGATATAAAGTTTATTATTTATATTATTTTATCATGATAACAAATTGTTTTATGATTAATTCATCTTTTCCAAAAAAATTTACTCAGGAAATTACTTTGACATGAGGTCTTTTTAGAGTTAATTTCCCTTTTACATAAATGAAATCAAAACAATGGGAATAGAAAATCACAATATGAAAGACTTAGTTTTACCCCATGAGTTGTAATATATCAAAATGACTTTCATATCACCCCACTTCATATTCTCCATTGCAAATGGAATCTCAAATATTTTCATCAAAAGGTGATTAATAAATTATAATACATAGAAAGTTGAAAGCACCAAAAGGTGTGGGAAGTGTATAAAAACCCGTCGGGGATATGGATGCTTGTTGGCAGCGGGGAAATTTATACATGATATCAAGGCAACTTCATCGGGGCTATGGACACTCATTGACATCTAAGCAATGTCGGGTAATAGATAGATGAGTTGAACTGATTGCACTTACTCATGGTAAGTAAACTTCGATTACTATTCAAATCAAAAGCTTATTTCTCATTTGTTCTTGATTCAACCATGTTCCCTCTGTAAATACTAAGTGAAAAAGTACTAGTACGAATGTATTTTTCTTATCTTTAAAATTGACCATCAAGAAGTTATCATTGATTTTCCAAAATTTATAAATTTTCTTCTTTCTGTAATCCAACCTTATTTCTCTTATTTTTTTCAAAAATAGAGATAATTGGTTCTCCGAGCATGTCGCCAATTGTTGTGGAAAACTGTTGTTTTTCTATGTGAGATATCAATGATATATTATCACAATGATGAGTGTTCCATATGTAGGGAACATATTGTGACCATCCATGAAAGGATGCGTCCCTTGAATAATCAATAACTATTTATTATTACCATTTACTTATTATATATGATATTTAATAATCAATAATTATAATATTAAATATTATTCTAAGAGAATGTCTTCCAGCTGTTTTCCAAACATCAACACTCCCTCTCAACGAGGGAGACATTCTGCATCATGCCAAGCTTGTCTCGGAAGTATACAAACTTCACCCTATACTCATGACACTTGTATGTCAATCTTGGGTGATGTCTCTCTCCCACTTGAACCAAGGAGAAACTCTTGTTGTGGCTCTCCCTTTTGATCCAATTGACTCTCTCTGAGATTAGGCTCACTATGGGTCCGCATATAATAGCATATAGTATCTTGAGTCTTTATCATTCCTTGTCAAATAACCATGACTAGGACAAATACCATACCAGGATATTTCACCACAAGTACACACATGTGAGTGAATGTCAGCTTGATGCTAACTGACATGTGGAAAACACTTCAAGCACCTCGATTCCATATTTTTCCTTGTCATTATCAAGGAAGGACTACATCTAGGCCCATTTACCACAAGTACACCTTTATGATAAATGTATCCTATCTCCCTTGGTCTATATCCCAATCTAGGAGAAGTTTCAATCGATTATGAAACATCAACACTCCTTCTTAGCTAGGGAGGTATTTTTCCATAGTAGTACACAACTACTATCCAGAGACACGCAGTCTCCACCAGTGGTACATAGCCACCATAGTAGAAAATGGTTTGTCACAAATGGCACTCCCGTGTGGAATTCTGGAGGCTACTCCCTCTAGGAACACTTAGGGTCAACTCTCCATAGTGTGTGATGTCAAGGGTCAACTCCCTTGACATGTCCTCATGTTCTCTCCACATGGGACATTAGGCTATAAGCCCAAATTCACTTATCCCTTCTCAAGTAAGTGTCCCACTTATCCTTTCTCGAATAAGTGTCCTCACAGATCAACTCAACTCAATTCACAAAGGAGTACGATATAGAGAATGTTTGTCACACATGGCACTCCCATGTGGAATTCTAGAGGCTACACCCTTTAGAAACACTAGGGTCAAATCCCATAGTGTGTGACATCAAGGGTCAACTCCCTTGACATGTCCTCATGTGCTCTCCACATGGGACGTGTCCTCATGTGCTCTCCACAAGGGACGTTGGGATATAATCCCAAACGCACTTATCCCTTCTCGGATAAGTGTCATCACAGTTCAACTCAACTCAGTCATAGAGGAGTACAATCTGGAGAATGTCTCAGGAAGATGTAAACATCAACACTCCCTCTCAGCAAGGGAGGCATTTTCTGCCACGCCAAGTCTATCATGGAAGTACTTGAACTTCATCCTCATTTGGTAAGAACATCAGCAACCTGCTCATTTGTAGGAAGGTACAACACCAATACTTCCTTCCTCTGCACCATGTCTTGGATGTAATGGTACTTGATCTCAATGTGGTTCGATTTTTCATGAAACACCAGATTCTCTAAGATCTTCACACAACTTTGGTTACCATAATGAATAATGGTGGAATCCAACACATGTTTAGATAAATATGCAAGGATATTATGAAGACACACTACTTCACAAACTAACATACTTAATGCAATGTACTTTGCTTCTTTTGTGCTCAAAGCCACATAAGTTTGTTTCCTGGTACACCAAGAAACCATGGAAGATCCCAAAGTGAAGCAACACCCGAAGGTGCTCTTTTTGTCCACTGCACTCCCTACCCAATCAGAGTCAATATATTCCTTCCATATCATATGAATACTAGAAGTATATCTCAAACCATGTCCAATTGTGCCTTGCAAGTATCTCAACACATGCTTCGCAACAATCTAGTGTGTCTATATCAACTGACTCTTAAACTGGCTAAGTGCACTCACTGGATAGAAAATATTTGGTCTGGTGTTAACCAGATACATCAATGATCCAATCAGTTGTATGTACAGAGTTGGATCAATTTCATCAGAATCGGAAGAAGACACACTTAGTTCCTTCATATTCGTCACCATTGATGTAGCCACAAGCTTCAAGTTCAACATCCCAAACTTCTTCAATATCTCAACTGTGTAATTCCCCTGACTCAGGAAGATCTCATCAGTTCTCTGCCACACCTCTAGTCCCAAGAAGTAGTGCATCATATAAAGGTCCTTGATCTCAAACTTAGAGTCCAATGCATACTTGCATTCAACAATAAGGCTCTATGTATCGATGAGGAATAAATCATCAACGTAGACGACTAAAATCATGGACTCGCCATTAACATTCTTGTAGTATATTCTGGGATCGACAACACTTTTCTTGAATCCCAAAAATCATCAGGTTTCCATCAATCCTTGCATACCAAGCTCGAGGTGGTTGCTTGAGTCCATACAAGTCTTTTTTCAACCTGCACACGTGAGACTCCTTCTCATGTATCACAAAACCATCTGGTTGCTCGATGTATACTTCTTCCTCAATATATCCATTGAGAAAGTTTGTCTTTACATCCATCTGATGTACTCTCCAACCAATGGATGATGCAAAGGAAATAATCATCTGGATAGAAGTGTATCGAGCAACATGAGCAAATGTCTCCTCATATTCTATTTCCTCCACCTGAGAGAATCCTCTAGCAAAAAATATCATTTTGTGCCTCTCTATGCTCCCATCAACTATGTGTTTGATCTTATAGATCCATTTGGAAGTCACTATAGACTTCCCCTCAGGTATCGGAACAATATCCCACGCATCATTCTTCATTATGGAATGATACTCCTCCATCATGACATCTCTCCATACTGGATGACTAGTTGTCTCCTCAAAAAATGAATGTTCATAATAAATGATGTGGCTCATAGTTGCAGAATAGCACAAATATATATGAGGTATCCTGGTCTCTCGGAAGGTACCACGATGAGTTGCATGTTGTTCTGTCTCCTGCAAACTCTGACTAGCCCATGTAGGTCTCTTCCGACATATTGCAATATCTATGGGAACATTAATTATAGATACAAGATGAAGGAGATCAAATTTGATCAATAGACTCAACTATCTCCCTCTGGAAAGGAATGTCATCTTGGATCATATTTGACATATAGAGGTTTCATCATGAAACCATTGCCTAAGACATAATGAGGTTCCCTCATGGAACCAATGTCTCACAATACATATCGAGGTTTCCTTGTGAAACCAAATTCTTGGTTCCTTCATCTGACTATCTAAGGTATGTTAGGATAAAGTCTAAATTACCCCCTACTAGTTCACACAGAACACTCTGGGGAGAATGTCTCATGATGTTTCCTCAAATATCAACACTCCCTCTAGAGCTTGAGATGACTCCTCCTCTGTCTTTTCTCCCTCTAACTCTGAAGGTAACTCTTCCTCCTTCTCTGGAGGTAACTAAATCTCTACTCCTTATGGATGTAGTATCACCTCCTTCTCTGGGAGCGCCTTTACATACACTGGAACTGTTGCCATGTCTGTTATGTGCTCTGCCTCTACTGTTTGACACCCTAGGGAATTATTTACTCTCCCAAGAGGCCAGTGGCTTCTCCACTGCAATGCAGGCACCTCTGAGTGAAACAGTTAATATCTTGGGCAGTTGCTCTCTGTTGCGAATAACTAGGTCACATGGAACTTCAGCTCAAAAATCTCTTTAGCAGTGAATGTTCAACACTAATAATTTTCCACAGATCACATTGGAACCCTTTCTCATTGTTCTAGTGCATTCCTAATTAATGGAACTCGTTTTCTTACTCGATCGACTTCACTTGCCTCATAGGTGCCAGATTATTGTTGCCTCATCAACAATCTTATGAATATGTGGGACAAATCAGTGCTCGAGTTGCTCGAACCTTCTTCTTATGCATAAAATTCCCATTAAATAGGGATCACATGGTGGAATTCATGCCTAATTCCAATGTGCAAATGCTTGCGAAGTATAAAGAGAAATTCCATGGAACTTTTGTTTGTTTTGCAAAGATGGCCCAACTTCTCAAACAAACTGCGTAGATTGAGAGTCAATTCAATACAGTGTTTGGCATCACCTTTGGCTTGGGAAACACCACTCATCCTAAATTCATGTTGGATTTCATGTCTTCTCTATTGTGCGCCAGTCCAGTATGTTGACACCAGGGTGCTTAGCAAAAAACTGGTATCTCCCAACTGCAAATCAGATCAAGTCCCAACTCGTTTTGTTTTTCTACCCGAATCCTTTCTCTCCGACAGACTCTCAACTTTCTGGGATCATATCATGGTTGATATGTCCCTCTTATTTTGCGGTTCACACCTCGTTGGATCTGCCCACAGTTCTCATATCTATAAGGAAGAGGTGGGTTGTTTTGAATGATGGAAGGCAATGTTTTTTCGCTTCACATGTCATAGAGATTTGTGCGAGCTCTAGTATTATCTTAACTCAAGTCATGACTAACACTCTACAAATTGGCCCAAGCACTTTGGTAACCATTAGAGCATCTAATTGATCAAAATTATCAACGTTGTCCAAAACAATAAGAATGTTCTTGGCTTTATTCAGACGCCTGCTCAAGAAGACTTTTCCTTCATCTATGTTCTGAATTTTACATTCGAAACGTAGTAGATCCGTCAGAATTATTTCCTGCACAATGGTTAACCCATCTTTGTGTCAATTAACACTTTGACATCATGTAAGAAGGTAGTAGCTCTGAAATTAGAGCGAATTCGATTGTATACATCTTTGGCAAGAGTGGTTTTTCCATTTCAATAAAGGATACACCTCGATGAAGTGCTTTACGTTCCAAATGATGGTCAACACATGCTCTATGTCATTAGAGCGGGTGATTGCTCCATGCAACGAACAATAATCATGCCTCTTAACACATATCACTCTTATCAAAACACAATTATTCATGCAGCTCACACTTTTACTCTATGCAACTACAACTCTCTTCTTATGGATATGGTCCCTCCCGTGAGGGAGTCAAGCCCAATCCCGCTCTAATACCATGTTGTTTTTCTATGTGAGATATCAATGATATATTACTACAATAATGAGTTTTCCATATATAGGGAACATATGGTGACCATCCATAAAAGGATGTGTCCCTTGAACAATCAATAACTATTTATTATTATCATTTTCTTATTATATATGATATTTAATAATCAATAATTATATTATTAATTATTATTCTAAGAGAATGTCTTCCCGATGTTGTCCAAACGTCAACAAACACAACACCCCCCTTATTGTATTCTCACATTGATTAAAGAATTAGGGTCCCTCTTAGTTTTAATATGGATTTTCCCTTTTTATTTGTTTGATTCTCTTTTCTTTGATTGGTCTGGAATTCTTATGTTTAAGTTTGCATATAACCGTGTAAATATTCTGCTATTTTGTGATTGAATGGTTTCCACTGGGCATTATTTTATAATTATGTATCCGCTAACTATTGAAAGCAATTTCAATGCCAATTCCTCACACTTGTCTTGATTGTTTATTTCATTTATTGTTTTAAATTTCATGACTTCAAACATGAAATTTGAAACAAGATTATGGGGAATGTATCTAAAAATTTTAGTAATTAGTTCATGATTTCATGACATGCTGATATGTTGAGGTATATTTCTATTGTTGATTGAATCAAGATTATCATCATCAGGACTTAAGTTTATTCACTAGTAAATTTGGGTCATTTTGCGACGGTCATTTCGATGCTCATGCGACGTTCTGTCGTGGAGATGGCGACGAAGCTTGGACTCCCAAAACGTCGTATCACTTGTCATGGAAAGTGCGATGAACCTAGGATATTGTTTCCAAAGCGACTACCTAAGGATGTCGTAAGTATTTCGTAAGAATGTCGTCACATGCGAGAAAACCTAAAGAGATCGTCGCGAGAGAGACTCTCTAAGGATATTGTCTCACGAGAGATGACCTTAGGAGATCATCACTCACGAGACGACCCAAGGATATCATTGCATGAGAGAAAACCCAAGGATATCATTGCATGAGAGAAAACCCAAGGATTTCATCGTGGCCAAGACGACCCAAGTATGTCGTCACACAAGAGACAACCTTAGGTGCTCATCATTCATTGCATGAGAGATGAACTATGCAACAAATCATTGCGATGAAATATCAATACCATTGATGACCTAAGGTGCTCATCAGTCGTCGCACGAGAAACGAACTATGCAATGAATCGTTGCAATGAAATTTCAATACCATCGACGATATGAGTCATCCCAAGAGCGACGAGCTCTGATTATTTTTTAAAAATGAAAAAATATTCTACTATTCTATTTGCATGAATCATCCCTGGCACTACTATTGTACTCTATGGTCAACCTGACAATAATTTCCTTTAATGTGAATTGATGTTTCCATGTTAGAAAAAGTTAACAGAAACATCCATGGTTCATTCTCTTAGCTAAGTCATCCTTGATTCATTATGTAGATGTATGTTAATTAGTAGTGAAAGAAATTGACTAGAAAACCTAAGCAGTATACCATACAGGATATGTGTCACAAGAAATTATGCAGAATTTAAGAAAGTACCAAACAAGGATTCAAAGTATTTTGCAACAATCTACAAAAAAATTATAATGCCTTGGTGAGGCTTGATCTAGCGATAGTTGTAGATGTTCTTGACAAGGGCATTCACCAAGGGAAGATGTTTTGCACTAAGAAAAGTGCACTAGTAGTGGAAAACTATGAGGATGCCAAGTTTTTGATAGATAAAAACTTTAGCATGAAGTTTGGGCAGTGTGTTGAATCACTTAGCTAGGAAAACCTTTGATTGCAATACGATGGAACAATTCAAGAAAGGGTTCATGATTTTAAGCACCTACTGAGTGTGATTCATCATTGCAGAGACCAATAAGATGAAAGTAATGAAGAAAATTTTCTATGTAATGTTTAGTAGGGTCTATGTGAACTTGAATTGAAGGCTATTATAGGAGAGTGGTTAACCATTTCAAATAGGGTGTTAAGTAAATTTGCAATGAGACAGACTCAAAAAAACTTAAGAAAAATGAAGGTTTTGGTAGAACCTTTTCCAACTGTGGCAGAAATTGAGCAAATTTTGAGTTCCTTAGAGGAATGAAGCAATAATTTCAATGACCAAGCAACGGTTGAAGAAAACACATCAACAGATTTGGAACATGTTGAAGTGTTGGAGACATATTGGTGTGGTGTTACACCCAACCAACAGTTGTCTAGACAAGTTGCTAAGTATATTAAGGCAATTCTTGATGAAGCATTTGAGGTGCCACACAAGTTTTTGGATGAAATTGGTTGTTGCATGGTACATGAAGAAGTTGATGGTGAACAAGAAAATAGTGCCAACAACCATGAAAGTGTGTACATCATACGACAGAAGTGTCAAAACTGAGCATCAAGAAAACTCAAATAATTTTGGAATGAGTTTCAACTTTCAAAAGAGAGTAGATGCCACACGACTAGATTGATGGATGTGAAAAAGAGCATACCATGTCCTGTGAAAAAGAGACTATAATGCATACCATGTCACGTTGAGCCTTTATTTTTCTCAAAGTATCAATAGGTTGGAGTCCACTAATTTTTGCAAGAGCCATTAGTACAACATCTAGAGCATCTACAAATGCATGAACTAAATATTGTAGTAAATAAAAACAGAATTATAATTAGTTTTTAGTAAAAACCAAAAAATACTTTTAAGACATGTCAATAAATCCTAATAGAAATTAAAACCGACAAGATTGAAAATAGTAAACACCATTGATATTCTTTTTTGGAAAATCCATATGAGAGGAGATTAAATAGTGACACACACACACACACACACACACACACACACACACACACACACACACACATCTCAGATGTGATGGCTTGAATAAGCTTCTCTTGGTTTCAAGAATAATTTATTGGAGTTATCTCATCTTGGAGATAATCTCCCTTGATATGAAGGAGCAACAACGAAGTCAATATTGACTATGTTGTTGCTCGTTGGATCGAGAGAGGTTTACTCCAAAATAAACGACTCCAATAAATTATTCTCTACTGAATAGGGCCAACCACGTGAAGGTGGAAGCTCCTATGGCCCATCCCACCCCCCTCACATCACTCTCAATTCCCCAATACCCAATCTATATTCTAACAAAAAATATGCATTAAAAATATTCAAAATTGAATAAAAGTGATTGTAAAGCTACAAATGAGGTTTATAATTCAAAGGCATATGTCATAAAAAAGAGTTTTTATAAATGAGATTTATCATCCAAAATATGTTACAAATATACCATCTATATAATGTACATCGATCTATCTTATAAAATTATTATACATCATAAATTTATTTTAGTCTTCTTTAGTTTTCTAGTCCAATTTCGAAGTAATTCATCAGCCTCCATGTCTTCGTTTTCTAGGGGCTCATCAAAAGTTGATGTTTCTTCAGTCCTCTCATGTCGAGCACTTCTAGTCTCATACCCATGGCGTGGAGGTTTCTTTAAGGGGCCATCTCCTACAAAAAAAAATATTAAATTTATATGGCCAATTTTTAAATATCATTGAAGTGGTTCATTAATATTTAAAAAAACATTGCAATGTAATTATTTACCTGGTCCACTAGTGGGCAATGTTGGATTGGATACCCTGTACTCCTTATCTTCAGTTCGAGGAGGCTCAACTATGACATTCTTTGCCATTGAAACAAAAAAATTTGTAAGGACAAAACCATAAATGTATAAGTAATTAAAATTAAAAGTACAAAATTTATAACTACGAAATTATTAAGTATATGATTAATATACAGTGATTTTACCATCATGGACCTTACACAGGAACCTCATGGGGATGCACCCCACTGGGATGGGGTTTCTTAAGACACCATGAAGTACACCATGAAGTTGTGGTCGCGCTACACTATCAATGCATTGTTTTCCAGTACTAATGTTTTCATTGATAGTGTTTCTCCCCTAACTAAAACAAAGTAAGACATTAAAGTTATGGATGATATCAAACATTTATGTATTTTATAAGTAATGAAAGGTTAATGTGGACTGATTTTTATTTACCTTATCCTGCAAACTGGATCTTGGGTTCTACCCCATGCTTTTCCTATGATCAACGATGGATTTATAATCGTGCTTGTAACCAAGTCAGAAGTCTTCCTCCATGGTTTCAGTTCCAAATTCATCGCCTTGCATTTCATAAGAGTATGTATCTTTAATGTTATTGGATGTAATTACCGGAAAGTTGTAAAGCGATACAAATAATATTGTTAATATGTTTGGGTACTTATGATTAATGACTGTAACCTCGAGTAACCTCCCTTCCCTAGCCTATGATGACCATGTTTGGTAATCCTTGCTTTGGTTGCCTTCGAAGTGTCAGGAAACCTATCATCAAAAGTTTCAAGTATGTTATATACCACACTTTTATTTAGATCTAAATAAAATTAAAGGTATTGAATTCAAAATATTGTAATTTACCTTGGGGTACCAGTTATTTGTTCTCCTGTTTTTTCTCAATTTCTTTTATTTTGCATCATCAATGAGTGCCTTCCACTCCCTCTCTGGAATAAAGGGATGGAACTCATACCTAGGGTTGACATCCAAACTTTTTCTATACACATCCCATGTATATTTTAAATATTCCCCCACTGCAGAGGGGAGCACTTTTTTATTGAATATATATACTCCAAAGAGGCCTTCAAGATAATCCAAAAGTTCTTTTTTGAGGTTGGAATTCTGGCAATTCCACATCGTGCGTATAGTTTCCCAAAAAATCAGCAAGGCCTTGATCTCTAGGTGATTATAAAAATGGTTGTTTCCTACATGCAAAAATATATGATCATTAATTTAAAAATAAGGATCTAGATGATTTATGTTTGAGATGGACAACATGAAATAGTTAAAATATGAAAAACTACATGGGAGTCTTATTTGTTTTAATGGAAGTCCGTTATCGTCGACAAAAAATGTGCACGGAAGGGTCCCTGTGATGGTCACACGTCTAGCTCTAAAAAATGTGCCCATATCAACCACATCATCATCCTCATCTCTGTCACCACCTCTACTAGATCTTGGTTGTTGTGTGGATGCTTGGCGGTGTGTGTCATGGCTTCCATATAAAGGTGTGGAAGATGGAGAAGTAAACATTCTAGTAGCTATATGATGACCCATGTCAGGACTCTGTGGCATCTCTGTAGGGCCACTACTACCGACACTTTGTTGAGTAGGCTCCAAATATCTATATATAAGAAAGAAAATGTTTTTTCGTTAGATAATTTAAAAGTTAAAAAACAAACTATCATAATTGAACGTATTAGTACATAAAAAAATCACTTTAAATTATGGTTATTACTTGATATGTCCTAAGTTGTGTCATAACCATATTGGTCCTTTATATGGCGTCGGGAGTTTGATCTACACGATCTAGCAAGCGAGCAAGTTCCTTGTTTTCTTTAATGGTCTTCTTTTTAATCATTACCATTGGAACAGGGGATAAACACAACTCCTCCTTGTCGGGGGAATCATGAAATAACTAATTGTCACACAAATAAAATTATATAAACAAATAATAAAATTCACGTAAAATCAAAGTCGAATTTGTTAATAGTTTACATGTTCCATGATCATCCTACCACATTATAATATAATTAGAACCCTGAAACATTTAAAAAATTGTTAATGATAACAAAAAATGGATTGCCACGCAAATAAAATTTGCATTAAGTGTAAATCGAAATTGTTAATCGTTTATATGTTCTGCGGCTGGCACTTTTCCACGATCAACCTCCCACGTTAATGTAAAATTGGGACCATAAAATATTTCAAACATTGTTAAAGATACAAAAAATATAATGCAATAAATAGAGGTTGCTTAAAGAGCTGTTGCATAAGTACCTGCACATTATTAGTCAATGTTTATATTCGATTCAAATGGTAATACACTAATAACTCTTCCTCGGGAGCTATCTTTTTTATCACGCACATGATTACCTGATTCCCTTCATGTCCCTCATATATGAAATTTGGTTGTGTGTTTGTTGTCCCAGGTCACATGTTGTTTATAAAACCCGTGATATTGTCAGAATCTTTAAGCCTTCCATCAATATAGATACTCGCTCCTTTATTTTTATCATTGTTTATTAGTTGTATATAATTTGTGGCAAGTGCATATCTTCACATACTTTTCATGTACCGTACCACCTGCATCCAATCATTATAATTGTAACACGGTATGACATAGTCCATCAATTCAGTTACTGTATTTTATTTTACAGTTATTACATCCATGGAAAATAGCCCCAAGCCATGCAGGGAGGGTGGTGTAATGTGATACATCTTGTTAGCACTATGTAAATTTGTCTGGCTAGAAGACATACGACAGAGGTAACTATTTCAACCACTTTAGGTTGGATTCTAACCTTTCAATCTAGAGAGGGCTCTCTCGAACATACATCTATTTGGGATATTCAAAAATATTTGGTAATGTGTGTGCAGAGATAAGATTTTTCCATGGTGTAAAATTTAAAGGTGGCAAGACAAAACAGAAGAGCAGGGCCATTGGGCAATGGGGTCTGCTCCTAAAAAAGTATGAAGAGTTATAAGCTATGTATTTCCAGAGGGAGCAGAGGCAAAATAGGTATGATGTTCAGCCAAATAAGTAATATGATATGGCAGAGGAGAGGAAAGGAAAGACTACTATCAATAAGAGGCGTCTAATAAAGGGTGAATCTCTTGGTGAATCATTAGAAGAAGAAACATGAGGGCTAGCTACGGCAAACAGAGCACTGATCACGAGTGAATTCTAAAACAGTAACCAAAAATACATAACAAGTATAATCGATATGAGAAGGAGCACCAGCAAAAATGAATTCCTTCTATTGCTTAAAGATTATTACTAGCAGCAAAAATACATTCATGAATATAAAGGATAGGAAAACACATTGAACATCAACACCATGATGAATCTCGACTATCTAAGAAAAAACTTATCTTATTAGAGTAAAGTTCATAAGAAATTACAAAGTTCTCCTACTACGAGGGCAGACCCCTCTCCGGTAAGTCAAACCTTCATGTACCTTTTTGATAGCATATATAGATACATTACATATGGAATTCAAAATGAATCATCTTAAGGTCAGCGGAGGCGGCTGGATGGTAAAGTCATTCTTGCAACGAAGGTCAGGTCTTGTGCTCAAACCCGAGCAAGGACGTGGTCTAGCTGCAGAAATCTTAACTGGGCCAAGCCTGCATACCTTTATCCCCCGGGGGGGCAGCTCAATTGGAAAGTGCCGTGAAAATGAAGTTCCATGAGGTTTCGAGTTCAATTCCCCCCGACTTACAATGTGTGCCACGTATGGGGCCTCGTGGGCACACCTGGAGGTTATAGTGGTAGCAGTTGGATAACACAGCCACGTGTAACATGAGCACGTGCCCAACTAGTTGTTGATTCCTCCAGACATAAAAAATAAAAATAAAAATAAAAATAAAAAATGAATCATCTTCCCCAAAATTCCAAAAATAAACATCGGTCACGGAAGGAGTAACGTGCAACAACTAAACTCTTTTTTTCTAGGGGATGTTATAAACCAAAACTGACATGTTTGACATTTTTACCCTGAATGCCACTTGCCTGTATCATTACAAAATTCTCTGAAACATACTTAATTTAGCTTGAAATCTATTTCAGGTTATCAATCTCTTCCTTTAAGGTGTCAAACCAAGAAAGTTGGCTTTTTCTGGTGTTACCCATGATTTTGGTCATCATGATGATGTATTGATGATGGTGTACTCATGCTCTTCATAAGAACTTTCTCCTGAGAAAAGTTACTTTCATCTCTTCCCAGAAAACTCCTTTTTGAAGAAGGTTTGTAGGCTACTAATATATTAGGGTGCGAGAATGACCCATTCTACAGGTTGCCTTAAGCCAGGGTGCAAACTTCTCACACTGTGTTGAATAGCTAGGGTGCGAACTCTTCCTAAAGCATGGAAAAAGATAAATTCTCGATGTTTCTGAAGGGAATCTTCTAGAAGAATGGGTTGGCATTCGAATGGTTATCCTTGTACTGGATTCCCTGATATTGTGGGATCATTCTTATCCAAGTAACTATCTCATTCTCTCCTATATATTGAGGGAATTCTCATGGAAAAGGTTAAGCAAGATTCATTGGAGAATTGGTGAAAGAATTGTGTGAAGGACTTAGCTTGAACAGTAGCTTGGAGACTCTAGCAATTCTATCAAGAGGATTTGATCTTATTCATGCAAGGATTGAGAAAGTGTGTGTGTTGGAGCCAAGAGCCATCGAAAGGAAGCTTGTGACATCAAGGCTATCAGGTTGTAATCTTTACTTTCAATTAATATGATGCAGTGGCATGTCCCTTTCCCATAAAGCTATTCTCACTTTATTGTGTAATTCCTTGATCATACACATAAGTTGACAGTTGAATATATTTTGCTATATTCACTTTGGTTGGTTTGTGTTGTCTTGGTCTTGACCTCATGAGAGTATTGGAGCAAAGCGGGAGCAACAGAGACCCTAGGAAGCAATACTAAGGTATGTTACTTGTTCCTTCCTACTAGCTAATTCAATGGTCAAAACTTAGGGAAAGATTCATGTCCTGTCTTGTTTTGTTCTAGATCCAGGTGGATCTAGGGAGACCTGTTAGTGTCCGCACGTACCGATTAGTCTGATAACAATATTGGCGACTCCATTGGGGAAAGTCCCATTTTCTTTGTGGCTTTTGGTGTTTTTCTGTGGCCATTTGCTCTTGTTTTACTTTTCTCCTTTCATATCAATCTTTGAGTCTTCAGGATACCCTGATAGACCCTCTGGTTCCAGAGGCCTCTTCAAATTTTGTTTCATTTTTCAAAAATTTGACTAGTTTCAGAGATTCTCGCACTGCAGTCCATAGCAGCCTGTGAGAATATGTAGAGTTTCCACTCTACCTTTAGGTTCAGTGTGAGGTTCCCACACTCTGCTTAAGGGCCACCTACGAGAATCACTCATTCTCGTACTGTGTAACACTCTTAGCCTGTGAACCCATTTTTTCAAACTTTTGGATTTGAGTTTTGGCAACTTCAACTACCCAGATCAGTCTAGGTGCCTCATAAGAGTTTCTTGGACCATTGATTGATGTTCTTCTTGTCTTCGTTTTCGTGCATGGATAGTATTAGGATTTCCAAGGCTTTTCTTGTCACTTCTGTCTTGACTTTTGTTTCTTGACATTTCTTGGCAAAGCAATACTCTCTGATTGTGGAATCTGAGTGTGCTTGTTTGGTTGAGGACCGAAAATTGGTTGAAAGTTGAGTTTCTTGGTCTTCATAATTTGCTTATTGTTTGAAAGATCACTTTTCTTATGCAATTGAAAAGATTAGATTGGTTTGCTTGTTATTTGTGTTTTCATTGAAAGAGTGATTTGGGTTTTTATCATTGCTTGTTCATTGGTTTTTTATTTTTTGTACTCTCACTATCATGATGTGGGTCCTTTTTGAAAAGTGAAAAAAGTTTTTCTTTCAAAAATATTTTTCGTCTTCGAAAACATTGAAAATCAATTGTTGAAATTATTGAAAAATAAGCAATAGAGAATTGTTATTGATGCGTGATTTGTTACCTTTGCATTTTAAAGGAAATTTTGTCTTGTAGTTCAAAGTTTGATCTGGAAAACTTCTCTCTCCCTCCCATACATAGGATTCATTGAACGAAAATCGATATATTTTTCATTCTCATCCATGCATCGTTGGGTCAGAGTCATACAACATAAGTTTCATCTCTGTTTCCTTTGAGTAACAACAGCTCTTAATAGCACTGCGCAATCATAAAATTTAACTAGTAACTCTTTTCTAGGGCTCTATTACACCAACATTTAGCTAGGCTAGCGCTTTGGAGTAGGAAGTGAGATACACTCTCCAAAGCACAAAACACACAATAGAATCTTGTGTTAGGGAGTGTTAAATTCCATTTGAAACATCTTTTCCTGGGAAGCCCTTCTCACACAAGGGTCAAGTGCGAGGTCGCATTGATATTGGCAGAGTTACTCACCCCGCTTTGTTGATATCAGTGTAGAAATTTCATGTATTACGGGGATCACTCTGAGGTATACCCACAATGATGAGTGGAAGCCTTTTGAGTTTATTTCGGGCTAGATACCCTGCCCTTGCATGTGGATCGGACTATCGACTGTCCCCCTAGGATTTATTGTTGTTTGTGGTAACTTTAGTGGCCTATCTTTCTAGGTTCTTACATGAGGTGACTGTGAAGAGGAAAGTATTCACGGTACCTGGAATTGACGTTGACCAAACTCACTCGGGCTCCTTGGAGGGTATACCCATGATTATGTCTGGGAGCTTGCACCAGGGTGTAAGTCCATTAAGAAGGCCGTCAGCGTAACTTTTCCACCCTAGCCCAACCCCTTCTCGTCTCGTTGTTGCGACGTTGGATTTCATCACCAACTAGTGACTTCGGAATTAGAAGGTCTTGTTTGCTTGGTGTTGCTTCCTAGATTTTGTTTACTAGCATGTGTTGTTTGTTTCTCAAAGTTGACCATACGATTTTCTTCATGAAGTTTGTCACTCATTTACAATAGCTCCTCCACGTCATTCACGCAGAATGAAGGGTTTATCTCTAGAGCATCTGGAAGGTTCTCAACCCTTGCCTACAAGTACACCTGAGGTCTCTCCTTGGCAAAGTGAAGTCCCAGTCGCCACCACGCCGCAAGGGGAACGCACTAACTCTCTAGAACATTTTCGAATTACAAATACTCGAGAGGACTTTCGACTTCACCGTGATTCTGAGCGACCATTTATGCAACTGAATTCTTCCGGAGACTTAGTTGTTACATCTTCTGGATCACCAGTTGGACCCTTTCCAGGCATAGAAGGCCAAGATCTCTTTTGGTCTACAGGTGTTTTCTGATAGGAACTTTTTGTTTCAGGTTCACCTGTGATTTCCGAAATCAACCCACCTGGGATTTTTGAAATCTCTAGTCCAGAGACAGTACCGTTGACTACCGCTTATCACTTTACCATCCCTGCCAAAATGGGCCATCTTACAGATACTACGAGTGTTCCAACCGAGTTTACTGCGGTTAGTCTTGCTCCCATCAACACACCGCGAACGCCCAACATCACTCTGACACTACCACCTGGATACCGTGCGTTAAATGCTTCCATTCCTACTCCTGCGCAAACTCCATCCGGCTCTCCTGGTGGTCCTTCTTCTTTTGGGCACTCTCTTCCCAGTTTTATTCCAACACTCCCTCAATTTCCTTTTGTAGGACCTTCTTCATCTTCTACTGGTAGTCTTAATCCTAGTGGCGTTGTTCCATCATTCACTCCAAATTACCAAATTCCGGTTGGTGGACAATTTTACCAAGGTGGTATGACTCAACCCCCTCTTAGTGTGAAAATTCCTTTTGGAACACAAATCCCAATTGGAACACAAATCCCAATTGGAACACAACCTCCAATTGGAACACTACCTCCAATTGGTACACCACCTTCGATGGGAGGACCGACCCCGCCTTATGGGCAAAACATACCTCCATCCTTGGCCCAGTATTGGAATCAGTTAATACAACATCCTACTCAATCAACTGGGGGGAAGCAGTTTCCTACTGCGTCTGTAATACCCCCCAGTGTGGGCCAACCATATCTAGGCTCGTTCAATCCCATTTGGGGGGCGAATGCTCAAACTCAAGCCCCTGTTCCAGGGTATACTCATATGAGCTACTATCCTCTCCAACCACCACCGAATATACCTAGGTCTTCACATTATATGCAGACTGCTTATGGTCCTACTGGTTTGTCGACAGGGCTTCCTCTCCAAAGCCACTAGTACCTGCAGGTGAATCAACAGTTACCCTTTCTCGCCACTTTGGATCTTCCGGATTTGTCAAGGATTTTAAATGATCCTATTCGTCACTCTCCCCAATGGCCTATTATACCAGCCAAGCTTCCATCGGACATTCCTAAATTCGACGGCAAAGCGGGAGAGGACCCCAACAATCACATTATGACTTTTCACCTATGGTGTTCATCCAACTCGTTGATGGATGACTCTATTCGTTTACATATTTTTCAATGAACCCTCACAGGTTCTGTTGCGAAGTGGTATATCGAATTGCCACGAAGTTTCTTCTCTTACTTCAACACCCTAGCTATGGCTTTCCTCACACACTACTAGTTACTGATTCGTTATGACACAGGGACCGAGATTTTGACTTCCTTCAAACAGAACAAAGCCACTCATATATCCGATCACATCCATGAGTGGCGAAGGAGACGACGTCTCATTAAACTTGAGCTCCCCAATCAGTTGTTGGCAGAGTGGTTCACAAAATCATTTGTGAATGACATCGGTAAAGACATTGCCATGGGTGGCGTAGTCACGAAAGAGCAGGCTATAAGTCGTTCTCAATATCTTGACCTCGTTTACTCACAAATGGGAACCCTTTACGATTTAATACCTGACTTACCTCGTCCTTCTACTTCCAGCACTTCAACTACTCCAGTTGCCTCGCATGCAGTTGATGATGTGATTGGCTCTTCGCAGGCCCAACCACATTCCGCCTCAAGCACCAACCCCAAATCTGCTTCTTCTAATGTTCAAAATGCTCCATCTCCTGCCCCTCCCACCGGCAAGACTTCTGAGGTAAATGCAGTTCAATATACCCCTACTGATAAAAACAAATCTAAAAAGGGAAGGGGTAAGAATAAGGAGGGAAAAATTTATCCTCAAGCAGAGAAAACCAAAACTACCCCTGTTGATGACCGGGATAAGTGAAAACCTTGATACCCTTGTCTTGTTTGTGGTGATGATCACTACACGAAGGATTTTCCATGATGCATCGAGGTCACCAAGTTCCTTCAAGGAGATCCAAAAACACCTACACCGGATGTCTTGTCCCAACCCTTCCCGTCTCAACAACAGGCTCAGTTGGTCATCCATGACCAACCCTCCTCTTCTACCACCTCCTATGTTTTGATGTGTACTGAAGATTCTAATCAGAGCAACGTTGCACTCACTACTCGAGCCAAAGATTATTCTCCCTCTAAGGAGAAGGTTGATTATTTACCCCTTTCCTTGGTACAACCCTCTCCCGCGACTCCACCTACCAATGGTCCTCTTCATCTCGAACAACCGAGCCTCGACACAGTTCTGCGACCCCCCCCAAAGGGTGTCATTCAGAAATCATCTTTCAATCCTCATGCTCATGCCGCCTAGAACTATAGCATTGTTGAAGATCTGGCCTAAGCACCTTCTGCGATGTCAGCACTCGAAGTCCTTCAGACTTGTCCTGCACAACGAAAGGCACTGTTGAAAGCTATTGGTGGAATCGATCCGACGGATACGAATTTAATAATCTTTGACTTGGAAGATCACATTCCAAGGTTACCCCCACAACTCGCGTTCCAGATCCAAGTGGTTGTCTCTGACAAAAACATTTGTCGAACCTTTATTGATGAGGGTGCCTCGACATGTGTTATGTCTCTTACTTGCTGGAAAGCCATTGGCTCTCCTTCTTTGAATGAATCCTAGAATACTCTTAAAGCCTTCAACGGCTCCGGTTTTAAGCCCTACAGTGTCCTTCCTTCGTTACCCATCATGTTAGAAGGTAAAACATTCCAAGTCGAAGTGGAAGTCTTTGAAGCTCCCCTTGATTACAATCTTCTGCTTGGTCGTAGCTAGATCGATTCCATGCGCGCAATTGTGTCGACTCTTTTCCGTGTGGTACGTTTCCCACATCAAGGTAGGGTTGTCACCGTCGATCAACTAGCCTTCTTCAATTCCGATACCCATACTGGCAACGTACCGTTTATCGCTAAAACCCCACCGGGTTATGAGAACGTCGGTGTAGGCCTTCTCAAGGACTCTTCGTTAATGGGTACTTTCCCCATTCCACCACCCGATGTTCCACTCTCATCTGTTTCTTCTATCAACATGATCTCCACCTTGCCTCATGAAATTCCTACATCTCACGACCTCTGGATAGTCCCTGACCATGGAGATCATATTCGTTTCGACGACGAAATGTCATTAAGTCCAGTTGAATCCGCCTATCAGGCCATTCAATCAACAACAGCTTCTACTCCTTCTCTTGGTGAGTTGTATCTCAATCCTTTCCATGTCAACTTTCCCACAGATGAGATGATCATGTCTGTCATGGAGGACACCCCTTGGGATGATGGGCATCATCATTCCATCCTCTTTCTGGAGCAACATGCCCTTGAGAACTACCAACGAATTTCAACCCTGTCGATCGTTGTCGTCATCTCCACCGTTCCCGAGTCTGCACACGATGTGTTTTCTGAAGGGAACTTAAGCAATATCTCTCCCACTATTCCCCTTGACATATCTGTCAAACCTGGAATCGTCGAAAATGTCCATATTGGAGCTTCGTGTTCTCTTGACGAAGTCATCACCTACACGTCCCTTTTCAAAGAGTTTCATGACATCTTTGCCTGGAGCTACGAAGAAATGTCGGGTATCGACCCTGAGATTTTGATACATGAGATAAAGACATACCCCGATGCTAAACTCATCTGGCAACGCCTTCATCCAATTCACCCACGTAAAGCGGCTGCTATAAAGCTCGAAGTCGAGAAACTTCTGAAAGCCGGCTATAAAGGTTCTACCATATACATTTGAATCCTCATAAGTGTTTTTTCTGCGTGGAATCCGACCGCCTTCTAGGTTTTATCATTTCGCGTCAGGGGATCCAGGTGGATCCTTTAAAGGTTGAGGTGATTCTTAATCTCCCTCCTCCTTCTACACTTCGCCAGTTGCAAAGTTTGCAGGGGAAAGCAAACTTTCTTCGTCATTTTATCCCAAATTATGCCGAGATAACTCATGGATTTACACCGCTCCTAAAAAAGGATTCAGAGTTCATCTGGGATACCATCGCCAACAATGCTTTTGAGGCTTTGAAATTGTCCCTAACGCGTGCTCTGCTTCTCTTTCCCCCCGATTACAATTGCGATTATTTCCTTTATCTTGCTGCCTCGGAGTACATTATTGGTATGGTTCTCGTCCAAGAGGATGATGCTAACGATGAACATGTTATCTACTACTTGATTCAAAGTATAACGCCTACTGAAATCAAGTATTTACATGTCGAAAAACTGGCCTTGGTTGTCGTTCAATCCGTCCATCGCTTCTGGCACTATATCCTCTCACACAAGACTACAGTGATTTCTCATTGCAACCCTATGCAACACATTCTCACCCGTCAATTGCTAGGGGGAAAATACTCCAAATGGATTGTGATACTCCAGAAGTTTCACTTGGAATTTGAACGCGCCAAGTCTAAGAAGTCCTTAGTCTTTGCTGAGTTGATATGCGACTTCCCCCATTCTGCAATGGAAAATGTAGCAACTGATTCATTACCCGATGAATCTCTTTTCCTTATTATCACTGATGATCTTTGGTATGGTGATATCATTATATATCTCCAACCCAGACTTTCCGGCCAACTTTGTCTAGTACTGACCGACGTTGCATACACTATCAAGCTCGTCAATACATTATCCTCCGGGATACTCTTTATCATCGGGGGACTGACTCTATTTTTCGACGTTGCCTAACGTTTGACGAAGCCGAGAAAGCTCTGAATGACTACCATTCTGGAGCATGTGGTGGTCATATGTCTGGGTATGCTATTGCCCAGAAGATCTTACGAGCAGGGTATTTTTGGCCTTCTTTGTTTAACGACTGCATCATCGTCATTCAGAAATTCCATGCTTGCTAGACCTATAATCAGAAAATACGGTCACATCCCGCTCCTCTACACCATGTGGTCTCAGTTGGTCCCTTTTCGAAATGGGGCATCAATTTCATGACATGTCACCCTCACTCGACCGGGGGGCATGGTTACATCATTGTAGTCGTCAATTACTTTACGAAATGGGCCGAGGCGATGCCGACATTTGACAACACTAGAAAGACTGCAGCCTTATTCATTTTTAATCACATTATAGATCGTTTTGGTATTCCCCAAGCTATCGTCACTGATCATGGTAGCCACTTCAGGAATTTTATGATGTCCGAACTAACTGAAAAGTTGGGTCTTCGCAATGATAACTCAACGCCCTATTATCCACAAGCCAATGGCCAAGTCAAAGTGATTAACAAAGTTCTCATAACTATGCTCCGACGAATGATAGGGATTCATAAAACAAGTTGGCACACAATGTTGTTTTCGGCATTATGGGCGTACCGGACATCCGTCAAGTCCGGTAATGGGTTTACACCTTTCCGGTTAGTCTATGGTGTGGAAGCCATTCTCCCGATTGAATGCGAGATACCCTCTTTAAAACTAGTTGTTGAACTCCTACCCAACACTTCTGTTGAGGAAGAACGTCTATTGTATCTTATGTGATTAGACGAAACTCGACGTGATGCCACCCTAGTCATAGAAGCTCAGAAAAAGCGTGTCAAGGCCCAATACGACAAACATGTCAAGCCTCGCATTTTCTCTGAAGGTGATCTTGTTCTTCTCTATGAACAAAATCAAGATATTTTAGGAGCTGGGAAATTCGAAGCCATGTGGTGAGGTCCTTATATCGTTCGACAAGTTTTGGAAAAAGGATCTTATGAGTTAGTGGATTACGATGGTATCCCTTTGAGTGAACCCAGGAATGGGTTGTACTTGAAGAAGTACTATGCATAAAATCATCTGTCCACAAGTACTTGTATTTTTATTGTATCATACTTCTTGTGTATTACTATAGCTTGCTTTTGTCATTATCTGGTCTCTGCCCTTATGTGACATTGTGTTTGATTTCTAGATGTCGGAGTCTTCGCTACCCTATATTGGCTTTGCTGATGGCACTAGTCATAGTACTCAGAACCTTGCTTCTGCTGCATGGGCAATTTACAGCTTCTCACTCGAAATTCGTCATTTGGTTGTGCGACTCGATTCACAGCTTGTAGTACTACAGTTAAGTAATGTCTATACTATTCAAAGTCCTACTTTGTTACGGGTGTATTTGTGAATTCGCCTCTTGGAACGTTATTTTGATTACATTGAATATCAACATATTCCTAGATGTCTAAATAAATTAACAGATGCATTGGCTAACTATGTATTAAACAGACATTTGGATCATTTATAAATCAATCACATCAATTTTTCACACAATATAAGGTAAACCGGTAGAAGTCGTCTGTATATATAATGATCAAAAGAGTTTTTTACAAAAAGTTTGTCCGAAGACCAAAATATCAAAATCTGAAGCTCATAGCTTCTACAAAGTGACGTCATGGATGACGTTCACGATAACACACGACTGCCCGGAAAACTCTACGGAGCAGTCGAATCATGGACCCTGACACCCCTACTGTATGACGTTGATCGCATTGTGGAACCTCTTCAAGAGGCATGTCTGGAATATCTGCAGTCAAGCCCTCTAAGTTTTGTTCCACTACTTGATAATCCTTGGCATATTGTGGCGTTGCCGCTACCTCTCCTTGTTGTTGAATGGAAGAAGTACCAGGAGGTCGATAAGGTCCAACATCTGTGTCATCAAAAACAAATTTTGCATTTAGTCTTTGGATGAACATATAAAAACAAAAAAAAAAACATTTGCATATTATAAAAATTCACAAAAACATTTTAAAAAAAAAATGTGTGTACTTCTTACCAAGTTCCCCCCACTGAGCATCCTATGGCAGTACTAAGTCTGGATCTCCTCAGAAATCTAACTCGGCATAAGCATAATTTTCAACCATCAACATCTGTGGTTGAAGCCAGTCAAAGAAGGTATCATCATACTTGATGATCGGTCCAGCTACGTGTTGGGCCATGAGCTGACACCATCTCAGCATTCTTGGATCCCTGGGAGCCGGTAAATTCCACTCCACTTGTAGCCTCAGTAATGGAACCCTCTCAAGGAAGAAGGACACTAACAAAGATCCATACCCGAATTGCTTCAGGTTGCCTCATCTGCATTTGGTCAACTGTCTTTTTATGCTACAAAGCATTGCATCTTCCCAGTTGAAAACCCGAGGTTCAGTACACTCTATCGCATACTGGAAGTAACTCTGTAGCGCCATGTGAGGAGCGAATCTCCCCACCATCCGAGCTATGGTGAAAAATATAGTACGGAGGGTCAAATCCCATACCCCCCCAATAGCTACCTTTCCTTTCTTCCTCTCTACCTCGAGAACACAGTGTATGCGGTAGTACTCACTCATGGGCAGCCCACCACCTCTGCTACCAGTCAGGCTCACGTAGTGCCCACACCGTGACAGTCCAGTCAAAAAGTAAATGTCCTCAATATCTAAGGACAGTGTGTGGACCCCCACATGAAATACCTACTGATTGGGATCCCGCATACGCACAAGGTACTCTAATAACCTGACTTGGGCCCTCATGCCTGGGATACGAAAGTACTTCAGAAGGCCAAAGTTTCTCAAAGCAGCAATAGTGGGTGGATGATTTCCGGTAATAGAATTGTCTTCTTCACGCTCCCTTTCGTGCAATTCAAGAACCCTTTTGATGGCCAATTACCTGCATAAGAAGCACAAAAAGAGGATTAGCAACTCTATTCATTAATTGGTTCTTTTTTCATTGAGTAAAATTTAAAAAACTTTTGTGCTTTGCGGTTCTCATAGGTGCCCTTTGGGCACAGTGCGAGAACCTCGCAGTCTTTTGTGGGCTCACCTGCGAGAATGACCCATTCTCGCAGGTCCCGTGTAGCCCACCTACGAGAATGGTTGAGCGCAAGTAGGGCTCATAAAATCAACTTAAAAATCATTTTTAACCAATGAAAATGAAAAATTAAACCATGAAAGAGTAGAGGACAAAGAGCCTACCTCACTGTCATTGATGGCTCGACGAATGGACGCTCGTAACTCTCGCAATCTGACGCCAAACTTTGAGGGTAAAAGAGGGGTTTGGGGGCTCAAATAGTGGAAAAGTGAAAATGATATGGTAAAAAGAAGTTTTACTCCTTTATATTTACTTTTACCATGTTATTTGGTTTTTTAATAATTATTTATTTATTAAACCCTAATCCCTAATGCCTTTTTGAGTGTAACTTTTGCAGGCGTAACAACTTTGATGGTCATATATAGGGATGTGGACATTTTTTCTCTTTGTCATCACGTGTTTTGATTGTTTTTTATGGTTTTTGTATAAAACCTCGAGTGTGGTCTTTGTCCGTTCTCACGCTCGAAAATACATGAGAACCGATTAAGCATACTTTTATTACTTTTTCGAGCTCAACAAAGTTATACGAAAAAGGAACCCCCCTGGAGTCTTCTTTAAGCTCTTTTCAGACTCTCTAAACATGAAAAGATAGCCGAGCGACCTTGCTATTTTCACGCTCGATAAAGTATTTGAAAAAAGCGTCTAGTGAGCGATAATTTATCTCTTTTTGGTCTCATTGGACTATTTTACGAAAAATAAACTGAGAGAATTCTCTTTTAAGTGTTTTTCCAAACTCTATAATCATGAAAAACCTTCAAGTTTTCTATCTTTGGACTCATTAAACAAACATCGACAGACCCATAATGGGATCGAGCCACTCCTTATTAAGGTTCGTTAAACATACTCTGAAGGACTTATCTGAAGGATAATATTATATCAACAAACATATGTTATCCTCCTCAAGCTTGCATAAAAATAAAGAGGTACTTGCCAGAAATGGTGGGGGGGAATTTGGGAAAGGGATATGTTTTCATCTTCGTATTGATTGGCAGTAAGTGTCGCTCTTGAACATGACACCCCCTATTCATTACATTTGAAGCCAGTTTGGGAAATCCATTTGTCTCTCATTCGATTTGCTACAAGGTCATTCCCTGTGTCGTCTTTGAGTCAATGCTGCCAAATCATTGGTCTTGTCGTTCATATGTTCAAGAGAAGTCCATCTGAAACCTCAATTGAGTCGGCCATCTGCAGTTGTCCATTCTCTCTGTGTCGGCCTTCCCTGTGTCCAGTTCAATTTACATCATACTCTGTTTCACCTTCAAAATCTGTTACTCATTTCATGTCATTGATGGGGGATACATCAAGGCCCTCCTGTGATGAGTTTTGTTCCGTCGACTTCAGCTCATTATCCGGAATCAAGACTTGGAAATTCTTTGGTACATTGGAGCTTGCATGCCTCAATGGAAGGTTTCCTCGCTTTAGACAGTGGGTTTACATCATTGACCCCTGATCGAAAGATTCCATCGGCTGTTCAACTTAACCTCACTCATTCACACTCGATGGATTGTACTAGAGTACCTTGGGAGTCATTGAAATCAATGGTGATTTCCCTCGCACTTGTTAACGGTTTCATAAATGACCGGTAATCAAGTGGTTTCTGCCATGTTCGACTTCAACACATGTAATCACATGGTTAGATTCGTACTTTTGGGCGACGAGATTGAAGACCCTGGATATCATCCTTTTGTCCAGGTTGCGATGGAGTCTGTATGATTTGTGACACATAGATCCATTGTGTATGTCTCATGGCTATGTCGTCTTAATTTGAAATTTCTCGCATAGATCCACAGTGTATTCCTGGTAGCTATGCTATATTTTGACGGCATGGATCCACAGTGTATGATTGGTGGCCATGACCCATGTCTACAATTTTCATTCGTCTGTGATCTGAGTATGGGAATGCCTACCTAAGAATTGGTATATATAATATTCTACAGATGCTTGGTTGTTCGTAGGTTTCCAATTAGGTGTGCTCCTAGTTTCCGACACACACATGCAGCTTCCAAAGTCTTTCGGCTGTCACTGATTCCAACCTCATACTTTGGGGGGAATTATGTTACCCATGATTTTGGTCATCATGATGATGTATTGATGATGGTGTACTCAAGCTCTTCATAAGAACTTTCTCCTGAGAAAATTTACTTTCATCTCTTCCCAGAAAACTCCTTTTTGAAGAAGGTTCGCAGGCTGCTAATATATTAGGGTGCGAGAATGACCCATTCTCGCAGGTTGCCTTAAGCCCATGTGCGAACTTCTCACACTGTGTTGAATAGATAGGGTGCGAACTCTTCCTAAATCATGGAAAAAGATAAATTCTTGATGTTTCTAGAAGGGAATATTCTAGAAGAATGGGTTGGCATTCGAATGGTTATCCTTGTACTGGATTCCCTGATATTGTGGGATCATTCTTATCCAAGTAACTATCTCATTCTCTCCTATATATTGAGGGAATTCTCATGGAAAAGGTTAAGCAAGATTCATTGGAGAATTGGTGAAAGAATTGTGTGAAGGACTTAGCTTGAACAGTAGCTTGGAGAATCTAGCAAGTCTATCAAGAGGATTTGATCTTCTTCATGCAAGGATTGAGCAAGTGTGTGTGTTGGAGCCAAGAGCCATCGAAAGGAAGCTTGCGACATCAAGGCTATCAGGTTGTAATATTTACTTTCAATTAATATGATATAGTGGCATGTCCCTTTCCCATAAAGTTATTCTCACTTCATTGTGTAATTCCTTGATCATACACATAAGTTGACAGTTGAATATATTTTGCTATCTTCACTTTGGTTGGTTTGTGTTGTCTTGGTCTTGACCTCACGAGAGCACCAGAGCGAAGCGGGAGCAACAGAGACCCTAGGAAGCGATACTAAGGTATGTTACTTGTTCCTTCCTACTAGCTAATTCAATGGTCAAAACTTAGGGAAAGAGTCATGTCCTGTCTTATTTTGTTCTAGATCCAGGTGGATCTAGGGAGATTTGTTAGTGTCCACACCTACCGATTAGTCTGATAACATCTGGTACCTTCGACCATTTTAGCTTCAGTCTCCTTCTTCCATCGCTTGTTCCTTTTACTTTCTCCATCTTGCATGTGGGACTCGTCTGCATATCCATTAATGATTAAATCCTTCATGATAGGATGTAGTCTAATTCCTTCACCTGATCCTGGTTCATCTGTAGGCTCTGTGTGAAATTTTGTTGCCAATATTCTGTAGCAAGCTCTTCTTTCCTCTTCATCAATAATTTTGTCAGATTATTTGAACATCCCGGTTTGTTGAATGCCGTTGGATCTGCCTTCTCCATTTCCTTTGGTTCTCCAGGAAGCGCGAGCTTATCTCCCTTAGTTGTACAAGAATTAGATGAACAATTTGATTCATGGTTACCCTGTTCTGGAATAAAATGTTAATCACCAACAATAGAGAAATATCACCCATGTTTTGAATGGTAGTCATCATTGAATGTTAATCATGGGCTACTAAATAAATTCCTTTCATGGATAACGGCTTATCACGTTCAGCCATCGATTTCAAATGATGAGCCTTTGAATCATTTTTTTGGCGGCGCTCACCCAACATCGCAAGAACGAAAAGTACCTAAACAAGTGTCCTGAGGTGATTTGATTGGCCGTCAACTTTCCCTTTCCACATGTGACCCTTGGATTTGACATATTCAATGATACTTTGACATGTGACATCGGGGTGTGATTTAGCAGTTTTGAGCTCACCTGCTTTTCCCCGCCGATATGCATCTGGTGGCACCACGTGCCCTCGAGACGAAATCGTGGTATTCCTATCAACCTGCTTTCAAAAGATTAACCTCCACGTTAGTTCTCGTCTCGATATTCTCCATGACCGTCGATCTGTGGCACCCACGATATGTGACCCACTGCGACCCATCAACTTCACTTTCCACTAGATTTGGCTCTGTCTTCTATATGTGACCCCATTCACAAGTCTATCACTCCTCTACATTGATTTATCCTCCTACTAAGTCTCGAGACTTGGACTCAATATGAAAAAAATTTACAGTGATAACACGTCCTATTGTTGACAATGAAGTCAATGTCTAATGGAGGCAGTTCCTTAGGTACCCATTGTTTCACCAGATGCTTATACCTAATTGGAACCTCTATCTCGCCTATGCTCTCATCGTTATAAGATCATGACCCTCCTTTGGCAAGAAAAAATTCCATGCGTCTACAGAATTTTATTCTGACCTTTTCACCTTTGGTCCTTTTTCGCGTATCATATGTACTAGATGCAATCACATTTCCCTCTATTTGTCCTAAGATTCCCTCACTCGAGGAAGAAATATCTGACAGGTACATGTTTGGTTGTACCTTCAGTCAATCGAATCAGATACATAGTTAGCCAGGAGTGTAAGAATATAGTGATATATCTAAAATCATACAATGAAATCATCACCTCTCCTCATTGACTTAACCACATTGGAACTATGTTAAGAGATTAAAGAAGTTATTTTTTGTTTTCTATCAAAGGTCCTCTATTTCAAGCTTAGTTTTATGCTAATTTTGAGTGACAAGGTATGTAAGAGGGCCAACAAAACTTGACACGGATAGGTAATGGAGGAGGTAGACAGAAGAAGACAAAAAGGAGGAGGAATGAGAAAGTATGGAAACAAAGGAGAATGCTATCAACTATTCAATTGATAACTCAACATTTGTTGGTTGTTGAAGAAGCAAGAAAGAAAAATGGGTAAGATACCTTTGTTTCCTCGTTTCTTGAAATTTTAGACAAGCCCTCAAGGACAAGCCAAATTTCTAGACAATTGACAAGACAACCATAGAAACATGAAAAAATAATGAGCATGCCTTTATTCTCAAGTTTACTGAGAGTGAAAGGCCCACCAAGAAAATCATGAAAGATGAAAAAATTGTAAATAATATTTAGGACACAGAAATTATTCTAAATCTCCTTAATTGTGCTTCTTAATTATATATGTGATTGCTTGTAGTCTAAAGTTAGCACTAAATCTCGCACATACAATGTTTCGAAAGGAGATCCAATGACTGAAATTCTCTTTATGATTTGTGGGTTACATTTTGACCTTACCCCAACACTCTTGGTAAAATTTTCATGATAAGCAATGTGGATACTCCCAAAAACTTTGAAATCCTCAAGTAGGCACTTGATGAAGTATGCCCATGAAGTTTAAACTTACATCATTGAATGTGGGAGGGATCTTGGGAGACACTTGACATACTCATTTGTAGAACTTTTTTTTATTTAAGCCTGATATTTTGTTCTCATAGGAGTTTGCTAGATTGATATTTTTTCTTTAAGTCATATCTCTTTGTTACACGGTTGCTAGCTAAGGTAATATTGTTACATTATGTTGTTGGAAATATTGTCATTGATGGCAAAGGATGAGGAAAAGGAAGAAGAAGAGTTTTCATGTAAGAAAATCAGTGTATGGTTGAGTTTTGGATGGGCGTGTATGATCGCTGAAGAGGGTCGCCGACAATCGACAGTCGTCAGATCTGCAGAAGCTGGGAGGGAGATAAGCCATCGGGAGATCGGAGTTCTCAAGGTTGTGAGAACCGGGACATTGAAAGTCTTGAAATCCTGACATAATCGGGACCGTCCATTTGGAAGGACGCGTGGCAGCGATCGAGCGCCACTGGGAGAAGCTCGACAGGAGGCTTCATCGAAGAATCAGGAATCAGAGTTTCGCGAGTCCCATGAACAATTGCATCAGGCATCGCGAAATTGTGATACGCGGTTTCCCTATAAGGCAGATAGCGTGTGGGCCACCCTAGAGGACAGGTGGTAGGTCAAAGGCCGGGAGTCGTTGGAGGACCAGTGTATCGAGAATCAGAAAATCGGTATTCCCGTGGATGAAGGATTGGGGAAATCCCTAGAGGAAACCCCGACGTGGAAAATGAACCGTCCATTCGGTGGGATGCGTGTCAAGAGTACGGAGGAAGTCGGGGATCGGCATATTGCGGGTAAAAGGGGCGTATGCACATTGACATCATAAACCTCGAAACCCCGACGAGAGGTATGGTGGAGGTCACATGATAACAGGTCACATGGACCATTGTGTAGCCGGAAGGGGCTAAAGCTCAGGAAAGGAGCAAATCGGGAATCGAGATTTGTAAGAGAAAAGAACAATGAACACCAATAATGCCAAAAACCCGAAAGGCGCACGTAGGTTTAATTCAAATTTTTATGTGGGACCCGATTTCCCCAGAGCAATAAATATGGACCCAGAGCAATAGGGATCATGTGAGCGGTGAAGGTTTTTGACTCACGGTCTCAAGAAGGGGTCTATGCCCTTTTCTTACGGTGGATCGGTAGGCAAAGTAGAGTAGTAAGGATTTTGATTGGCGGCAGGGGTCCTTTTGCAGGATGTCGAGGCCAGTTTCTGACAATAGAGACATCTACAGGTTGTTGCAGTCATTTGTGCAGGCTGCAGGGAAGGTTTGAGGAGGGAGGAACCTCATTGTGGTAGTTGGGTGGCAGATCTACATTGACAGAGAGTTCTCTGCAGTGGGTTTAGCAACTAGGAGAGAAGAGGCATCATCTCCAGGTTTATTGTCTTGTTTAATGTGTGTTTTAAAGGCTTTTACAGTTGTCTTGCAGTCAGTAGATCTTTGTTTCCTTTAGAGATAATTGCAGTTGTTGTCATAGCCACTAGAAAATTCTGTATTGATGTGATTTTGGGATACAAGTCTTAATAAGATGCCAGAACTATCTCTTCTAAAAGAAGATGATGGCCAGCGCATAGAACACATGTGAATCTGGGGTTGAAACTGCCTGATCTAGTGTGAAAATAGATGAAACGCGGTCAGCAGTGAGTCTGAGGGTTAAAGCCTTCAGTAGAAGCATCCTACCAATAGAAACTGGTGCTATCTTCAGGGGGTTGAATCTCCCTTCCAGGAAAGGCTGGTAAACGAGAGAAGGTTGCAGCTTTCTGCAGGTAGAAGCATGTGTACTAGTATGAGTCTACACTAGTACAAGTTGTAAAACGTTTTCTTAATAATAATTATTGAAGACAGAGACAACGGCAGCGGTGGTTTTCTCTTGATCTGGGTTTCCACCTTAAATCATGGTGTTCATGTGTCTTACTCATGTGTGTTGGTTTATTTTGTTATTACTGCACTGAATTACTGCTTAATAGACATCTAATGAATGAAGAAATTCATAATAAGATCTTTGGATGCACTCTTGTTTTCTTAAGACTATACAATAGCTGGTCTCTGCAAAGTAGCCTAAGGTTTTCAGTGAAAGAAAAGAGAAAATCAATTGATTGCTCAAAATACTGATTCACCCCCCCCCCTCAGTATTTCTCAACAATTGGTATCAGAGCTAGGTCCTTCTGAAAAGGCTTAGCCGTTATAAGGAAGATCAATCAAAATGAGCAATCAAGACAAATTAGCATCTATCAGGCCTCCACTCTTCAATGGAAACAATTTAATCTTCTGGAAAACAAGGATGAGATCTTATCTTCAGTCTCTGGGAGC
>ML787899.1:439083-450591 GCA_009831015.1 Picea engelmannii | reverse complement strand
GGGGGGTTATAAAATGGGGTATCTAGTAAAAATATGAGTTTATTTTATTGGAAAGATGTATTGGGAAGGGGTTCAACAAAAGGATTTTTGGAGGTATTTATCAATATCTAGTGAAATTAGGGGTATTTTTTAATATACCACGAACGCAGGTGCTATGTCATAGGTTCACCAAGTGAAGACCCCATGATAAGGATTCTAATGATATTTCCCTCAAATATATAATAGGTTTGTAGGATGTGTATAACAAATGCAATCATCATTCAGGTTGTTGTTGAGATCTTCAAATTCAAGTACTAAGCTAAATTCTTGTATTTTCACCAATTGTTTGATTCATGTGTCTATATTAGTGTGTTAATTAACCTTTATAAACTTATTGTATTCATATCAAATACAATTGACCCAATTGTAGTTCAAAGAACTGGAGTGATTGCAAGCAAAGTAAGATACAACATCCATTTACTTGATCTAGGTTCCTATTCATGCCCCCCTTGCCTCTAGCTTGAGAACTAGGTTCTACGATTCATTGCAATGAAAAACATTGTTGTTAATATCTAAGTACTCAATAACCTTCATTGGACCAAAAGAAAACACTATTCAAAATTACATCCTCTCCTCTTTTTAAGAAAACATGATTCAAATACATCCTCTCCTCTTTTTAGTCCTTGCAAAGAAAGGACTATAGTAATCACCTCATGTGAATAATTCATATGTATAGAACATGTAACAAAAAAATATTTAAGTTATGGTAAAGTCATAGAATTTTGTATTTTCTACCATATTAATTTTTTCTTGAGTTGTACAAATTGTGTAGTTTTTAGCGTTCTTCTTTGAGGGGGCTTGATTAAACTATATAACCCTTCTCTTCTAAGGTTTCTTATAGAGATAAAAAATGGAACAAGGAATGAAATTTCAAAACCCTACCACTTAGATTAAGTTAACATTGGTGTGGAAGTTGGCATTACGTAGGTGGGTGTTAATGCTATGTCATGTGGTGGGTTTCTTCTTTCATCTTCTCTAAAGGAAAAATAACTAAACTTTGGAGTAGTTATTTGATGGGGTCCATTTTTTTGCTAAATTTCATGTACTCTTTATGTCTTTCAAAGGTTTTCACCATTTTGGTAAATCATAGTGAAGGAAATGCAGAGTTAGAGGAATTAACAATGTAATGTTTAGATATGGTTCTTAACTCTATGTGGTTTTGTATCATGGCACGGATAAGGACGGGTCCAAGTCATTATCGCAACCTTTCACGCATTCATTTGATAATTTTGAGAAGCATTCAACCATCAAGGAATATTGTGTAGGGCTTCATGAGGTGATTTCAACTAAGTGAGATCATTCATTCATCACAAATACTACATGTTCATTATTTTTTTTCTTTGCACTTCATGTATATCTTGTAGACTAGTGAAGCATCATTGCATTTACCTCTCTTACTTGATTTCTTTCAATTCATCCAACTAGAGATATGTCAATCATGAGGTTATGATAGGTAGGTCAACGAAGGGATCTTTAGAATAATCATAATGCATGATAATCATGAAAGGATTATGTGGTTCTACCCTAATGATTGATCATGCGTGAGAGAGAAAAAGGGTGATTGGATTCCAAGGACAAGTTAATCTTCTCCCCAATCTAATGTTTCATGGAATACACCACCAGTTTACAAGGATACATTTCCTTGGTATCTATGATTTCCCCTTTTCTTGCTATGATTCTTTCTAGTCTAAATAAGTCTAGTGGCCTTAAGAAAGGGATATAGTAATCTCATCACATGATTAATCCATTTGTGTAGAAAATGCAACAAAAAATTTCCTAAGTTCAGCTAGAATTTCATGTTTTTTTTTTTATTTTTTATTAAAAAAAAATCATATGAATTGTATAGATTTTAGCGTTGCTATTTGTAGAGGAGGCTAGATTGAACTATATACCATTTTACTAGTTAAGTTTTCTCCATGGATAAAAATTGAAATAGGACATGAAATTTTACAACCGTACCCCATGTATTAAGTTGATGTCAATGTAGAAGTTGGCATTAGGTAGGTGGCATTGGGTGGCAGGGTACTTCTCCTTATTTTGTCTTCTTTGAATGCAAAATATTTTAACTCTAGATGGGTTTTTTTATGGGGTCCCGGCCTTTGCTAATTTTGGTGTACTCTTCATACATTTCCAAGGTTTCCATGATTCTAACAAAGCACAACAAAGGTGATGTAGAGTTTTAGAAATTAGCAATGTAGTGTTTAGAGAAGATTCCTAATGCTATGTTTTTATGTATTGCGACACAGAGAAGGACATGGTCAAGTTGCATTTTCAACTTTGCATGCATTCATTGGATAATTTTGAGAAGAATTCAACCATCAAGGAAGATTGCATATGGATTCATGAGGTAATTTCAACCCAGGAATATCATTTGTCACAAACAGTGTATGTTTATTCAATTTTTTTTTCACTTCAAGTATGTATTGTAGACTTGATATGTGTAGAAAAAATTAACTCTCTTACTCAATGTTTTGTTTCAACCCATTCGAGCAATGACATGTCAATCATGAGGTTGTGAGAGGTTGGTTAACTAAGGGAGCTCTAGAATCAAGCAAAAAGCATGATAATCACAAAATGACCCAAATTTTTAAAATGCCATATGGTCATTTTATAGGAACCCCATGAGGGGATTTTTGTCCACATATGGAACCACTAGCATTATTATTCCCTGAAATTACATGTCAACATTTTTAGGGATTTTCATATGCAAATATTGGAAATTCAACAACTCGCCATTCTCTTTGCCCTATGTTTCCCTCAATCTCTCTCTCTCGCGCGAGTTGTGTCTCCTTCCTAACCCTACCCTCGAGCTCTCTCTCTCATTTGGTGCCCTTCGCGAGCTCTCTCTCCTTCATAAACCTCCTCATGAGATCTCTCTCCTAGTGCCCTTCCTTCTCTGTCTCCTTCCTTCTCTGGTGTGCCCTCCAGCTCACAAGTCGTAGCGTTCCCTAGTCTCCTCGTGCTTGAAATATTCCTCAATCTCTCTCTCTCTATCTCGGTGCCCTTCGTGAGTTGTGTCTCCTTACTAATGGCCCTTCCCTTGAGATCTCTCTCCCATTCGGTGCCCTCTACGAGATCTCTTTCCTTCGTAACCTTACTTGTGAGCTCTCTCTCACAGTTCCCTTCATTTTTTGTCTCCTTCCTTCTCTGGTGTTCCATCCAACTTATAAGTCGCAGCATGCCCTAGTCTCCTCGTGCTTGAAAGAAATGAATTTTCCTTGGACTAGTTTGATTGGCTCTCACTCGCATCGATGAAATGGAGAAATGCATATTGACATGATATGGAAACCATGTATGTTAACTATATCTTTTCCTTTTCATTATTTTCATGCCATAAAATCTCCCCCCAAAGTTTGAATCTATCACTTATCAAGAGGTGGAAGACCATGTCACACTTAATGGGGTATGAAATTTTTGTGACTTAATAACCATTATGCAATTCCTTATCCAAACATTCCCCTTAGAGGTGTGCTAGTCCAAAATGGGAAAATGATCCACTTAGGGTAATTGCATCCTAGTGGAGACAATAAAAATTCACCAATTTCATCGATCTAGCAAGGCCCCATTGACAACCCAAAGAATACTAATTATCCATTCTAGATACAAGTATAGCTATACATGTATTTTAACGTAGTTGATCATAGAGACACCTTTTACAGTTCAATATGGAGGAGAAATGTAATGTAACATAACGCTAAATTCAATGTACATCAATCAAATATAATATGTAACATAACACTAAATTCAATGTACATCGATCAAATATAATAGTTACAAGTGTGAAGTTGGGCCTAATTCACATTATAAACTAGCCTAGATGCATATTAACCTAGAATCTATCAATCATTGAGAGGGATCAAATAATTTGAGATGAAAAATTCTTTTAGAGTGAAAAGACCTGAGTAAAGTTTTGTATGTCAAGGGATTTGATCCCTCTTGACACTTGATAAATCCTATGATATAAAGATAAATCTAGGTTAGTTAACAATAACAATAGTATTTTGATAGATAATAACTAAGTTAGTTATCATTTAATCTTGTGTTCTTAGGAGATTTATCCCAACCAACAACGATGACATTATTGAAATAATCTATCCTATATAATTCTTAATTCTTGAAATAATCTATCCTATTGAAATAATTCTTAATGTGAAACATGACTATATAATGAGTAACCACCATAAGATCTTTGGCCAACATATATAAATTTCATAAACATCGACAATGTCAAAATCCATAGAAGGTCTATATTCCTTTGTGGAGTATATATCATCCTCAGAGCAATGTCATGGAAAAACTAATGCCACTAATGTCTTCCTTCTTCATTGATGAATTTCCATGAGCACTACAAAAAATTATGTGCATGGAATATGTTAATGGTCATCATATTATAAGATTATATGTGTTGCATTCACATGGAAAATCCAAGACCTAAAATGTGGATGGAGTCTTGATTTAAAAGTAGGACAATGAAGAATTATATAACATAACTCTTGAATGAATGGTTTATTCATCAGCCATGGGAATAAAGGTTCTTGATTGTTGTTATTATGCTTAGATGATTTATTCATAAAAATATAAAGACAGAATACTCACTTATACACCACAAGCAATGGTTGTGTTCAGGAATGGCTTGGTACAAATTTGCATTCAAACAATGAAGATCCTTATTAGCAATGACATAGGATTTTAAGTGGTCTAGATGCATTCTACAATTGATTACACTAATAATATGGTATCTACAAAAACCACAAAGATAAAATTTGCAGTCACATGGGCCAACAAACACATCTTATGTACACAAAAATATTATCGGGCATATACACAAAGGATAAATACCCATGATTTGAATATTTGTTCTATAAAATAACAATAAAATATAATGATGATGATGACGATGATGATGATGACGATACTGACAACAATGATGATCATGATGATGATAACGACGATGACGATGATGATGATGATGATGAAAATGACAAGGACAATGATGATGACAATGATAGAGATGATGATAATGATGATGATGGAATTCATGATGATGATGACGATCATGACGATGAATATGATGATGATTATGGTGCCAATGATAATGTCGACAATGATGATAATAAAAGGATGCATTGGAAAAAGTTGTAAACTCGTATGATTTGGGTTTCAAACTTGTTTCAAAAGTCATCAGTGATAAATTTAAATATAATTTTAAGAATCCTCCAATGGCCTCCCAAGTGATGATTCTGACTCATCTTCAATGTCTTCTATGCAGTGTAAAGTGGGGATAAAGGCTTTGTGGAGACCAATCACTAGTAGGACATAAGCTTAGTGAAAGGAAGTTATCTTTGCAAGAAATATATTTGGAAATATCTATTGCTATGTTTGGATGATCCTCTTTCAAATTCTACTAGCTTTAGTTACCCCAACAATTAGCTTTATGGAAGCGAATATCGGAAGGAAATGGCCTCCCAAAAAAATGATTGTTTTGTTGGACTATGGTGCATGGAAAAATTGAAACAACTAACAATATCTGAAGGTAGGGGCACATTAATAGGCCTTTTAGGAGTCCACTTTATAGCTCTTCAAAGGAGAGAGTGAAGCATATCTTTTTGGAATGAGACTTCACCCACCAAGCATGGTCCATATACATTGGTGTGCTTCAAATTTCTATGAATTTCGGATCGATATTAAAATACATGATCTAATTTACACCCACAAGTTAGACCTACACCATGCATGACAGTAATCCAAGAAAGTTCAAACAAAACGAGGATGAGATCGGATATATAGAGTGGGTGTCTAAGTCATATTTGAGTTTGGAAATCCTCCTATATCGTCAAGGCATGTGAATAGTCTATCCATGTCAAATTTCAATGCATACATAAACAGTTCAAAAAAATTTCAACATTGGCACCATTCACAGGTCATTTTTGTCAATGTCTAGTCTTAGTACAATGTATTTTCATTGTTTCTTTTAAAAATTGTTTGAGACGCACATTATTGCATCTAGTACTACAAGGGCATGCAATAACATTGATAAAAAGGAACTTGATAAATAGCACAAGATTCATCATTTATTTCTTGTCTTTGTTTTTTTCTCTCATCTAAGTACTTTTTTGCTCCAATATTTTAGATATATTTTAGTACAAAATCATTATTTAAATACGAAATATCATCTAGCGCCTTCTTCTTTCCACCAAACGCATGTATACCAACTATAAATGCATGTTCACTTCCTATAAAAGATACCCAAAATACATATTACTTTAAATATTATAAAAAATAAATAAATAAGTGATGGCTAATTGCTTCCTCTAGGTAAATTTGTGGTTCCACTTCCATAGCTTCCTTAAAATGGCGCACAGTCTCTTCATGTGGGATGCCTAAGATGATTGTTGGAGGCATGTTGATTTGAGGTTGTTCATAAAGATTTCTTACGTAGATTGATAACTAAATTCCTTAGCATGCCAAATTTTTCTTAAAACTCATCAATTCTATGATTTTGTTGTACCAACAAACTCATTATTTTTGCATTTTGAGATGCACAATGCTTGTCATTATCATGGATACACACAGGTGTTTCCTAAAGTGTTATACTATTGCTTTGAAGGGTGTCCTCATGCCTTCGTAAAACCCTTTTGATTTCCAACATGTCCCTTGAATCCATGTGAATAGATAGCACAAACATAAGAGATATGCAAAGAGGGATAGATCCAAGGTTATAAAGGCCTAATCATACTACAAACCAACCAACAAGCTTGATCCAAATTCTATCGAAAATAGAGCTAAAGAGACTCAAGAGAATGGACCAAGAGAAATGAACCCAAGGCTTGAGACTTAGCCTCCCAAGCCCCAACTCACAAATGTTGTTGTTGAGATACAAGGCCCGAAACTATAGACCCTGAAGGAGCCTCAGAAATGCTTCTGGAATCCCACCAGTAAGTGCCCAGAACCAAGAATTTTTTATGTAAAGGGAAAAATACGAAAATTTGTTAAGAATCAAAATAGATCTCAAGGTATGGGAATTATCTTCCCAAGCCCCATATCTTATTAAGCAAGAAAATATATCTAAAGGCTTGTGAATTGTCTTCTCAAGCCCCAACTCTTAATAGCTGACAGACAATAGAAGAACCCAAAGCCAGAACCAAATGAATAGACCTTGAAAATAGTTGGGAGAAACATTATAATGACAACCAAGGTAGCATAAAGAGAATTACCTCATATATAAGGCCACAAATATTCCCAAGAAACATGAAACCAAAGAATGAACAATTCAAAGTAGGAACCACGAACAATGCTACCACCAGGAACAACCTAGGATTCAACCAAATCAGTTGAAAAATCCAAAGAAAATTGTTGAAATTAGCTCGCATATCTCACCTATCCTTCCAAATCGTCGCTAATAATATCCCACATCACATGCATGAGACACTAATGAGAGAAATATAATACAGGATGAGTGATAGAAATCTCATGTCACAACTCGAAGCTTGTGTCTTTGCATATTGATTTTGTGTGCTTGGATGTGAGGCCTTCACATGCCAATCCATATGGATCTTAACTACAATGCTAGATGTATCAAAGTTTTGTTGTATCATAAACATTAGGGAATGTGGGTGAATTTAGAAACTTGTTCTTTAATAATGTTCCTTGCACTAGTTGATTGGCCTCATTCACTAATTGGTTGGCCAACCCATTGTTTTATTTTACTAGCACATGATAAAATGATACCTTGGAAAAAAATTGAGCTACTTTTTTTATCCAAGAAACAATGGAGGCCATCCTATAATCTCTTAGAGATGTATGAAACACATACATTATATATACAATGTAGAACCTGGAATAAAAATGAAAAAAGGCTGATGCAAACTTAAAACTTGTGTCACCCAATTTGTGTACTTTGAAAGAAAAATAGGGTTTATGGTTTACATGATGAATTGATGATGGAAACAAGTGGGTGTGTGAGTCATATTTGAGTCCAAAAACCCTCGCATATCATTAAGGAATGTGAATAGTATATCCATGTCAAATTTCATTGCATAGAGAAACAGTTTGAAAAAATTTCAACGTTGGCCCCATTCACAGGTCATTGTTTCCCATGTCTAGCCCTAGTACAATGTATTTTCGTTGTTCCTTTTAAAATTCATTCGACACACATTTTCCCGCATATAGTACTGTAAGTACATGTAATAACATCGATAAACAAGTACTAGTTGATAAATTTCACAAGCTTCATCAGTTATTTTGTGTCTTTGTTTTTTGCTCTCATCTAAGTACTTCTTTGTTCCATAAATTAAAGACTATTAGTACGAAATCATTATTTAAATACGAAATGTCGTCTAGCTCCTTCTTCTTTCCACCAAACGCATGATCCTAATTGGCATGATGTTGGTTTTGAACAACATAGGTGATGAAAATAAAGAGCACGGCCATGACAATGGGTATATTGTTGGGAGTTCCATGCACGACGTTAATCCGAGAAAGTTCAAACGAAACGAGGTCGGGATCGGATATATAGAGTGGGTGTTTGAGTCATCTTTGAGTTTGGAAACCCTCCCATATCGTCAATTCATGCATATTTAAATATGAAACTACCATGACACCATAATGATATTTAAATCTGACACTACCATGCCACCATAATGATGACATCGACGCATGCAATACTTAGCGACATTGATACAACACCATCTCGACATGCATATTTTTATGTTGTTGGTTAAAAAATGAATGAAAAGAGGGATTTTTCATCACAAATATGAGACACATACATTGTATATACAATGTAGAACTTGAAAGAAAAATGAAAAAAGGTTGATGTAAACTTAAAACTTGTGTAACCCAATTTATGTACTTTGAAAGAAAAAAAGGGTTTATGGTTTACATGGTGAATTGATGATGGAAACAAGTGGGTTTGTGATTCATATTTGAGTCTAAAAACTCTCCCATATCGTTGAGGCATGTGAATAGTCTATCCATGTCAAATTTCAGTGCATACAAAAATAGTTTGAAAAATTTTCAAAGTTAGCCCCATTCACAGGCCAATGGTGCCCATGTCTAGTCCCAATACAATGTATTTTCATTGTTCCTTTTCAAATTAATTTGACACACACATTATCGCATCTAGTACTGGAAGGACATGTAATAATTTCGATAAATAAGTACTAGTTGAAAATTTGCACAAGCTTCATCAATTATTTAATTTCTTTGTTTTTTTCTCTCATCTAAGTACTTCTTTGCTCCATAAATTAAATACTATTAGTACAAAAACATTATTTAAATATGAAATGTCATCTAGTGCCTTCTTCTTTCCACCAAACACATGGGCCTAATTGACATGATGTTGGTTTTGAATGACATACGCAATGAAAATAAAGAGCATGACCATGACAATGGGTATATTGTTGGGAGTTCCATGCATGACATTAATTTGAGAAAGTTCGAACGAAACGAGGTCGAAATAGGATATATACAGTGGGTGTGTGAGTCATCTTTGATTTTGGAAATGCACATTCCCACATCTAGTACTGAAAGGGCATGCAATAACGATGATAAATAGGAACTTGATAAATTGCACAAGCGCTTCATCAGTTATTTTTTGTCTTTGTTTTTTGCTCTCATCTAAGTACTTTTTTGCTACAATATTTTAGATATATTTTAGTACATAATCATTATTTAAATATGAAATATCATCTAACACCTTCTTCTTGCCACAAAAATCATGGGCCAAAGTCCCATGTTTTCAAACTGTTTCAATGAAGATGCTATAGAAATGACAAACATGTTCATCGAAACTTTGTTGATGCAATACTATGACAACAATGATGACATTTACGATCATCATGGTATAAATATGAATGAGATTCTCTTGGTTTCAAGAATAATTTATCCTCTACTAAACAATGCCAACCACGTGAAGGTGGAAGCTCATATGTTCCCTCCCCTCTCCCTCACATCACTCTCAATTCCCCAATACCCAATCTATAAAATAGAAAATAATCGAAAGCAACATAGTAAGATTCATGCATAGAAACTACCAAAACAAAAATTAATGAAGGTAAATGAAATTATGTGTTTGTAAATGATATTTTTAGTTTACCACATACTCTAGTATGGAAACTATTTTTAGGTTTCACATAATAATTAAACAACATGTAACATAGGATATAAAAAAGTCGCATAAAACTTAAAACATGTAATTAACCCATGACATAAGTAAATTGTTTTAAGAGAATAATTCATACAAATTAAATTATATAGTTACGTACCTAATCCAACTCAACATCTATATCATCCTTCTTCTGTATATTCTTCTTCATTGAACTCGACATCTGTATCATCATCAAGTTTAGAAACAGTGTTGAAAGGATTGATGATATCATCATCATCATCATCATCATCATCATCAATGTCGTTTTCGAGCATGTTTCCATTGACATCATCATCAAGAACTGCATTAATGTCTCCTATGCATGGTTCATCTTCTCTATGTTCTTTGTCTGTCGACCCATGATCTTCCATCTTTGTCTACTCTAGAACATCATCTTCTTCTTGTACATGAGTATACTCAATTGGCCTTCCTCTTGGATCATATCTAACAACAAATGACCAATCCCTCTCACCTGGAACCTTTGAGTAAAATACATGTTCAGATTGTCTTGGAAAAACATAGCGATCATGTCCTCTTTCAAACGCCATTGTTTTAATCATTGGAAATTTGTTGGCATGATAAATAACAGTTATTTCCTCATCATGTCCATTCATTCGTAATCTATACCATTTGACGTCGAATAGAACTAATTTGAAGGAATTAAAGTCACACTCAAGTATATCATTCAAATACCCATAGTATCTATTTTCATATTCTCGGGGATGTATGTCACTCCTAGAGAAAACATTAGTGACCTAGAATATTGCAGTTATCCCACTATTAGAAGTTTTCTTGGTTTCATCCCACTATTTGATGCGAAATTTACATCCATTGCACCACATATCCTTTTGGTGTTTCAACTATAATATGTCAGACATGTAAAATATGCATTTTCAATTAATAATCATATTTATATAAATTGGAAAGTATCTGAAAAAGACACACTTGTAGTCACATTAATATAATATAAAATAACTAAATAAAATGGGTGAATTTTCTTGCATGTCCATCTTTCAAACCATATGCTAAATCAATTTTCCTTTGCATAACATTGGCATCACTATTACGATGAGCTTCTCTAACCAATCCAGACAGTTGTTTCCATGATAACCTACCGCCATGATGTTGTTTACATCTTTCAATCCATACATTCATACAGTCAAGATTGTTTGCAATGTATAAATGTAGTGCATCCCAATCTTAAGAAATTGAATCAAAAAATCATAATTCACCAATATTAAATATTAGTTATAACCATGGTAAATATTAATAGTTGATGAAATAATAGATATTAATATATTAATGAGTATGATCATATACAA
>ML787899.1:420205-433068 GCA_009831015.1 Picea engelmannii | reverse complement strand
ATAGACATGGTTCTTTTTTACTTAGACCTACTCATCCTTTGAATAATATGGTAACATTTGGTAGTCCTATGAGATTATCATCCTTGCTAGGATTGGTTTTCATGCCTAGGGTTTCTTATTGATAACTAAATTGATTATCCCTTGTTATAATACCCTTCCAATGGTCCTATTGTTTTGAAATATGAAGCGTATAACCTTCTTAACGTTGGATGCTTGGGATTTTTTCATATTTACATGATCAATATATATGGTGTTATTATGTCATGATTGTCAATTAAATGTTAATAGTTTCACGAATTATAACTAGCATCGTGGCAGTCTAAGGTTTTGTGGTGTATTATGATTTTAACGCTTGGATTATAAGAAAGAACGGTGAACGTTCTGCACGCTTCCACCTCTATCACACATTTATGTATGCTATTACTTATGATCCTTGAAGATCGATGCCTAGGTACACTATCTTTTCATCACATCTTTACATCTTTATGCGTATTTCTGATATCTTGACCATTTTCTTTATTATTCTCAGAAAGGGTAAAGGTTTCATTGTTCACTATGTTTTACCATTCATCCATACGTTTTCCTTTCCTCCAAGAAACATTCACTTTTTAATTGAACTATTTGGCCTTCTCATGGCTCTCGACACTGACATTATTGAATTTTATGACAAATATATGTTATGTTTCAGAAGGTGTGATGTTGGGAGTTCCTTAGAGCTTTTCGTGACCATAACTTAGCAGTTGCTAGGGCTTTTTCCCAGTCGTTTAATGGTAAAAATTCCCTCATCGGAGATGTAGAGTTTTTTTTTTCATTATGAGTTAATCAGGATTTTGGTTGAGTGTCGCTTGGCTCAGTTAGGCAATTCGTGGGATAGCTTTATTCTAGGAAATCATTTTCCAAAATTTGATCTCAGCCCTGCACTGGATGATGCAAATAATGACCCCTAGTTTGATCCATGAGTTCAGATTCAAGTGATTCGACTTCCATACAATAGACCTGCAATTAAAAATTCAACTATCAAAGAGGTTTTAGAAATCATAAAAGAAGGGGATAATTTGAAAAGGAAAAGTGTCAGATACATAAATTATCTTGAATGACCAAAGTATATGGGAATTTAAAAAACATGAACGAATGTTTTATATCTCCGATTTGCATAATACTTTTGGTTCTAATTGATTAATGTCCAGTGAATTGTCAGTTATTTATGCATCTCTATTTATTTATAGTTTATTTGTTTATATATTTGATTAACAAGAAGATGTTTTGGATCTGAGTTTGATTCCATTCAGATTTTATTGTTTTGTTTGTATTTTAATTAATAAAAAAAATCTTAGTTTAGAGTAACTACAGAATCGTAGATTCTGTAGTCACTCTTAAAATATTTAGGTTGTTAATTTGTTTTGATTTTGTAATATACAGGTGTCTGGTTTATGATTCGGATTTGATCGTGATATGAGTTCCATTCCCATATTTATGAAGAATATCACTCAAGATAAGATATATGGCTATAATTTATAAATGGAACAAGTTTTAAAGATTATGGTGAGGAGTTTAAGCAGTTAGGATATATTCATTATAACAATTTATTGTTATAATTTTCTATGCCTATCTTTTTGTAAAAGTCTAGTATGACTCGACAAGTCCTTATTTGTCATCGACGTTTCGAATCTGGATCTGGATTCATCATCAGGACTAATTGTCAATTTTGAGAGCTGGCTGATCTTCGTTATTAATAGTGTATATGCAGGACAGTAATTGGGATAACTAGGTCGGCTTAAAAGTAACCCTAATTCAGAGCTAATTAAAAACCAAATTAATTATTAATGAGTTTAAACGTAACTTTTAATAGTGAATAGTATAAATAATAATAAAAATTAATAATTTAAAATTTTAGGGTTCGAAGGAGTTTAATAGTATTTTGTTTTACAAATTAATTAAGAAGATTTCTAATGTTTTGTTTTAAAGGTTTCTAAAAGTTGGTAGTTAATCCTCCTTTTCCTTACTTAGTTTCGCTCTACCTTTGAAGTAAGTAACTAGATGTAGAAGTCCAACTAACCCTGTACTACCTACCACATCATTCTTATAATAAACATAAGTACTATATTTACCCTAATCCTTTAACACTTTATATATTAATATGCATTACTTCCTAAACACCTAAGAAACTTGAATCATAAATCAACCCATATAATATCTAATAGAATTATACATTCAGTTATAAAGATTAAACAATTAATATAATAAGATCAAATCCAATCCAAAGCTAACCCTAGATTTAATTTAAAAACTTTTTAAAAAAACAAACCTTAGAAACCCTAGACCTATATACATTTCACTTATGTTATATTAATTATTATTCCAATTATCTTTAGATTTAAGTCATAAATAAAAACACTACAAAACAAATACTGCAATAACCCTAGAACCTTATACCTATCTAGAGATAATCACTCATGATATATTAGTAAATTAACACTAATCAAGATTAACTACCAACTTTTAGAAACCTTTAAAACAAAACATTAGAAATCTTCTTAATTAATTTGTAAAACAAAATACTATTAAACTCCTTCGAACCCTAAAATTTTAAATTATTAAAAATATATATTATTTATACTATTCACTATTAAAAGTTACGTTTAAACTCATTAATAATTAATTTGGTTTTTAATTAGCTCTGAATTAGGGTTATTTTTAAGCCGACCTAGTCCTTAATAATTAATTTGGTTTTTAATTAGCTCTGAATTAGGGTTACTTTTAAGCCGGCCTAGTTATCCCAATTACTGTCCTACATATACACTATTAATAACGAAGATCAGCCAGCTCTCAAAATTGACGATTAGTCCTGATGATGAATCCAGATCCGGATTCGAAACGTCAATGAAAAAATGACACCAACTGTGGATTCTCCGGCAAATGAATTTGAAATCCCTCACCACAGAAATCTGAAAACAGTAAGTCCTTATTTGGTTTACAAGATCGGATTTTACTCAACAATAAGGAAACTTATTTTATTTTTAGTTATTAGTTACCAAGTGTTTTGTTGTAATAGCGTAACTCTATAAATAGAGTATGAGAAGGAAGACAAGGGGGGGATCGTATCTCTATAGAAAAAGGGACTCTTTGCACTATTGTAGGGAGAAATTTTTCTGTAGAACTTGATAATAGTTCAGATCTGAAGCTTGGGGATTTTATTTTTGAGATTAAAATCTCTGATGTAGAAGCAGATTTCATACTATTGTGGATTTTCTCTCTCTCAACAGAGCTTGATGTCTTGGAAATATTGTTGGAGAATTTTTTTTTGTAAAAAGTAGATCACAAGTTATAGAGGTTATATGATTGTTTTTCATCGAATATTGTTATTTGTTTGAATATAATTTGTTTCCTTTGTTTTGATAGATTTAGACCAGTGATTCCATGTAATGGCATTATTATTTTATATGTGGATTTATGTTTATTTGATCAGCTATTTAATCTTAGAATTTCTTAATTATGTCATTTATCTTTTGATTTTCGCATGCATTATAGTCAATTTCTAAGTAACTATTTACTCACAAATTTGTCATCTTAAATTGATTTAATAGTCATTTAGGCCTGAGAATTATTTCCATGCCATAGTGACTTATACTTTTAGGCCTTAGTAATTCTCTAAACAGAGCATGAATTAAAATAATCAATATCAGTTATTAGAACTACTTACGTAACTCAGTATTAATCATTAATATCATGTTTAATCCTCATTTTTATAATATATTTTCGCTTGGTATATAGGAACTACTTCATATGTGCTAAGTTAGGATAGTTTCATATGTTTTATGCATTATTAGCTAGAATTGCATTTAATTTCATTCACTACATTTTGAAAGTCTCCTTTCATAGGAGAAACCTTCCATGTGGTCTATTTGAACCCTCATTTCACCTTACTCAAAGACTACCTTTACAAGTATGATGCAAGAAGGCGAGTAGTGTCTTGTTGTTTGTTGATATCATTTAGCATTATCATACACCAGTAGGTAGAGAGTAGTTTTAGAGTTAGTCTAGGTTAGATTAGTTTATATTAGGATTAACTTTTAGTTTAAATTAGTTATTAGAAAAAGGATAATTCGACTAGTTTAACCAATCGGAATCACCACACCAAACAGACAAGGATATAATTGGTGCCATGACTGGGCGATCTCCTTAATGTTGATCATGGTCAATTATGGCCATCAACATGCCTACATCTTGTTGATTTGGTGCTCGGTTATGGAAATTGGTGTCTCCATTTGGTTGATCCCCACAATGTTTGTAATAGTAGTTTGGTGTCTACATACATTTATAAAGATAAGTTTTATGTTTTTCTCTTGATTGGGTTTCCATGTTAAACTCTATGCATTGTGATTTGATTTTATATGTGATTATTGTTTCTTAGATGATGAATGATTGATGAATGGTTAAATAAATTAAAAATTATAAAAATTATATTATATTGATTCACACCCCCCCCCTCTCAGTATAAGCATACGTTCAACAGCAACCAGAGATAAAGTGGAAAGCATTGAAGACCATCCGGTCTTAAGGGATTTTGAAGATGTTTTTGGGGAAATCTCGAGACTACCACCAAAGAGAGACATTGATTTCTCTATTGAGTTGGTGTCAGGAGTTTCCCCAGTATCCAAGACACCTTACATAATGGACACACCATAATTGAAAGAGTTGTAGATGCATCTTGAACAGATATTAAAGAAGGGGTATATATTCCCAAGTGTGTCACGTTAGGGTGCCCCGGTTCATTTTTTGAAGAAGAAATATGGAACCTATTGAGCCCTCAAAAACCCCCTTTTATTTTTGACAAAAGTACAGGGTCCCCCATTTGAATTTTGGAAAACACTACTTTCATTTGCATTTGGTTTTCTCTTGCTTGATTTGAAAGGATGATTTGTGTTGATGTTTGGCCAACACCGGGAAGACATTCTCTTAGATCAATAATTAGTAATATAATTATTGATTATTAAATACTATATATAATAAGTAAATCATAATAATAAATAGTTATTGATTATCCAAGGGACACATCCTTTCATGGATGGTCACCATATGTTCTCTATATATGGAATACTCATCATTGTAATAATATCATCAATATACAATATCATCTCATATTGAAAAATCAACATGATATCAAAGCAGGATTGGGTGTGAATCCCTCACAAGAGAGCCCAGAAATATGAGAGTAGAAAAATCAACATCAACTACCAGAGATTTGGAAGACTAGTGTGGTGTGGTGTTGGCCTCAGAAGTCTTTCTCATGAGTGCCTGTTATTCTTTATGGGTTGTCAGCAGCTTGCATCTGAAATTATGGAGGTGGTCTTTAGCTTTCAAATGCTTTGTTATTCTTATAGCTATGAATATTCCATAGTCTGGAAAACCTCCAAGCAATTGAAACAAAAGGAAATAGAAGGATATTCGTCATGTGAACGAGAGGTCCTTTGTGGTAGGTACTAAAAATAAAAGAACATCCATTGTGGCAGGCATGGATTCCTTATGGTCGGTATTTTGTTGAATATCTCGGTTTGGTATTTTCATTTTTATCTGGTGTCTTTCAGTTGTTTATGTTGAAATTAATCTGACCGACACATGAGCACAGATTGCCAAAGATTCCTTCAATGGACCATAATACTCACATGAGCCTTCATTATGGTGCTCTCTGGTTTCATAGGTGCATGTTACAAAGTATCGTGGCTTCTTTGGTTCACTAGTGAGGGTGGAGGAAGGGCAGAGAAAGGCAGACAATACAACAAATACCACCTTGGAGATTACTCTATATGGTTGCATAATCATGTGAAGAATCCACAAAACTAGAGAAAGATCAAGAATTGTATTATTTCCCATGAAAACATTTGCGTCAAACTTACTGTTGACAATTATTTTTCACCCATTCAATCTGGTTGTTGCAAGCCTCCATCGTCATGTGGTTTTGTCTATGTGAATGCAACCTATTGGATTTAGAATGGCTATGGGATTGGGAATATATTAAGCAATGTTGATCATGATTATAATGCTTGGAGTAACGAGCAGACCTGACTTTGCTTTCACTGCAATTCGTGCAAAGATAGTGTTTTAGAAAAATCATCGTGCACTTGTAGGTAGGCAACTTGCAAGAAATTATTATGTCATCATAGCTTAATTGCAGCCAACATCCTAGTTATGTCAAGGTGACAGTATATACGTATGAGTGTTTTGTTTATACGTGTGCCCCAGAAATGACAAAAATTTGCAGCAGAAAGTGGAAAATGCAGATCGAAGATGCAGAACTGAAGATGGATTGGATTGGAAGAAATACATAACTAGTTAATTCGAATGTAGTGGAAGTGGCCTCTACTGAAAACCCTATCATTGGATTCCCATTCCAAAATAACAAATTTCGACAACCCTCCATTGATTGAAATCAATACCAAAATCTATGTGACACCTTGAAGTGTTTGGGTTTAATGAGTTGAATATCGGAAAGGACCGAGCTTATGCCCATTTGCTCATAAAACCCTTAGATGGTCAGATGAAGGAACCATGACATTGGTTTCACAAGGAAACCCTGATATCTCTTGTGAGACATTCGTTCCATGAGGGAAACTTAATATGTATTAGACATTGGTTTCATGAGGAAGCCTCTATATGTCAAATATGGTCCAAGATAACATTACCTTTTAGAAGGAGACAGTTGTTCCTATAGATCAAATTGATCTCATTGATCTTGTAGCTCCAGTTAATGTTCCCATAGATATTGCAATAGGTCAAAAGAAACCTACATGGTCTCGTTAGACTCTGAAGGAGGCAGAAGGACATGCAACTCCTTGTGGTACCTTCTGAGTGAGCAAGAGACCTCGGAGATATTCATGCTATGCAACAACTATGATCCACATCATTGATTCTGAGCCTTATTATTATGAGGAGGCATCTAGTCAGTGAGTATGGGGAGATGCCATGATGGAGGAGTATCAATCCATCATGAAGAATGATGTAGGGATATTGTTCTGAGACCTAAAGGGAAGTCTGTAGTGACTTCCAAGTGGCCTATAAGATCAAACACACAGCTTATGGAAGCATCAAGAAGCACAAAATGAGATTTGTTGCTAGAGTATTTTCTCGAGTGGAGGGAATAGATTATGAGGAGAAATTTTCTCTTGTTGCTCGATACAATTCTATCTGGACAATTATTTCCCTTGCAACTTCCATGGGTTGGAGACTACATCAGATGGATGTGAAGACGTCCTTTCTCAAAGGAGAGATTGAGGAAGAAGTATACATAGAGCAGCTATAAGGTTTAGTGATACATGAGAAGGAGTCTCATGTGTGCATGTTGAATAAGGTCATGTATGGACTCAAGAGGGAACCTCGAGCTTTCTATGCAAGGATTGATGGGCACCTGATGAGTTTGGGATTCAGCAAAAGTGTTGTTGATCCCAACCTATACTACAAATTTTTTAATAGTGAGTCCCTGATTTTTTGGTCCTCTGTGTTGATGATTTATTCCTCACTGGTACAGAGAGCCTTATTGTTGAATGCAAGCATGTGTTGGCCTCTAAGTTTGAGATGAAGGACCTTGGTATGATGCACTTGTTGGGTATGTGTTATATTCTTTGCATGTGTGTGTGTCTAGGCGCGTCAGATTCGACAACTGCGTCTGATGATCCCAACTTCCTTCGTTCTTTGTGCCGTGTGCATCGGGCACTTTCCTAGGGGGGGGGGGAGGTATGGCCCCCCCTAGTTACGCGCAGTGTTCGGCTCTGGGCAGTAGCTTGGAGCCAACAGGGTTCGAGGCAGTGCCTCAATTTTTTTTTTTTTGGGGCGATTTTTGCTATTTTAGCGGATTTTGATATTTTTAGCAGTTTTCTAAATTTATCCCTGATTAAGGTATTAGGGTTTTGGTAGCTACGGAATACCTAAAACATTGTATATATTGTATGGTGAATGGTGAAATTAATACAATGAAGAGTTGAAAGGTGCGGCACCAAGGAAGGTTGGTTTTCTCTCGGTTAAGGGTTTCCAATGTAAATCTTTGTGTACTATGTGTATGTCGAGCCATTGATTAATTTTTGTTTTTCTTAAGAATCTATATGCATTGCTTTACTTCACAGGTTTAAAAATTACATCACTACTTCTTGGGACTAGAGGTGTGGCAGAGAACTGATGAGAACTTCTTGAGTCAGGGGAAGTATACAGTTGAGATATTGAAAAAGTTTGGGATGTTGAACTATAAGCCCATGGCTCACCAATGGTGACGAATCTGAAGAAACTAAGTGTGTCTTCTTCCAATTTTGATGATATTTATTTGACCCTGTATAGACAGTTGATTGGATCATTGATGTATCTGGTTAACCCCAAACTAGATATTTTCTATGCAGTGAGTGCACTTAGCCAGTTTCTGAGTCAACCGAGACAGACACACTAGATTGATGTGAAGCATATGTTGAGATACCTATGAGGCACATTTGGACATGGTATGAGATATACTTCCAGTATTGAATTGAGATTCTAGGGATATATTGACTATGATTGGGCAGGGAGTGTAGTGGACAAGAAGAGCATATGTGGGTGTTTCTTCACTTTAGGATATTCCATGGTTTCCTGGTGTAGCAGGAAACAGATTTATGTGGCTTTCTGCACCGTAAAAGCAAAGTATAAAATATTAAACATGGTGCAGAGGAAGGAAGTACTAGTGCAAGGAATTACTAGTGCGATACCTTCCTACAGATGAGCAAGTTACAGATGTTCTTACCAAACCCCTTACTAGGACGAAGTTCTAGTACTTCCATGACAGAATTGGCATGGCAGGGAATGCCTTCCTCACTGAGAGGGAGTGTTAATGTTTTCATCTTCCTAAGACATTCTCCAGATCGTACTCCTATGTGACTAAGTTGATTTGATCTATGAGGAAACTTATCTAAGAAGGGATAAGTGAGTTGATCTGTAAGGAAACTTATCTAAGAAGGGATATCCCAACGTCCCTTATGGAGAGCACATGAGGACATGTCAAGGGAATTGACCTTGACATCACACACTATGGGGAGTTGACCCTAGTGTTTTTAGAGGGACTAGCTTCTAGAAGTCCACATGGGAGTACCATGTGTGACAGACATTCTCCAAATAATACTCCTCCATAAACTGAGTTGAGTTGATCTGTGAGGACACTTATTCAAGAAGGGATAAGTGTTTTTGGGCTTATAGCCCAATGTCCCTTATGGAGAGAACATGAGGACATTTCAAGGGAGTTAAACTTGACGTCACACACTATGAGGAGTTGACCCCAAGTGTTCCTAGAGGGAGTAGCCTCTAGTATTCCACATGGGAGTGCCATGTGTGATAGTCCTTTTGCTACTATAGTGGTTGTGTACCATTAGCAGAGACTGTGTGTCTTTGGATAGTAGTTGTGTGCTACTATTTGATTACAAAGTAGTCAGTGGAATACTAGATGAAGACATTATGGAAATATATCTCCCTAGATAAGAGGGGGTGTTGATGTTTCAGCATTGGGTGGACCTTCTCCTAGATTGAGTTGCAAACCAAGGGATATAGGATACATTTATCATAAAGGTGCACTTGTGGTAAATGGGCCCAGGCATAGTCCTTCCTTGATCATGACAAGGAATAATATGGACTCGAGGTGCTTGAGGTGTTTTCCACGTGTCGGTTAGCATCAGGTTGACATTCGCTCACAGGTGTGTACCTGTAGTGAACGATCTCAGTGTGATCTTTGTCCTAGTCATGGTTATTTGACAAGGAATGATAAAGACTCAAGATGTTATATGATGTTACATGTAGACCTAGAGTGAGCCTGATCTTAGAGAGAGTCAATTGGCTCAGAGGGAGAGCCGCAAAAGGAGTTTCTCCTCGGTTTAGGTGGGAGAGTGATGTCTCCCAAGACTGGCAGACAAGTGTCATGACTCTAGGTTGAATTTTGTATACTTCAGAGACAAGCTTGGCATGATGCAAAATGTCTCCCTCATTGAAAAGGAGTGTTGATGTTTCGACAACATCGGGAAGACATTCTCTTAGATTAATAATTAATAATATAATTATTGATTATTAAATACTATATATAATAAGTAAATGATAATAATAAATAGTTATTGATTATCCAAAGGATGCATCCTTTCATGGATGGTCACCATATATTCTCTATATATGGAAAACTCATCATTGTAATAATAACATCAATATACAATATCATCTCATATTGAAAAATCAACAATTTGGTGGTTTCCTTTTTTAAATGTTTGGTTCCATGATTCTCATTATCGATTTTTTTTTGCTTATCTTTCATAAGATGAGGATTCAATGATATAATACTATCGAAACAAAATTCATTAACAAAATCCCAAGAAAACCATCTTTATATGAAAAATATTTACATGAAAACCATCTTGATGTATTAGAAAATTTTGAGAACATTAAGATAGTCTATTCAAAATAGTTTTCTTTACTTACTTAAACCTCAATTATCTCAATATCGTCAACTTAGAAAACCCACAAGAAAACTTCAAAATTATCATGTTCTCATAAACTTACCATATCTATGTAGGAGTGTCTGAATCGAAACAATCACTAGGGTAATACTTTGTTGGATTAATGGTTTTTATGATAGCTTTTGAATAGTGCATATTAAGGTATTTTAGGCTATTGTACATAACCCTTTTTATAATTCCATTTATCACTTCACTTGAAAACTTTGAAACAGTTGACATTAGAATCATTTGCATGAAACCATTGTTACTTAAATGTAGCATGTTTTATATTAAAAGAAAATATGTTGAATGATATGGTGTATATCATTAAGGAAACAAGTTTATACTGGAAAAGAAAAAAGAAAATAAAAGGTCAAATGCATTTAATTATCTTTTTCAAAAGTATATTATTTAATAAATTATATTTTTTTATGTAGGACTGCAATAAGGATTCTCAACTTCGTTTTGGAATGGCTATTGTTCGGGTATTGACACAAATGCAAAGGGAGCATTGGCTCAGTGGGCCATCGACTCTCTGGGATATCACGTCACCATATGGGTTACCTTGACATTTTGAAAGTGGATTGGTATTTATATTCAAGACTCTTTTCATACACTTTATCTCTCTTGTAATTTCAAGGAAAAATAGATTGGAATTTGGAATTTCTACCCGTTTTAATCTAAACCCTTTTTGAAAATTCCAGTTTGTTACCATTTTGTTAAATGGAGAAATGTTAGAATTGCAGTTATGTTAAATGTTGATTAGCTCTTTTTTAGTCACTCATCATAAAATTTCTTTTGCGATTTTCACATTATGCTAAACTAACTATATATTAAGTAGAAGAGCATCATTTTCACTTAGGATTATTTTTATAAATTATGAAAATTGATGAATGTTTTCAAAAAGATGAAGAGTCTCTAGGAATTCTTTCTAAAGGGATTGTCATTTACATTTCTTTCTTCTACTTAATATTTCCTATTAGCCAACAGAAATAACATTCCAATAAGACAATTTCTTGCATATTGTGGATGAACTTATATCACTTTGGAAGAGAAGTTATTAGACTATTGTTTCATGTTTATTTGTTTCCTAGATATTTTAATTATTTCCTTGGTTACCAGCATAGTGTATATATAATTATTGCTATCTACTTTTAGTGGAAATTGTTATTGTAATTGAAGTGTTCTTGAGGTGACGAATTATTTCTAAGCCTTAAGAATTTATCTTTATTTTCTATATTCTTTTAGCTTTGCTCTCAAATTGAGATAGGAATAGTTGATTAGTTTTCTTTTGTAAATCTACATTAAGTTAGATCAAATCATAAACGATAAAATCTTTTTTTTAAAGAGAAAACATCTTGAGTGGAAAACCAAGCCCACAAAATCGATTGGAAACTACCATCCCAAACAAAAACAAGTTTGATCGGGTAGTTGTCCCTAGTTGCAGGAGGGAATTTTCCCTCCTGTCAACAATTGGTGCTAGAAGGGGGGGAAATGACAAGCTGGCCTTATGGAGACATTCATTTTAATGTATTTAACTACTCATGGCACTTATGTATATTTCTATTTTGGAACATGCTTTCAATTCGCCTCAACCTATTGGAAGCATTCCCAAGAGGAAAGTCGATTCTTCGTTGAAATTGAGATTTGACAATGAGGGTGTAATATATGCATTTTATCATCTTTCTCATTTTAATATTAAATGTATTTTCTTTAGAATCATTAATGATAATGAGATCTACATGTTATTCACTCACACATTACAAGGGAGAATCAAGTGTTGGTTTGAAATGTTGCCAACTAAATTTATTCACACATGGAAATAGTTCATGGAGGTGTTTCTCAATGCTCATGAGGATAATAATTACAATGATGTTTGTTTGTAATTAGAAAATATACGCAAGTTTGAAAGTGATCTTGTTGATGAATTATTTTCCAGATTCGTTATCTTGCTCCAGATTCAGTGGGGATGATCAACCTTGTGGAGAAGATGCATTAGATTGGTTTCTCTATCTTAATTCACTTTCTAACACATAGGATCAGGAAAACCATGTTGAACTTGAAATTGATATTTCTCATGATATACATGTTGATAAAGTTATTATTTCATCGGTTAATGTTGATTCAAGGTCTAATTCTATTGAGTCCATTAATAACACCGAAATTGTTATGCAACAACAAATGTTAGGATTTTGTAATGTACAATTTTAGGAACAAGACAATGTGTCTCGATATTACATTCTTACATTTAACAATGATATTGAAACTCTTGTTAAAATTCATATGGTGGAAGAAGACTTAATGCTTACAGGCCTTGAAACTGAAGGGGTAAATGATGACTATATTAATGGTGACATTGCATTGTCTTCTTCTCATAATAAA
>ML787899.1:390436-405401 GCA_009831015.1 Picea engelmannii | reverse complement strand
AAAAGTCATGAACCGAGAAATATCCTTCTAACAGATTCAACCATCTATCTATGACATCTACATCTATTTGGCCCTCAAATATGGGAATGTCAAAGTTTACTTGTACCTTAAAAGGAGTGGCGCCTCCAGAGTGGCTGTTGGATGTCGATGCCCCACCAGTGGGAATCCGTTGAGGAATCTGGGAAAAGTTGTCCATCATCGCGTTCCTTTGTTTCTCGAGGGCCTCCTCGAGCAACATTTTGATAGGATCTCCTGCTCCCTCATCTTTATTTTCTTCCCCCATGGGCGGTCGTCAAGGTTTGCGAGGCTGATCTTGCAAAGGTTCAACCAGATCGAGCCCCAACTCCTTATACCCCGACCTCGTTGGGGACATGCAAAGAAGGATCAAGAATGAGCAGACCACTCTGATACCACTGATCCCGATTTATGTAGGAACACAATGGAATACAGAAATACATAAACACAGAGATCCAGCGGAAATAAGACTTCATTTCATTAATAACAAATGACTGAAATATGCTTATAGACAGAATGGAAATAAACTAGCTAGGGCGCTGGTAGCTTATCTCTGATAAGAGATGTGGTGGCTACTGGCCTCTGAACTGTGTTACAATGAGGCTCGAAGGCCTATTATTATTGAGAAACAATGGAAAACCTTAAACATCCAAAGACCTAACCCTAGGAGATGAAACGCCAAGACTATGGACCCTGTTTGGGTAAGTTGGTACATCAACTTCCCGGGGACATAACTTTGGCATACGATCTCCGTTTGACGCGTTCCATACCTCGTTAGAAATATCTATCCCCGTTTCCCCAAAAAACGTCGTTTAAGGCCTCAAAATGGCTCCAGAAGTTCAGGACCCGAAAAACTGCTAAAAATAGTAAACTGTGTGGAAACTGAAAAACTGAAAGAAGCAATGGTGGGGGTCCAAGTGGAATAGGTGGGTGGCCACCAATATCCACCTAGATCACTGTAGCATTTGGATCTACCAAAATACTAAGGTTCTGGTTAATGATGGTACCTGACATCTTGAGCATAATCGACTGGTGCTCTGCCTGGTGGTTATTCACCATTGCATGAATCTGATGGGGCTTGCCCAAATCTCCCATAGTAGTGGGTTCGACTGATCCAGATGCTCTAGTCCTTCTCCCATAACCATTCCTTGAAGTTCCCATGACATGTCTTCGACTGCCATATTTAAATGGGACAGGCGTGTCTTCCATCATAGAAGAGCGCTCCCCTTCAGTTGAAATACCACCATGCGGAACTTCAAGTTGGAGGTATAGTCACACAGTGCAAAGCACATCGCTGTGTTCTCCAACCATGCCTCGATAGCTGCACCATTCGGGGCACCAAAGAAATCGGGAAATTTGACCTTGTCGAGTTTGTGGTGAATAATAATGGTACTGGCTGAGTGCGCTGTGGACCCTCAGGGGTACAAGCACCCTAGCCTCATCTCAGTACAGATGGTGAATCAAGGCCTCTGACAATATATGGAAGGAACTTGGTCAGACCATCATCATCCCTTACAACAATTGAATCTAGCCCAAGGGCTTGTTCTTCCCCCTTGGGGGTTAGACTCCGAGGGAACGGGCACTTCTATAGGCATCACACCTCCTTCCACGACACCACGCTGTGAACTTTTGTGGCGCCCTCTAATCAAGATCACCGCATGGACACATTAAAGTTTTAATTAGTGCTAGGTTATTACTCAAGGGTTACTGCAGTGGAAAGCATGGCGATCCACAGTCGCAGGGTTGAACCTGCTCTGATACCATATGTAACAACCCCATTTCGATACGACTACATGTAACACAACACAATTTTTTTTTTGAGTAGGAAGGAAACAACGACGACAGTTAAACAATGCAACTTGACGATGAACACAACGCATGCAGATCAAGCCACAGACAACAATGACTCAACATACTAGCAAATCAGGCAACTGGATGAAACATGCGATAATCAATAGACAGATAAAACGACTACCCACCCAACACAATCAAGACAACACATACAACATCAATAACCTGACATAGTGGCTTCAATGACCAGTAACTAGAACCCTCTACGACGCGCAAAACCAAACACATTAAGGCGTTACAAAACTGCGTATCAACATCCATTACAACGAACAATACGCCTACATCGGGAAGCACAAGACTCCAGCCAAGTTATCATTCACATCTATCCATCAGGGGGTGCAATGATCTCCTCATTAGGAATCATGTTGTCACAAGGCGATAAGCGTGACAAAAACCATGGCGCCACATAACACATCTAGACCAATAACCCAAAAAAACTTCAACGTGCTAGGAGACCGAATTAACTGTCAACACAAGACGACTAACCCAAGCACCCAATCAACATGTCAACAAGACGCAAGGGAATTTGACGACAATAAAATTCATACAACACATTAAATTCCTCATGCAACCATTTCTCTTGCAAACATACATCATTTAAAGGACGCGATTATCCATCGATGAAATATTCCCTACAGAATCCATTCTACAATAATCATTTTAATATTTTCAATTTTTCTAATAACAAATCAGATGCATCATTCAAACAAGGTCATAACTTCTCTATGAAAAAAAACAAAAGTGTTTAATATTTTCAATTTTTCAAATAACAACCAGATCCATCATTCCAACATAACTTCTATGTTAAAAAGAATAAAGAGTTTAATTTCTTGGAATTAATTTATTTCTCATAAAAAAATACATTCAACATATTACCAACAAGCCAAATTCTTTTTCGAAGTGGACAAAATCTTAAACTACTTTGGAGATGGAAAATAGGAGGTACATTAACCCAGATGTCTTATCGACCTTACATCCATCTCCCTATCCTGTGCAGAGGTGTTATTGTTGATTAAACTGCGTGTCAAAGATAGATAATTCCAACTGTAATATGACATAGACTCACTGCCAAATTACGACAACTTTCATCCATCGATTATTATACCCACATACATGATGGTGATTGAAATCGTGATGTTGTTATCAAATAAAAGGTAGCTGGCTGAAAATGATGAGTAATCGGAAATGAAAGCAGATAGTTAGGGCATCTATGCTATCTACATAAGTCATTAAACCTAAATCTAAGATTAGGGTTTATTCAAATAATTGTCGGTAAATGTATTTTTCTCCATCCGTGTCCTTTGAAAGGCTTTGAATAATCATTCAACTCTCTTCAAATAGTGGAAAATATAGTGATGCATTTTTTTGATTGCTGAGAAATATGTTGTCACCGTTGAGTTGATTTGATACGACTTCAAATTCCATAGGTGTATACTTTGTTAAAGAATCTGGTATTACACCGATACAACCACTGAAAATCAAGTTTAAGCAAGTCTACCTCTATAAGGGGCAGGGTATGCTTTCAGGTAAGGCTACAGGTCATGGGTACATATTTTATTATCTAGCTATAATTCATATAGTACGAATTCCAATCAACGAAATGCATAGAGTACGATTTCCAATCTGGGAATCCATATTTCTCATGCCCTGGTCCATATCGATGGAGATATCCAAAAATACAAGTTTGTGCTCTGGGTATAATTGCTTTCCTTTATTATATCTATTTCAATGTTGATCAACTTGACTCCAGTAGACCAGTGTGGTCATTTACAATCACAATACATAACGATTTTCTCATATTGCTGACGCAGTCATGTATCACGTAAGATTTACCACCAGATCATTGTCTAATAAGGTTTAAGTGACTATCTATAATACAAGATTACTATCCATTAAAACTGAAACAATTATAATAAATTCCCTATTTAAACTGGAACAATATAATAAATTCACTGTCCTTTAACTGAAACAAATATAATAATTTCGCTCAGAAAAACATTGTGTAAATGTGCTGTGTGAATCACCAAGAAAATTCGTGTGGTGAGTGCTGTGTAAAGGCTGGGAAAAACAATGTCTTTTAAGGTATAAATATGCAGTCAATCAAAGTTGAAATTCCCTGCCAATCAAAGTATAATTTCACTGTCTTTTAATGTATAAAAACGCAGTCAATCAAAGTTGAAATTCATTGCCAATCAAAGTATAATTTCCTTGTCTTTTAGTGTGTAAAAAAAACAATCAATCACAAGAAAACACATAGATAAGTAAGAGATAGATAGATGGGAAAAAATTATCCTTCACTCATCATCCATGCACAAAAAAGCAGGGCAATTGAATCTATAGGTCTTTAAACACCGAAGTGATGACCGTTGATTTGGCTCCTGGCCAACTGCTCAGGCACAAACTGATGACTAAAGAGATAAGGGACGGAAGATAAAAACAAAATATCTTCATAATAATCAATAAAACCCACATAGAGAATTCATTGTAATCAGAATTTGGGTTCGCCAAGGGAAAACAATTTAGAGTACAACAAGCAAGGGGATTACAAACACCGTAGGAAAGCAGGTTGAAGACAACTCATGGCAATGAAATTTTCAACCAAGCACAGAGAAGTAACACGTGTAAATTAAATTTCATTGCAAGTAACAAATTAACCGACGTACCTTAGCCAAACACAAAAGCTCCGTAGTTTCTGTCCTATGCACACTTCGTCTAGCTCCCACTTGTCGATCGATGTAACCTCACAGGTACCTCCCAGACAACGCTAGGGGTACTCTTCTTCCCCCTTAGCCCCCAGAGCTGCAAAGGGGCCACACACACAATACCATAGAACAACTAGCACCTAGATCGCCTCACAAGGTCGAGCTACCACTCGTTACCTGAGCTGGGTATCCCAGCTCCCATAAGAGAAAGTTCAGTCAAGAAAAAAATTCAGCAGCGTAACATTACACCAAAAGATGAGATCCATACTCCTCCTCCTCCATCCTTATTATAAATTTTTCAAGTAATTAGTTTCCCAAACGCTCATTAATTTCTTTTTTCATTTAATTAATTAGGAAAAACCTCCCCCGTACACATTTCACCCATCCCCTAGTTGCACCAGAAAATCAATTTATTAATTAATTAAATATTCCTATTTCACTCACCCACCCGAAACATTCCTAAAAACGCTCCTTGGTGTCCCAATATTCCCTTACAAATCTTAAATGACTTATGCCTTACTTAATTCCTACTTGAGTTCATAATTAGCAAGTTGAGTGCCAAGTTCCCAAGGCAATATTCCTTACTAAGTTAGACATTCAACTTTTTCTTTACTTTTACCCTTTTCTTTAAGTTTCTTTTTTCTTTTAAGTTTCCCTCTTTTACCTTGTTAACTAAAAATCAATTTAGCAAGTGTAGAAAGACAACCATTTACCCTTTTACTTCTTTAATTAAAATTAATTTAGCAAGTGTAGATAAAACAACCATTTACCCACTTTTCTTTTTAACTAAAAATTAAATTATCACATGTAGATAAAAACAACCATTTCCCTTTTTAAATTTTAATCCTCCATTATAATTTTGACTTTAATAAATAAATTCAAATTTCTTACCCTGTTCTTGTTACTTGTTTATTTATTATTATTATTATTATTTTTGACCACATGTTCTACTTAGACCTAGATTTTAATTTCACTAGGATGGGCGACGTTTTTATTAGGACAATTTTTTTTTTTTAAATCTTACTTATCACATCATTCATTTTAAGGCCGATTAGGTTTATTTAGTTAACAATTATAATCACGACGTGTCCTTCACGACGCACTACGTGCTCCAAGGGTACCACCTGCCTCCTTCCATTTTCCTTGTGCGACATGCCCTTCAAGACACACTACGTGCTCCAACGATGTCACTCGCCTCTTTTTGTTTACCTTCCGTGACGTGCTCTTCAGGACGCACTACGTGCTCCAAGGGTGCTACTCGCCTCTTTCCATTTACCTTGCACAATGTGCCCTTTAGGACACTCTATGTGCTCCAAGGGTGCCACTCGCCTCTTTCTATTTACCTTGCGTGATGTTCCCTTCAGAACGCACTACATGCTCCAAGGGTGCCACTTGTCTCGTGATTGACTTTGGTAGACGTCAAAAACCCCTCGAGTCAATATTCTGCCAGGTGATCTTGTGGAGACTAAGGGCCTCTAAGGAATAAGGCCCCTGCGTTATTGCGCACCCATTAGAATCATCGTGAGCGTCTGTCACAGCCTGCTTTCACGACATCGTGGGTCTTCTCGAACTAGGTAATCGTTAACCTACAGTTCGAGCCACAATGGGAGTGCTAGTAGGCTGTGGAAGGGCTTCTTTCCACACCTCTCCCTCAAAGTCTCTGGTTGTCGTGCGTGACCTCTCTACTCTACATGTGAGTCTAGTCGACAAGTTATAGTCAATCTTCATCCATCAATGAATCATGTCAGCAATAATAATCAATCATCATAACATATAATAATAAGTACATATGTCACATCAACACTATTCAACCCAACAATYGACTCTCTGACTCGATCCAGATTCCAAGGGGTTTCATCGATGCCTTTGCATCCTCRAGGTCCAAAGTCCTGCACACTCAGGAGAACCCAGTCAATAGCACCTGTCTATGTAAATACAAYAAAATAACATATCATCATATCCATAATGCCTCATAATCATAATCAATCGACCAATAATATAATAATCCGGATCACTTGCAAGCAAGTGTCCTCAAAGAATAAGTTTKCTCAGTGCACACAAGAGYGGGATGTTACATGTTTCAAGAGAAACATTATTATATACACTCTTATTTAATGATAAGTTCYGTGTRAGGATGAGGGGACCTTRTTTATTATGAGAAGAAGACAATGCAATGTCACCATTAATATAGTCATCATTTACCCCTTCAGTTTCAAGGCCTGTAAGCATTAAGTCTTCTTCCACCATATGAATTTTAACAAGAGTTTCAATATCATTGTTAAATGTAAGAATGTAATATCGAGACACATTGTCTTGTTCCTAAAATTGTACATTACAAAATCCTAACATTTGTTGTTGCATAACAATTTCGGTGTTATTAATGGACTCAATAGAATTAGACCTTGAATCAACATTAACCGATGAAATAATAACTTTATCAACATGTATATCATGAGAAATATCAATTTCAAGTTCAACATGGTTTTCCTGATCCTATGTGTTAGAAAGTGAATTAAGATAGAGAAACCAATCTAATGCATCTTCTCCACAAGGTTGATCATCCCCACTGAATCTGGAGCAAGATAACGAATCTGGAAAATAATTCATCAACAAGATCACTTTCAAACTTGCGTATATTTTCTAATTACAAACAAACATCATTGTAATTATTATCCTCATGAGCATTGAGAAACACCTCCATGAACTATTTCCATGTGTGAATAAATTTAGTTGGCAACATTTCAAACCAACACTTGATTCTCCCTTGTAATGTGTGAGTGAATAACATGTAGATCTCATTATCATTAATGATTCTAAAGAAAATACATTTAATATTAAAATGAGAAAGATGATAAAATGCATATATTACACCCTCATTGTCAAATCTCAATTTCAACGAAGAATCGACTTTCCTCTTGGGAATGCTTCCAATAGGTTGAGGCGAATTGAAAGCATGTTCCAAAATAGAAATATACATAAGTGCCATGAGTAGTTAAATACATTAAAATGAATGTCTCCATAAGGCCAGCTTGTCATTTCCCCCCCTTCTAGCACCAATTGTTGACAGGAGGGAAAATTCCCTCCTGCAACTAGGGACAACTACCCGATCAAACTTGTTTTTGTTTGGGATGGTAGTTTCCAATCGATTTTGTGGGCTTGGTTTTCCACTCAAGATGTTTTCTCTTTAAAAAAAAGATTTTATCGTTTATGATTTGATCTAACTTAATGTAGATTTACAAAAGAAAACTAATCAACTATTCCTATCTCAATTTGAGAGCAAAGCTAAAAGAATATAGAAAATAAAGATAAATTCTTAAGGCTTAGAAATAATTCGTCACCTCAAGAACACTTCAATTACAATAACAATTTCCACTAAAAGTAGATAGCAATAATTATATATACACTATGCTGGTAACCAAGGAAATAATTAAAATATCTAGGAAACAAATAAACATGAAACAATAGTCTAATAACTTCTCTTCCAAAGTGATATAAGTTCATCCACAATATGCAAGAAATTGTCTTATTGGAATGTTATTTCTGTTGGCTAATAGGAAATATTAAGTAGAAGAAAGAAATGTAAATGACAATCCCTTTAGAAAGAATTCCTAGAGACTCTTCATCTTTTTGAAAACATTCATCAATTTTCATAATTTATAAAAATAATCCTAAGTGAAAATGATGCTCTTCTACTTAATATATAGTTAGTTTAGCATAATGTGAAAATCGCAAAAGAAATTTTATGATGAGTGACTAAAAAAGAGCTAATCAACATTTAACATAACTGCAATTCTAACATTTCTCCTTCATTTAAGGAAATGGTAACAAACTGGAATTTTCAAAAAGGGTTTAGATTAAAACGGGTAGAAATTCCAAATTCCAATCTATTTTTCCTTGAAATTACAAGAGAGATAAAGTGTATGAAAATAGTCTTGAATATAAATACCAATCCACTTTCATAATGTCAGGGTAACCCATATGGTGACGTGATATACCGGAGAGTCGATGGCCCACTGAGCCAATGCTCCCTTTGCATTTGTGTCAATACCCGAACAATAACCATTCCAAAACGAAGTTGAGAACCTTTTATTTTCTTTTTTCTTTTCCAGTATAAACTTGTTTCCTTAATGATATACACCATATCATTCAACATATTTTCTTTTAATATAAAACATGCTACATTTAAGTAACAATGGTTTCATGCAAATGATTGTAATGTCAACTGTTTCAAAGTTTTCACGTGAAGTGATAAATGGAATTATAAAAAGGGTTATGTACAATTGCCTAAAATACCTTAATATGCACTATTCAAAAGCTATCATAAAAACCATTAATCCAACAAAGTATTACCCTAGTGATTGTTTCGATTCAGACACTCCTACCTAGATATGGTAAGTTTATGAGAACATGATAATTTTGAAGTTTTCTTGTGGGTTTTCTAAGTTGACGATATTGAGATAATTGAGGTTTAATTAAGTAAAGAAAACCATTTTGAATAGACTATCTTAATGTTCTCAAAATTTTCTAATACATCAAGATGGTTTTCATGTAAATATTTTTCCTATAAAGATGGTTTTCTTGGGATTTTGCTAATGAATTTTGTTTCGATATTATTATATCATCGAATCTACATCTTATGAAAGATAAGCAAAAAAAAATCGATAATGAGAATCATGGAACCAAACACTCAAAAAATGAAACCACCAAATTGTTGATTTTTGAATATGAGATGATATTGTATATTGATGTTATTATTACAATGATGAGTTTTCCATATATAGAGAACATATGGTGACCATCCATGAAAGGATGCATCCCTTGGATAATCAATAACTATTTATTATTATCATTTACTTATTATATATAGTATTTAATAATCAATAATTATATTATTAATTATTAAGCTAAGAGAATGTCTTCTCGATGTTGTCGAAACATCAACACTCCCTCTCAATGAGGGAGACATTTTGCATCATGCCAAGCTTGTCTCTAAAGTATACAAAATTCACCCTAGACTCATGACACTTGTCTGCCAGTCTTGGGAGACATCACTCTCCCACCTAAACCGAGGATAAACTCCTTTTGCGGCTCTCCCTCTGAGCCAATTGACTCTCTCTGAGATTAGGCTCACTCTAGGTCCGCATGTAACATCATATAACATCTTGAGTCTTTATCATTCCTTGTCAAATAACCATGACTAGGACAAAGACCACACCGAGATCGTTCACTATAGGTACACACCTGTGAGCGAATGTCAACCTGATGCTAACCGACACGTGGAAAGCACCTCAAGCACCTCAAGTCCATATTATTCCTTGTCATGATCAAGGAAGGACTATGCCTGGGCCCATTTACCACAAGTGCACCTTTATGATAAATGTATCCTATATCCCTTGGTCTGCAACCCAATCTAGGAGAAGGTCCACCCAATGCTGAAACATCAACACCCCCTCTTATCTAGAGAGATATATTTCCATAATGTCTTCATCTAGTATTCCACTGTCTACTTTGTAATCAAATAGTAGCACACAACTACTGTCCAGAGACACACAGTCTCCGCTAGTGGTACACAAACACTATAGTAGCAAAAGGACTGTCACACATGACACTCCCATGTGGAATTCTAGAGGCTACTCCCTCTAGGAACACTTGGGGTCAACTCCTCATAGTGTGTGCGTCAAGTTTAACTCCCTTGAAATGTCCTCATGTTCTCTCCACAAGGGATGTTGGGCTATAAGCCCAAGCACACTTATCCCTTATCGAATAAGTGTCCTCACAGATCAACTCAACTCAGTTTATAGAGGAGTATGATATAGAGAATGTCTGTCACACATGGTACTCCCATGTGGACTTCTAGAAGCTAGTCCCTCTAGAAACACTAGGGTCAACTCCCCATAGTGTGTGATGACAAGGTCAATTCCCTTGACATGTCTTCATGTGCTCTCCATAAGGGACGTTGGGCTATCCCTTATTAGATAAGTTTCCTTACAGATCAACTCACTTGTCCCTTCTCGGATAATCCCAAACCCACTTATCCCTTCTCAGATAAGTTTCCTCATAGATCAACTCAACTCAGTCACATAGGAGTACGATCTGGAGAATGTCTTCGGAAGATGAAAACATCAACACTCCCTCTCAGTGAGGGAGGCATTCGCTACCATGCCAATTCTATCATGGAAGTACTAGAACTTCGTCTTAGTAAGGGGTTTGGTAAGAACATCTGTAACTTGATCATCTGTAGGAAGGTATTGCACTAGTACTTCCTTCCTCTGCAACATGTATAATGTTTTATGCTTTGCTTTTGCGGTGCGGAAAACCACATAAATCTGTTTCTTGCTACACCAGGAAACCATGACAGATCCTAAAGTGAAGCAACACCCACAAATGCTCTTCATGTCCACTACACTCCCTTCCCAATCAGAGTCAGTATATCCTTAGAATCTCAATTCAACACTGGAAGTATATCTCATACCATGTCCAAATGTGCCTCATAGGTATCTCAACATATGCTTCACATCAATCTAGTGTGTCTGTCTCGGTTGACTCGGAAACTGGCTAAGTGCACTCACTGCATAGAAAATATCTAGTCCGGGGTTAACCAGATACATCAATGATCCAATCAACTGTCTGTACAGGGTCAGATCAATATCGTCAAAATTGGAAGAAGACACACTTAGTTTCTTCAGATTCGTCACCATTGGTGGGCCATGGGCTTACAGTTCAACATCCCAAACTTTTTCAATATCTCAACTGCATACTTCCCCTAACTCAAGAAGATCTCATCAGTTCTTTACCACACCTCTAGTCCCAAGAAGTAGTGCTGTAAGTTTTAAACCTGTGAAGTAAAGCAATGCATATAGATTCTTAAGCAAAACAAAAATTAATCAATGGCTCATACACATAGTACACAAATATTTACACTGGAAACCCTTAACCGAGAGAAAACCAACCTTCCTTGGTGCCGCACCTTTCAAATCTTCATTGTATTAATTTCACCATTCACCATACAATACATACAATGTTTTAGGTATTCTTTAGCTACCAAAACCCTAATACCTTAATCCGGGATTAATTTAGAAAACTGCTAAAAATATCAAAATCCGCCCAAAAAAAATAAATTCGAGGCACTGCCTCGAACCCTGTTGGCTCCAGGCTACCACCCAGAGCCGAAATTTGTGCGTAACTAGGGGGGGCCATAACCCCCCCCCTAGGAAAGCGCTTGACACACATGACATAAAGAACGAAGGAAGTTGGGATTGTCAGATGCAGTTTTCAAATCTGACACACCCACACACACACACATGCAAAGAATATAACACATACCCAACAAGTGCATCATACCAAGGTCCTTCATCTCAAACTTAGAGGCAAACACATGCTTGCATTCAACAATAAGGCTCTCTATACCAGTGAGGAATAAATAATCAACATAGAGGACCAAAAAATCAGGGACTCACTATTAAAAAATTTGTAGTATAGGTTGGGATCAACAACACTTTTGCTGAATCCCAAACTCATCAGGTGTCCATCAATCCTTGCATACAAATCTTGAGGTGCCTTCTTGAGTCCATACATGACCTTATTCAACATGCACACATTAGACTCCTTCTCATGTATCACTAAACCTTCTAGCTTCTCTATGTATACTTCTTCCTCAATCTCTCCTTTGAGAAATGATGTCTTCACATCCATTTGATGTAGTCTCCAACCCATGGAAGCTGCAAGGGAAATAATTGTTCAGATAGAATTGTATCGAGCAACAAGAGCAAATTTCTCCTCATAATCTATTCCCTCCACCTGAGAAAATCCTCTAGCAACAAATCTCATTTTGTGCTTCTTGATGCTTCCGTCAGTTGTGTGTTTGATCTTATAGATCCACTTGGAATTCACTACAGACTTCCCTTCAGGTCTTAGAACAATATCCCTACATCATTCTTCATGATGGATTGATACTCCTCCATCATGGCATCTCCCCATACTCGCTGACTAGATGCCTCCTCATAATAGGAAGGCTCATAATCAATGATGTGGATCATAATTGTGGCATAGCATGAATATCTTTGAGGTCTCTTGCTCACTCAGAAGGTACCACAAGGAGTTGCATGCCCTTCTGCCTCCTGCAGAGTCTGACGAGCCCATGTAGGTTTCTTCTGACCTATTGCAATATCTATGGGAAAATTAACTGGAGCTACAGGATCAATGAGATCAATTTGATCAATAGGAACAACTGTCTCCCTCTAAAAGGTAATGTTATCTTGGACCATATTTGACATATAGAGGCTTCCTCATGAAACCAATGTCTAAGACATATTAAGGTTCCCTCATGGAACGAATGTCTCACAAGAAATATCAAGGTTTCCTTGTGAAACCAATGTCATGGTTCCTTCATCTGACCATCTAAGGGTTTTATGAGAAAATGGGCATAAGCTCGGTCCTTTCCGATATTCAACTCATTAAACCCAAACACTTCAAGGTGTCACACAGATTTTGGTATTGATGTCAATCAATGGAGGGCTGTCAAAATTTGTTATTTTGGAATGGGAATCCAATGATAGGGTTTTCAGCAGAAGCCACTTCCACTACATTCGAATTAACTAGTTATGTATTTCTTCCAATCCAGTCCATCTTCACTTCTGCATCTTTGATCTGCATTTTCCACTTTCTACTACAAATTTTTGTCATTTCTGGGGCACATGTATAAACAAAACACTCATACTTATATACTGTCACCTTGACATAATTAGGATGTTGGCTGCAATTAAGCTATGATGACATAATAATTTCTTGCAAGTTGCCTGTCTACAAGTGCACGATGATTTTTCTAAAACACTAGCTTTGCACGAATTGCAGTAAAAACAAAGTTGGGTCTGCTCGTTACTCCAAGCATTATAATAAGGATCAACACTGCTTAATATATTCCCAATCCCATAGCCATTCTAAATCCAGTATGTTGCATTCACGTACACAAAACCACATGACGATGGAGGCTTGCAACAACCAGACTGAATGGGTGAAAAATAATTGTCAGCAGTAAGTTTGACGCAAACGTTGTCATGGGAAATAATACAATTCTTGATCTTTCTCTAGTTGTCTGGATTCTTCACACGATTATGCAACCATATAGAGTAATCTCCAAGGTGGTATTTGTTGTATTGTCCGCCTTCCGCTGCCCTTCCTCCGCCCTCACTAGTGAACTAGAGAAGCCATGATACTTTGTAACATGCACCTATGAAACCAGAGAGCACCATAATGAAGGCTCATGCAGGAATCTTTGGCAATTTGTGCTCATGTGTCGGTCAGATTAATTTCAACATAAACAACTGAAAGACACTAGATAAAAATGAAAATACCAAACCGATATCTTCAACAAAATACCGACCATAAGGAATCCATGCCTGCCACAATGGATGTTCTTTCGTTTTCAGTACCTACCACAAAGGACCTCCTGTTCACACGACGAATATCCTTCTATTTCCTTTTGTTTCAATTGCTTGGAGGTTTTCTAGACTATGGAATATTCATAGATATAAGAATAACAAAGCATTTGAAAGCTAAAGACCATCTCCATAATTTCAGATGCAAGCCGCCGACAATCCACAAAGAATAACAGGCACTCATGAGAAAGACTTATGAGGCCAACACCACACCACACCAGTCTACCAAATCTTTGGTAGTTGATGTTGATTTTTCTACTCTCATATTTCTGGGCTCTCTTGTGAGGGAGTCACACCCAATCCTGCTTTGATACCATGCTGATTTTTCAACATGAGATGATATTGTATATTGATGATGTTATTACAATGTTGAGTGTTCCATATATAGAGAACATATGGTGACCATCCATGAAAGGATGTGTCCCTTGGATAATCAATAATTATTTATTATTATGATTTACTTATTATATATAGTATTTAATAATCAATAATTATATTACTAATTATTGATCTAAGAGAATGTCTTCCCGATGTTGCCCAAAAATCAACACAAATCATCCTTTCAAATCAAGCAAGAGAAAACCAAATGCAAATGAAAGTTGTGTTTTCCAAAATTCAAATGGGGGGCCCTGTACTTTTGTCAAAAATAAAAGGGGGTTTTTGAGGGCTCAATAGGTTCCATATTTCTTCTTCAAAAAATGAACTAGGGCACCCTAACGTGACACACTTGGGAATATATACCCCTTCTTTAATATCTGTTCAAGATGCATCTACAACTCTTTAAATTATGGTGTGTCCATTATGTAAGGTGTCTTGGATACTGGGGCAACTCATGACACCAACTCAATAAAGAAATCAATGTCTCTCTTTGGTGGTAGTCCCAAGATTTCCCCAAAAACATCTTCAAAATCCCTCAAGACCGGATGGTCTTCAATGCTTTCCACTTTATCTCTGGTTGCTGTT
>ML787899.1:376183-387282 GCA_009831015.1 Picea engelmannii | reverse complement strand
AGTTATCAATAAGAAACCCTAGGCATGAAAACCAATCCTAGCAAGGATGATAATCTCATAGGACTACCAAATGTTACCATATTATTCAAAGGATGAGTAGGTCTAAGTAAAAAAGAACCATGTCTATAAAACATCATTAGAAAATCATGAGCAAAGATGAAGGAATACATAATAATATACAGAAGAAAATTAATCCCCACTTTGAAATAAAGAGAACATTCGAAATGAGGAATCACTACTACATATTCAAAAACTTGCGACGAATGACTTGCGATGAAATTAGCCTTTCGTTGCAAAAATGAAGATAAATGTTTAAATTTCTCTTTTTTTAATAAGCCCACGTTCGTTGCCCATGCGACGAACTCTACCTGCAAGAGCGACGAAAGGTAGAGTTCGTCACATGTGCGATGATTTCTTTGCATTGTTCAAACAATCACCCAACTATTTGACAAAGTCAACATTGACTTGGTCAAATTTTGTCATAATGGAGATGAAACAAAATATATAAATATTTAGCAAATTAGAGAGGTTGCGACAATCTTGCTATAACAATGACGGTTCAGAAAGGGTATTTTTGTGCAAAAGAATGGAAAAAAATATTAGAGGTTGGAAAAAAAGTAAAGAGGATGAAAAGGGTGACGATAGATGTTATTGCCCTTGCAAAAAATGTTGTTTTACACGTCCGATAAGAATTTTAATAGCAACGACTAAAAAACATTGTAGGAAATATGGGCACACTGATGGGTGATCGAATGAATATCGTCCCATGGTAATAGCTATATATTAATTATCTGTTTTTATATTGATTTTTTTTTTTTAATTATATATATATATATATATATATATATATATATATATATATATATATATAGTTTGAATATTTTTTATACACACTAATTTTGCATGATTGTTTGTAATTATAAAGTTAGAGTTGTTCCCTAACTTTCTGCAGAATGTTGCACCAAGTAGTAGTAGAAATGATGTGTACAAGTTGAGGAACATGAATCAAATGAGGATCTCATGGAAGAAGATGATGTGGAAAATCAAGTTAATGATCCCATGGAAGAAGATGATGGGACAAATCAAATGATCCAATATTTGTTTTCTCAATCGGATGAGGATGGGGACAATGATGGTATTAATGATGGACCTCTATTAGAAAAGCAAATAAATGACTTTATAAAGGCTCAAGAGAAAATCTTCTCTCCACTACATTGTTGCTGGTGAGCTTAAAGGCTATGAATCATTTGTCAAACACTTGTATGATACAGATCCTAAGGTTTGTAATATGTTTTATCTCATATACATAAATGTTTTTTTTTTTTTTTCTTTCTATTTTTCTAGTGTTAATTAATGTGTAAAATAAGAATGCAATATTTACGATTAATATTCTTTACATTAACTAGTTATTTGTTATGTTGTAGATTGTTAGGTGAATTTTTGCTACCATCGTCAAATATTTTAGCTCGCACATATCGATATTTGCATGCCATTATGAAAGAAATTGGAATGGAGTATCAAACTATAGATGGATGTCCTAATGATCATATTATATATTATGGACAACATGTGTGAAAAATAAAATACCTGCAATGTCTTATCAGTAGATATCAAACCGATCAAGTAACAAAAAAGGTACCTTGAAAGGTTCTTCATTATATTCCCATAATTCCACGTTTGTAGCGATTGTTTAGGTGTAAAAGCATAACACAATTTATGGATTACCATGAACAAAACATAAGTGGAGATGGTGTTCTTCGAATTCCTGTAGATGGTTATGCATTTAGGGAAATTGAGGAAAGGTCATATTTCAAAGATGAACCTCGTAATGTTGGGATTTCATTGGCAACTGATGATGTTAATCCATTCATAGAGCTTATGTCTATTTACTCAGTGTGGACTATTTTTTTTATTAACAATAACATTCCTCCTTGGATGTCAATAAAGAGGGAGCACATAATGTTGACAATGATTGTTCCAGGTTTTTGTTTACATTAATTTTTTGAATGTAACCTTTTCTATTGTTTCATTTTTTGCATAATATCTTTTGTTTATTTATTTACTTATATATACATATGTGTAATTTCAAACAATTAGGTAAGTACCAATTTAAATATATGAATGTATATATCGAGCCTCTTATCGACGAAATACTAAAGTTATGGGCCAACATCACTATGTATGAAATCTGTAAACCATTCGGGGAGAAGACATTTCAATTTCATGGAATACTTGTATGGACAATTCATGATGCCCTAGGACTAACACATTTTTGTGGTATGTATCATTATGTTTCACTTTAATACTATATAATTTTTTAAAGATATCTTACATGTTTTTTTAATAATCCCATCGTATAATTGACATTAATCCATCTATTACAGGTCTTCAAACAAAGGGTAAATTTGCATGTCCAGTTTGTGGTCCTCAGATGAAGTATCATCATTCAAAAAGTTTAGGAAAGGTGGTGTTTGATGAGTATAGGCACCTCCTCCCTAAGAACCATATGTATTGTACTACTGAAAAACATCTTTTCAATGGGAAAGAAGAGACTAGATTAAAACCATGAAGAATGACACCTCACATGTGGAGGTTGGAATATAAAAGAAATCATCAAGGTATGCAATTTCTTAATGTATCATATATGTAATGTTTTGAATTTTTATTTTAATTATTGAGTTTATTTTACCGTATTTGAATTGTTGTGATTTCTTTTATGCTTCATGAAGGCCGCCATCATGAAGGTATTAATAATGGGCTTCCACGAGGAATGAAATGTTATCCCACTCAATTCGTGAGGTTTCCCTACTATGAGGAGCTAAAAATAGATCATTTTTTTGATACAATGCATATCGGGAAGAATGTGACAAAAAAGTTATGATGAATCATAGATGGTAGGAGGGATACAAAAAAATTTGTCAAAATTTGTACTGACATTCAGGAAGCCAATCATGCAATGAAAAGTGTGATCCGATCAAATAGCGATGGAGACCGAAATAACCTTCCATGGTTATTAACAAAGAAACAAAGCAATGATGTAAAAGAGGTCATTCAAAGAATCAAATTTCCCATAGATTTTGCTTCAAACATAAATAATATCTTAACGAAGAAAGGTCAATTTGCTGGGGCAAAAACACATGATTGGCATACCTTCATTAAGGTAATAATTTTGGTATACATATTTATATATTGTCCATATACATCTTTTAAGATTTTTTTTTTTTTTTTCTACTTTGGTCAAAACAAAGAACGATTCATTTTTTTGATACAATATGTTCTATCACTATCTCTCCTAAATGACTTTGACAACAACGTCAAAAAAATTATATATGATCTTGGAAAATACATGAGGTAAGTAGCTGTGATTTACATGAAAAATGTTCTTTCAATTTGTTGTTGTACTTAATGACATGTGTTTTACTTGTAATATAATATATATTATGTTATAATGTTGAAACATGTTATTTTCTTATGTCATGATCTGTAGATGGTTATCATTGAAAGAAATCCATGAAGATGATATAAAGTATTGGAAGAGAAAGATTCCTCAACTAATGCGTGAAATGAAAAAGTATCTACCTCCAACATTTTTCAATGCACAAGAACATTGCCTCACACACCAAGTTGAGGAGATTGAAATGTGTGGACCTGTACACACAAGGTCAATGTGGATGGTGGAGAGGCACTTGAAATCATTGTTCAGGCTTTGGTTAGACAAAGAGAATGTATTGAGGGTTCTATGGTGGAGGGATATATGGTATATCAATACATGGTGTATATTCCTAAATTAGCAGGGCCAACTATGCATGCAGTGGATCACATTTGGGATGTGAACTCCATCAAAATTTTTTAAGATCAGGAGCACCTGTTGGGGAAATGTAGAATGAAAAAAACTAAGAGGTAATATATTAATAATTGTAGATATTATATTAATACATATAAATTTTTGTTTTTTGTGTATATGATCATACTCATTAATATATTAATATCTATTATTTCATCAATTATTAATATTTACCATGGTTATAACTAATATTTAATATTGGTGAATTATGATTTTTTGATTCAATTTCTTAAGATTGGGATGCACTACATTTATACATTGAAAACAATCTCGACTGTATGAATGTATGGATTGAAAGATGTAAACAACATCATGGCGGTAGGTTATCATGGAAACAACTGTCTGGATTGGTTAGAGAATCTCATCGTAATAGTGATGCCAATGTTACGCAAAGGGAAATTGATTTAGCATATGGTTTGAAAGATGGACATGCAAGAAAATTCACCCATTTTATTTAGTTATTTGATATTATATTAATGTGACTGCAGGTGTGTCTTTTTCAGATACTTTCCAATTTATATAAATATGATTATTAATTGAAAATGCATATTTTACATGTCTGACATATTATAGTTGAAACACCAAAAGGATATGTGGTGCAATGGATGTAAATTTCGCATCAAACAGTGGGATGAAACCAGGAAAACTTCTAATAGTGGGATACCTGCAATATTCTAGGTCACTAATGTTTTCTCTAGGAGTGACATACATCCCCGAGAATATGAAAATAGATACTATGGGTATTTGAATGATATACTTGAGTGTGACTTTAATTCCTTCAAATTAGTTCTGTTCGACGTCAAATGGTATAGGTTATGAATGCATGAACATGATGAGGAAATAACTGTTATTTATCATGCCAGCAAATTTCCAATGATTAAAACAATGGTGTTTGAAAGAGGACATGATCGCTATGTTTTTCCAAGACAATGTGAACATGTATTTTACTCAAAGGTTCCAGGTGAGAGGGATTGGTCATTTGTTGTTAGATATGATCCAAGAGGAAGGCCAATTAAGTATACTCATGTACAAGAAGAAGATGATGTGCTAGAGCAGACAAAGATGGAAGATCATGGGTCGACAGACAAAGAACATAGAGAAGATGAACCAGGCATATGAGACATTAATGCAGTTCTTGATGATGATGTCGATGGAAATATGATCGAAAACGACATTGATGATGATGATGATGATATCATCAATCCTTTCAACACCATTTCTGAACTGGATGATGATACAGATGTCGAGTTCGATGAAGAAGAATATACAGAAGAAGGATGATATATATGCTGAGTTGGATTAGGTACGTAACTATATAATTTAATTTGTATGAATTATTCTCTTAAAACAATTTACTTATGTCATGGGTTAATTACATGTTTTAAGTTTTATGCATCTTTTTTATATCCTATGTTACATGTTATTTAATTATTATGTGAAACCTAAAAATAGTTTCCATACTAGAGTATGTGGTAAATTAAAAATATCATTTACAAACACATAATTTCATTTACCTTCATTAATTTTTGTTTTGGTAGTTTCTATGCATGAATCTTACTATGTTGCTTTTGATTATTTTCTATTTTATAGATTGGGTATTGGGGAATTGAGAGTGATGTGAGGGCGAGTGGAGGGAACATATGGGCTTCCACCTTCATGTGGTTGGCCTTGTTTAGTAGAGGATAAATTATTCTTGAAACCAAGAGAATCTCATTCATATTTATACCATGATGATTGTAAATGTCATCATTGTTGTCATAGTATTGCATCAACAAAGTTTCGATGAACATGTTTGTCATTTCTATAACATCTTCATTGAAACAGTTTGAAAACATGGGACTTTGGCCCATGATTTTTGTGGCAAGAAGAAGGTGTTAGATGATATTTCATATTTAAATAATGATTATGTACTAAAATATATCTAAAATATTGTAGCAAAAAAGTACTTAGATGAGAGCAAAAAACAAAGACAAAAAATAACCGATGAAGAGCTTGTGCAATTTATCAAGTTCCTATTTATCATCGTTATTGCATGCCCTTTCAGTACTAGATGTGGGAATGTGCATTTCCAAAATCAAAGATGACTCACACACCCACTCTATATATCCTATTTCTACCTCGTTTCATTCGAACTTTCTCAAATTAATGTCATGCATGGAACTCCCAACAATATACCCATTGTCATGGTCATGCTCTTTATTTTCATCGCATATGTCGTTCAAAACCAACATCATGTCAATTAGGCCCATGCGTTTGGTGGAAAGAAGAAGGCGCTAGATAACATTTCATATTTAAATAATGTTTTTGTACTAATAGTATTTAATTTATGGAGCAAAGAAGTACTTAGATGAGAGAAAAAAACAAAGAAATTAAATAATTGACGAATCTTCTGTAAATTTTCAACTAGTACTTATTTATCAAAATTATTACATGTCCTTCCAGTGCTAGATGTGAGAACGTGTGTGTCAAATTAATTTGAAAAGGAACAATGAAAATACATTGTGCTGGGACTAGACATGGGCAACATTGACCTGTGAATGGGGCTAACGTTGAAATTTTTTCAAATTGTTTTTGTATGCACTGAAATTTGACATGGATAGACTATTCGCATGCCTCAACGATATGGGAGGGTTTTTGGACTCAAATATGACTCAAAAACCCACTTGTTTTCATCATAAATTCACCATGTAAACCATAAACCCTTTTTTTCTTTCAATGTACATAAATTGGGTTACACAAGTTTTAAGTTTACATCAACCTTTTTTCATTTTTCTTTCAGGTTCTACATTGTATATACAATGTATGTGTCTCATAGTTGTGATGAAAAATCCCTCTTTTCATTCATTTTTTAACCAACACCATAAAAATATGCATGTTGAGATGGTGTTGTATCAATGTCGCTAAGTATTGCATGCGTCAATGTCATCATTATGGTGGCATGGTAGTGTCAGATTTAAATATCATTATGGTGTCATGGTAGTTTCATATTTAAATATGCATGAATTGATGATATGGGAGGGTTTCCAAACTCAAAGATGACTCAAACACCCACTCTATATATCTGATCCCAACCTCGTTTCGTTCGAACTTTCTCAGATTAACGTCGTGCATGGAACTCCCAACAATATACCCATCATCATGGCCGTGCTCTTTATTTTCATCACCTATGTTGTTCAAAACCAACATCATGCCAATTAGGATCATGTGTTTGGTGGAAAGAAGAAGGAGCTAGACGACATTTCGTATTTAAATAATGATTTCGTACTAATAGTCTTTAATTTATGGAACAAAGAAGTACTTAGATGAGAGCAAAAAACAAAGACACGAAATAACTAATGAAGCTTGTGCAATTTATCAACTAGTACTTGTTTATCGATGTTATTACATGTCCTTACAATACTATATGCGGGAAAATGTGTGTCGAATAAATTTTAAAAGGAACAACGAAAATACATTGTACTAGGGCTAGACATAGGAAATAATGACTTGTGAATGGGGCCAACGTTGAAATTTTTTCAAACTATTTCTCTATGCACTAAAATTTGACATGGATATACTATTCACATTCCTTAATGATATGGGAGGGTTTTTGGACTCAAATATGACTCACACACCCACTTTTTTCCATCATCAATTCATTATGTAAACCATAAACCCTATTTTTCTTTCAAAGTACACAAATTGGGTGACACAAGTTTTAAGTTTGCATCAGCCTTTTTTCATTTTTCTTCCAGGTTCTACATTGTATATATAATGTATGTGTGTCATACATCTCCAAGAGATTATAGGATGGCCTCCATTGTTTCTTGGATAAAAAAAGTAGCTCAATTTTTTTCCAAGGTATCATTTTATCATGTGCTAGTAAAATAAAACAATGGGTTGGCCGACCAATTAGCGAATGAGGCCAATCAACTAGTGCAAGGAACATTATTAAAGAACAAGTTTCTAAATTCACCAACATTCCCTAGTGTTTATGATACAACAAACCTTTGAGATATCTAGCATTGTAGTTAAGATCCATATGGATTGGCATGTGAAGGCCTCACATCCAAGCACACAAAATCAATACGCAAGGACACAAGATTCAAGTTGTGACATGAGATTTCTATCACTCATCCTGTATTATATTTCTCTCATTATTGTCTCATGCATGTGATGTGGGATATTATTAGCGATGGGTTGGAAGGATAGGTGAGATATGCGAGCTAATTTCAACAATTTTCTTTGGATTTTTCAACTGATTTGGTTGAATCCTAGGTTGCTCATGGTGGAAACATTGTTCGTGGTTCCTACTCTGAATTGTTCATTCTTTGGTTTCATGTTTCTTGGGAATATTTGTGGCCTTATCTATGAGGTAATTCTCTTTATGCTACCTTGGTTGTCATTATAATGTTTCTCCCAACTATTTTCAAGGTCTATTCATTTGGTTCTGGCTTTGGGTTCTTCTATTGTCTGTCATCTATCAAGAGTTGGGGCTTGAGAAGAAAATTCACAAGCCTTTAGATATATTTTCTTGCTTAATAAGATATGGGGCTTGGGAAGATAATTCCCATGCCTTGAGATCTATTTTAATTCTTAACAAATTTTCGTATTTTTCCATTTACATAAAAAATTCTTGGTTCTGGGCACTTACTGGTGGGATTCTAGAAGTATTTTCGAGGCTCCTTCAGGGTCTATAGTTTTGGGCCTTGTATCTCAACAACAACATTTGTGAGTTGGGGCTTGGGAGGCTAAGTCTCAAGCCTTGGGTTCATTTCTCTTGGTCCATTCTCTTGAGTCTCTTTAGCTCTATTTTCGATAGAATTTGGATCAAGCTCGTTGGTTGGTTTGTAGTATAATTAGGCCTTTATAACCTTGGATCTATCCCTCTTTGCATATCTCTTATGTTTGTGCTATCTATTCACATGGATTCAAGGGACATGTTGGAAATCAAAAGGGTTTTATGAAGGCACGAGGACACCCTTCAAAGCAATAATATAACACTTTAGGAAACACTTGTGTGTATCCATGATAATGACAAGCATTGTGCATCTCAAAATGAAAAAATAATGAGTTTGTTGGTACAACAAAATCACAGAATTGATGAGTTTTAAGCAAAATTTGGCATGCTGAGGAATTTAGTTATCAATCTACGTAAGAAATATTTATGAACAACCTCAAATCAACATGCCTCCAACAATCATCTTAGGCATCCCGCATGAAGAGACTGTGCGCCATTTTAAGGAAGCTATGGAAGTGGAACCATAAATTTACCTAGAGGAAGCAATTAGCCATCACTTATTTATTTATTTTTTATAATATTTAAAGTAATATGTATTTTGGGTATCTTTTATAGGAAGTAAACATGCGTTTATAGTTGGTATACATGCGTTTGGTGGCAATAAGAAGGCGCTAGATGATATTTCGTATTTAAATAATGATTTTGTACTAAAATATATCTAAAATATTGGAGCAAAAAAGTACTTAGATGAGAGAAAAAAACAAAGACAAGAAATAAATGATGAATCTTGTGCAATTTATCAAGTTCCTTTTTATCAATTTTATTGCATGCCCTTGTAGTACTAGATGCGATAATGTGCGTCTCAAACAATTTTTAAAAGAAACAACGAAAATACATTGTACTAGGACTAGACATCGACAAAAATGACCTGTGAATGGTGCCAATGTTGAAATTTTTTCAAACTGTTTATGTATGCATTGAAATTTGACATGGATAGACTATTCATATGCCTTGACGATATGGGAGGATTTCCAAACTCAAATATGACTCAGAAACCCACTCTGTATATCCAATCTCGTCCTCGTTTTGTTTGAACTTTCTTGGATTACTGTCATGCATGGTGTAGGTCTAACTTGTGGGTGTAAATTAGATCATGTATTTTAATATCAATCCAGAATTCATAGAAATTTGAAGCACACCAATGTATATGGACCATGCTTGTTGGGTGAAGTCTCATTCCAAAAATATATTCTTTACTCTCTCCTTTGAAGAGCTATAAAGTGGACTCCTAAAAGGCCTATTAATGTGTCCCTACATTAAGATATTGTTAGTTGTTTCAATTTTTCCATGCACCATAGTCCAACAAAACAATCATTTTTTTGGGAGGCCATTGCCTTCCGATATTCGCTTCCATAAAGCTAATTGTTGGGGTAACTAAAGCTAGTATAATTTGAAAGAGAATCATCCAAACATAGCAATAGATATTTCCAAATATCTTTCTTGCAAAGATAACTTCCTTTCACTAAGCTTATGTCCTACTAGTGATTGGTCTCCACAAAGCCTTTATCCCCACTTTACACTGCATAGAAGACATTGAAGATGAGTTAGAATCATCACTTGGGAGGCCATTGGAGGATTCTTAAAATTATATTTAAATTTATTACTGATGACTTTTGAAACAAGTTTGAAACCCAAATCATACGAGTTTACAACTTTTTCCAATGCATCCTTTTATTATCATCATCGTCGACATTATCATTGGCATCATAATCATCATCATATTCATCGTTGTCATCGTCATCATCATCATGAATTCCATCATCATCATGATCATCATCTCTATCATTGTCATCATCATTGTCCTTGTCATTTTCATCATCATCATCATCATCGTCATCATCGTTATCATCATCATGATCATCGTTGTTGTCAGTATCGTCATCATCATCATCATCATCGTCATCATCATCATCGTCGTCATCATCATTATATTTTATTGTTATTTTATAGAACAAATATTCAAATCATGGGTATTTATCCTTTGTGTATATGCCCGATAATATTTTTGTGTACATAAGATGTGTTTGTTGACCCATGTGACTGCAAATTTTATCTTTGTGGTTTTTGTAGATACCATATTATTAGTGTAATAAATTGTAGAATGCATCTAGACCACTTAAAATCCTATTTCATTGCTAATAAGGATCTTCATTGTTTGAATGCAAATTTGTACCAAGCCATTCCTGAACACAACCATTGCTTGTGGTGTATAAGTGAGTATTCTGTCTTTATATTTTTAGGAATAAATCATCTAAGCATAATAACAACAATCAAGAACCTTTATTCCCATGGCTGCTGAATATGTTAAGCCCTAATATTGGCTCATTAACCCTTAATTGGGGAATATTAGATTAGCAATGTTATTTTATTTATGTCGGCTTTAGGCCATTAGTTGTAATTATACCTCCTAGTCTCCTATATATACCAAGGAGACATTTTCATTTTGAATCATCTTGTACTTGAACATTTAAGTGG
>ML787899.1:350878-375494 GCA_009831015.1 Picea engelmannii | reverse complement strand
ACTTTGGCCCATGATTTTTGTGGCAAGAAGAAGGTGTTAGATGATATTTCATATTTAAATAATGATTATGTACTAAAATATATCTAAAATATTGTAGCAAAAAAGTACTTAGATGAGAGCAAAAAACAAAGACAAAAAATAACTGATGAAGCGCTTGTGCAATTTATCAAGTTCCTATTTATCATCGTTATTGCATGCCCTTTCAGTACTAGATGTGGGAATGTGCATTTCCAAAATCAAAGATGACTCACACACCCACTGTATATATCCTATTTCGACCTCGTTTCGTTCGAACTTTCTCAAATTAATGTCATGCATGGAACTCCCAACAATATACCCATTGTCATGGTCATGCTCTTTATTTTCATTGCGTATGTCATTCAAAACCAACATCATGTCAATTAGGCCCATGTGTTTGGTGGAAAGAAGAAGGCACTAGATGACATTTCATATTTAAATAATGTTTTTGTACTAATAGTATTTAATTTATGGAGCAAAGAAGTACTTAGATGAGAGAAAAAAACAAAGAAATTAAATAATTGATGAAGCTTGTGCAAATTTTCAACTAGTACTTATTTATCGAAATTATTACATGTCCTTCCAGTACTAGATGCGATAATGTGTGTGTCAAATTAATTTGAAAAGGAACAATGAAAATACATTGTATTGGGACTAGACATGGGCACCATTGGCCTGTGAATGGGGCTAACTTTGAAAATTTTTCAAACTATTTTTGTATGCACTGAAATTTGACATGGATAGACTATTCACATGCCTCAACGATATGGGAGAGTTTTTAGACTCAAATATGAATCACAAACCCACTTGTTTCCATCATCAATTCACCATGTAAACCATAAACCCTTTTTTTCTTTCAAAGTACATAAATTGGGTTACACAAGTTTTAAGTTTACATCAACCTTTTTTCATTTTTCTTTCAAGTTCTACATTGTATATACAATGTATGTGTCTCATATTTGTGATGAAAAATCCCTCTTTTCATTCATTTTTTAACCAACAACATAAAAATATGCATGTCGAGATGGTGTTGTATCAATGTCGCTAAGTATTGCATGCGTCGATGTCATCATTATGGTGGCATGGTAGTGTCAGATTTAAATATCATTATGGTGTCATGGTAGTTTCATATTTAAATATGCATGAATTGACGATATGGGAGGGTTTCCAAACTCAAAGATGACTCAAACACCCACTCTATATATCCGATCCCGACCTCGTTTCGTTTGAACTTTCTCGGATTAACGTCGTGCATGGAACTCCCAACAATATACCCATTGTCATGGCCGTGCTCTTTATTTTCATCACCTATGTTGTTCAAAACCAACATCATGCCAATTAGGATCATGCGTTTGGTGGAAAGAAGAAGGAGCTAGACGACATTTCGTATTTAAATAATGATTTCGTACTAATAGTCTTTAATTTATGGAACAAAGAAGTACTTAGATGAGAGCAAAAAACAAAGACACAAAATAACTGATGAAGCTTGTGAAATTTATCAACTAGTACTTGTTTATCGATGTTATTACATGTACTTACAGTACTATATGCGGGAAAATGTGTGTCGAATGAATTTTAAAAGGAACAACGAAAATACATTGTACTAGGGCTAGACATGGGAAACAATGACCTGTGAATGGGGCCAACGTTGAAATTTTTTCAAACTGTTTCTCTATGCAATGAAATTTGACATGGATATACTATTCACATTCCTTAATGATATGCGAGGGTTTTTGGACTCAAATATGACTCACACACCCACTTGTTTCCATCATCAATTCATCATGTAAACCATAAACCCTATTTTTCTTTCAAAGTACACAAATTGGGTGACACAAGTTTTAAGTTTGCATCAGCCTTTTTTCATTTTTATTCCAGGTTCTACATTGTATATATAATGTATGTGTTTCATACATCTCTAAGAGATTATAGGATGGCCTCCATTGTTTCTTGGATAAAAAAAGTAGCTCAATTTTTTTCCAAGGTATCATTTTATCATGTGCTAGTAAAATAAAACAATGGGTTGGCCAACCAATTAGTGAATGAGGCCAATCAACTAGTGCAAGGAACATTATTAAAGAACAAGTTTCTAAATTCACCCACATTCCCTAATGTTTATGATACAACAAAACTTTGATACATCTAGCATTGTAGTTAAGATCCATATGGATTGGCATGTGAAGGCCTCACATCCAAGCACACAAAATCAATATGCAAAGACACAAGCTTCGAGTTGTGACATGAGATTTCTATCACTCATCCTGTATTATATTTCTCTCATTAGTGTCTCATGCATGTGATGTGGGATATTATTAGCGACGATTTGGAAGGATAGGTGAGATATGCGAGCTAATTTCAACAATTTTCTTTGGATTTTTCAACTGATTTGGTTGAATCCTAGGTTGTTCCTGGTGGTAGCATTGTTCGTGGTTCCTACTTTGAATTGTTCATTCTTTGGTTTCATGTTTCTTGGGAATATTTGTGGCCTTATATATGAGGTAATTCTCTTTATGCTACCTTGGTTGTCATTATAATGTTTCTCCCAACTATTTTCAAGGTCTATTCATTTGGTTCTGGCTTTGGGTTCTTCTATTGTCTGTCAGCTATTAAGAGTTGGGGCTTGAGAAGACAATTCACAAGCCTTTAGATATATTTTCTTGCTTAATAAGATATGGGGCTTGGGAAGATAATTCCCATACCTTGAGATCTATTTTGATTCTTAACAAATTTTCGTATTTTTCCCTTTACATAAAAAATTCTTGGTTCTGGGCACTTACTGGTGGGATTCCAGAAGCATTTCTGAGGCTCCTTCAGGGTCTATAGTTTCGGGCCTTGTATCTCAACAACAACATTTGTGAGTTGGGGCTTGGGAGGCTAAGTCTCAAGCCTTGGGTTCATTTCTCTTGGTCCATTCTCTTGAGTCTCTTTAGCTCTATTTTCGATAGAATTTGGATCAAGCTTGTTGGTTGGTTTGTAGTATGATTAGGCCTTTATAACCTTGGATCTATCCCTCTTTGCATATCTCTTATGTTTGTGCTATCTATTCACATGGATTCAAGGGACATGTTGGAAATCAAAAGGGTTTTACGAAGGCATGAGGACACCCTTCAAAGCAATAGTATAACACTTTAGGAAACACCTGTGTGTATCCATGATAATGACAAGCATTGTGCATCTCAAAATGCAAAAATAATGAGTTTGTTGGTACAACAAAATCATAGAATTGATGAGTTTTAAGAAAAATTTGGCATGCTAAGGAATTTAGTTATCAATCTACGTAAGAAATCTTTATGAACAACCTCAAATCAACATGCCTCCAACAATCATCTTAGGCATCCCACATGAAGAGACTGTGCGCCATTTTAAGGAAGCTATGGAAGTGGAACCACAAATTTACCTAGAGGAAGCAATTAGCCATCACTTATTTATTTATTTTTTATAATATTTAAAGTAATATGTATTTTGGGTATCTTTTATAGGAAGTGAACATGCATTTATAGTTGGTATACATGCGTTTGGTGGAAAGAAGAAGGCGCTAGATGATATTTCGTATTTAAATAATGATTTTGTACTAAAATATATCTAAAATATTGGAGCAAAAAAGTACTTAGATGAGAGAAAAAAACAAAGACAAGAAATAAATGATGAATCTTGTGCTATTTATCAAGTTCCTTTTTATCAATGTTATTGCATGCCCTTGTAGTACTAGATGCAATAATGTGCGTCTCAAACAATTTTTAAAAGAAACAATGAAAATACATTGTACTAAGACTAGACATTGACAAAAATGACCTGTGAATGGTGCCAATGTTGAAATTTTTTTGAACTGTTTATGTATGCATTGAAATTTGACATGGATAGACTATTCACATGCCTTGACGATATAGGAGGATTTCCAAACTCAAATATGACTTAGACACCCACTCTATATATCCGATCTCATCCTCGTTTTGTTTGAACTTTCTTGGATTACTGTCATGCATGGTGTAGGTCTAACTTGTGGGTGTAAATTAGATCATGTATTTTAATATCGATCCGAAATTCATAGAAATTTGAAGCACACCAATGTATATGGACCATGCTTGGTGGGTGAAGTCTCATTCCAAAAAGATATGCTTCACTCTCTCCTTTGAAGAGCTATAAAGTGGACTCCTAAAAGGCCTATTAATGTGCCCCTACCTTCAGATATTGTTAGTTGTTTCAATTTTTCCATGCACCATAGTCCAACAAAACAATCATTTTTTTGGGAGGCCATTTCCTTCCGATATTCGCTTCCATAAAGCTAATTGTTGGGGTAACTAAAGCTAGTAGAATTTGAAAGAGGATCATCCAAACATAGCAATAGATATTTCCAAATATATTTCTTGCAAAGATAACTTCCTTTCACTAAGCTTATGTCCTACTAGTGATTGGTCTCCACAAAGCCTTTATCCCCACTTTACACTGCATAGAAGACATTGAAGATGAGTCAGAATCATCACTTGGGAGGCCATTGGAGGATTCTTAAAATTATATTTAAATTTATCACTGATGACTTTTGAAACAAGTTTGAAACCCAAATCATACGAGTTTACAACTTTTTCCAATGCATCCTTTTATTATCATCATTGTCGACATTATCATTGGCACCATAATCATCATCATATTCATCGTCATGATCGTCATCATCATCATGAATTCCATCATCATCATTATCATCATCTCTATCATTGTCATCATCATTGTCCTTGTCATTTTCATCATCATCATCATCATCGTCATCGTCGTTATCATCATCATGATCATCATTGTTGTCAGTATCGTCATCATCATCATCGTCATCATCATCATTATATTTTATTGTTATTTTATAGAACAAATATTCAAATCATGGGTATTTATCCTTTGTGTATATGCCCGATAATATTTTTGTGTACATAAGATGTGTTTGTTGGCCCATGTGACTGCAAATTTTATCTTTGTGGTTTTTGTAGATACCATATTATTAGTGTAATCAATTGTAGAATGCATCTAGACCACTTAAAATCCTATGTCATTGCTAATAAGGATCTTCATTGTTTGAATGCAAATTTGTACCAAGCCATTCCTGAACACAACCATTGCTTGTGGTGTATAAGTGAGTATTCTGTCTTTATATTTTTATGAATAAATCATCTAAGCATAATAACAACAATCAAGAACCTTTATTCCCATGGCTGATGAATAAACCATTCATTCAAGAGTTATGTTATATAATTCTTCATTGTCCTACTTTTAAATCAAGACTCCATCCACATTTTAGGTCTTGGATTTTCCATGTGAATGCAACACATATAATCTTATAATATGATGACCATTAACATATTCCATGCACATAATTTTTTGTAGTGCTCATGGAAATTCATCAATGAAGAAGGAAGACATTAGTGGCATTAGTTTTTCCATGACATTGCTCTGAGGATGATATATACTCCACAAAGGAATATAGACCTTCTATGGATTTTGACATTGTCGATGTTTATGAAATTTATATATGTTGGCCAAAGATCTTATGGTGGTTACTCATTATATAGTCATGTTTCACATTAAGAATTATTTCAATAGGATAGATTATTTCAAGAATTAAGAATTATATAGGATAGATTATTTCAATAATGTCATCGTTGTTGGTTGGGATAAATCTCCTAAGAACACAAGATTAAATGATAACTAACTTAGTTATTATCTATCAAAATACTATTGTTATTGTTAACTAACCTAGATTTATCTTTATATCATAGGATTTATCAAGTGTCAAGAGGGATCAAATCCCTTGACATACAAAACTTTACTCAGGTCTTTTCACTCTAAAAGAATTTTTCATCTCAAATTATTTGATCCCTCTCAATGATTGATAGATTCTAGGTTAATATGCATCTAGGCTAGTTTATAATGTGAATTAGGCCCAACTTCACACTTGTAACTATTATATTTGATCGATGTACATTGAATTTAGCGTTATGTTACATATTATATTTGATTGATGTACATTGAATTTAGCGTTATGTTACATTACATTTCTCCTCCATATTGAACTGTAAAAGGTGTCTCTATGATCAACTAAGTTAAAATACATGTATAACTATACTTGTATCTAGAATGGATAATTAGTATTCTTTGGGTTGTCAATGGGGCCTTGCTAGATCGATGAAATTGGTGAATTTTTATTGTCTCCACTAGGATGTAATTACCCTAAGTGGATCATTTTCCCCTTTTGGACTAGCACACCTCTAAGGGGAATGTTTGGATAAGGAATTTCATAATGGTTGTTAAGTCACACAAATTTCATACCCCATTAAGTGTGACATGGTCTTCCACCTCTTGATAGGTGATAGATTCAAAATTTGGGGGGAGATTTTATGGCATGAAAATAATGAAAATGAAAAGATATAGTTAATATACATGGTTTCCATATCATGTCAATATACATTTCTCCATTTCATCGATGCGAGTGAGAGCCGATCAAACTAGTCCAAGAAAAATTCATTTCTTTCAAGCACGAGGAGACTAGGGTATGCTGCGACTCGTAAGTTGGATGGAACACCAGAGAAGGAAGGAGACAAAGAAGGAAGGGAACTATGAGGGAGAGATCACAAGTAAGGTTACAAAGGAAAGATATCTCGTAGAGGGCACCGAATGGGAGAGAGAGCTCAAGGGAAGGGCCGTTAGTAAGGCGACACAACTCATGAAGGGCACTGAGAGAGAGAGAGAGAGATTGAGGAATATTTCAAGCACGAGGAGACTAGGGCACGCTACGACTCGTGAGTTGGAGGGCACACCAGAGAAGGAAGGAGACAGAGAAGGAAGGGCACTAGGAGAGAGATCTCATGAGAAGGTTTATGAAGGAGAGAGAGCTCGTGGAGCGCACCAAATGAGAGAGAGAGCTTGAGGGTAGGGTTAGGAAGGAGACACAACTCGCGAAGGGCACCGAGAGAGAGAGAGAGATTGAGGGAAACATAGGGAAAAGAGAATGGTGAGTTGTTTAATTTCCAATATTTGCATATGAAAATCCCTAAAAATGTTGACATGTAATTTCAGGGAATAATAATGCTAGTGGTTCCATATGTGGACAAAAGTCCCCTCATGGGGTTCCTATAAAATGACCATATGGTATTTTTAAAATTTGGTTCATTTTGTGATTATCATGCTTTTTGCTTGATTCTAGAGCTCCCTTAGTTAACCAACCTCTCACAACCTCATGATTGACATGTCCTTGCTCAAATGGGTTGAAACAAAACATTGAGTAAGAGAGTTAAATTTTTCTACACATATCAAGTCTACAATACATACTTGAAGTGCAAAAAAAATTGAATAAACATACACTGTTTATGACAAATGATCTTCCTGGGTTGAAATTACCTCATGAATCCATATGCAATCTTCCTTGATGGTTGAATCCTTCTCAAAATTATCCAATGAATGCATGCAAAGTTGAAAATGCAACTTGACCATGTCCTTCTCTGTGTCGCAATACATAAAAACATAACATTAGGAACCCTCTCTAAACACTACATTGCTAATTTCTAAAACTCTACATCACCTTTGTTGTGCTTTGTTAGAATCATGGAAACCTTGGAAATGTATGAAGAGTACACCAAAATTAGCAAAGGCCGGGACCCCATAAAAAAGCCCATCTAGAGTTAAAATATTTTGCATTCAAAGAAGACAAAATAAGGAGAAGTACCCTGCCACCCAATGCCACCTACCTAATGCCAACTTCTACATTGACATCAACTTAATACGTGGGGTACGGTTGTAAAATTTCATGTCCTATTTCATTTTTATCCATGGAGAAAACTTAACTAGTAAAATGGTATATAGTTCATTCTAGCCTCCTCTACAAATAACAACGCTAAAATCTATACAATTCATATGATTTTTTTTTAATATAAAAAAAAAACAAACATGAAATTCTAGCTGAACTTAGGAAATTTTTTGTTACATTTTCTACACAAATGGATTAATCATGTGACGAGATTACTATAGCCCTTTCTTAAGGCCACTAGACTTATTTAGACTAGAAAGAATCATATCAAGAAAAGGGGAAATCATAGATACCAAGGAAATGTATTCTTGTAAACTAGTGGTGTATTCCATGAAACATTAGAATGGGGAGAAGATTAACTTGTCCTTGGAATCCAATCACCCTTTTTCTCTCTCACGCATGATCAATCATTAGGGTAGAACCACATAATCCTTTCATGATTATCATGCATTATGATTATTCTAAAGATCCCTTCATTGACCTACCTATCATAACCTCATGATTGACATATCTCTAGTTGGATGAATTGAAAGAAATCAAGTAAGAGAGGTAAATGCAATGATGCTTCACTAGTCTACAAGATATACATGAAGTGCAAAGAAAAATAATAATGAACATGTAGTATTTGTGATGAATGAATGATCTCACTTAGTTGAAATCACCTCATGAAGCCCTACACAATATTCCTTGATGGTTGAATGCTTCTCAAAATGATCAAATGAATGCGTGCAAGCTTGCGATAATGACTTGGACCCGTCCTTATCCGTGCCACGATACAAAACCACATAGAGTTAAGAACCATATCTAAACATTACATTGTTAATTCCTCTAACTCTGCATTTCCTTCACTATGATTTACCAAAATGGTGAAAACCTTTGAAATACATAAAGAGTACATGAAATTTACCAAAAAAATGGACCCCATCAAATAACTACTCCAAAGTTTAGTTATTTTTCCTTTAGAGAAGATGAAAGAAGAAACCCACCACATTACATAGCATTAACACCCACCTACGTAATGCCAACTTCCACACCAATGTTAACTTAATCTAAGTGGTAGGGTTTTGAAATTTCATTCCTTGTTCCATTTTTTTATCTCTATAAGAAACCTCAGAAGAGAAGGGTTATATAGTTTAATCAAGCCCCCTCAAAGAAGAACGCTAAAAACTACACAATTTGTACAACTCAAGAAAAAATTAATATGGCAGAAAATACAAAATTCTATGACTTTACCATGACTTAAATAGTTTTTTGTTACATGTTCTATACATATGAATTATTCACATGAGGTGATTACTATAGTCCTTTCTTTGCAAGGACTAAAAAGAGGAGAGGATGTATTTGAATCATGTTTTCTTAAAAAGAGGAGAGGATGTATTTTTGGATAGTGTTTTCTTTTGGTCCAATGAAGGTTATTGAGTACTTAGATATTAACAACAATGCTTTTCATTGCAATGAATCGTAGAACCTAATTCTCAAGCTAGAGGCAAGGGGGGCATGAATAGGAACCTATATCATGTAAATGAATGTTGTATCTTACTTTGCTTGCAATCACTCCAGTTCTTTGAATTACAATTGGGTCAATTGTATTTGATATGAATACAATAAGTGTATAAAGGTTAATTAACACACTAATATAGACACATGAATCAAACAATTGGTGAAAATACAAGAATTTAGCCTAGTAATTGAATTTGAAGATCTCAACAACAACCTGAATGATGATTGCATCTGTTATACACATCCTACAAACCTATTATATATCCGAGGGAAATATCATTAGAATCCTTATCATGGGGTCTTCACTTGGTGAACCTATGACATAGCACCTGTGTTCATGGTATATTAAAAAATACCCCTAATTTCACTAGATATTGATAAATACCTCCAAAAATCCTTTTGTTGAACCTTTTCCCAATACATCTTTCCAATAAAATAAACTCATATTTTTACTAGATACCCCGTTTTATACCCCCCAATACCTATAAATCCCTCGATTCCCATACCCCCCCAATACCTACAATATATTGACTCTATTTTTTATAATTAAAAAAACCCCTTTATGAATGAACATGATAAGATATTGGTCAACAAGGTGAAGACCCCGTGAGCCTTATGCATATTTAATATGTGTATGGTGGTATCTATAATCATAAAATTTTACTATGTTATAAATGATGACATTTGATTCAATGTTGTATAGGTGTACTAAATGAATTAGGACATTTGCATGATATTTTTAAAATTTGGGTCATTTTGCTTCCATTTATCTGGATAATTAGCTCATACATTTTGTCACTAGTAGTGCACACATAGTAATCAATCAAGAAATTATTTCTTTGCTTGAAACCTCTTGCTCCTTCGCATAACTAGTTTTCATCGAAGTAGAAATTCTTTCATTTCATTTTCCTTTTGCATGGTTTAAAGAGTCGAGTCGAAATGCCATCAGTTTCACGACCAATCCTTTGAGTAACAACGACATAAAATCAAGCACCAATTAAAATTTATCTAGAAACTTTAATTTATGGGGCTCTTCAAATCCATCTTAGCTTAGGTGTAGAGCTTTAGAATAGGATTGTAAGAATAACTTTCCAAAGCTGCTAAACAAACACAGAGCTTTGAGTTAGGGAGTGAAATCCAGTTGCTATATCATTGAATTTGGGAATCCCTTCTAACACAAGGGTCAAGCATGAGGTTGCATTGGGGCCGACAGAGTAATCAACCCTGCTTTGTTGGTCTTGGTGTAGTGGTTGCATGTATTACGATGATCACTTGGGAGCAACCCCTCTCTGTGAGGAATCTCTCAAAGTAGTTTCGCGCTTAGTTACCCTTCCCTTGTGTGTAAACCAGATTGTCGACTATCCCCCCTCTGCTTTGGTATAGTAGGTGGTACCATAGAGCCATAATATTTTAGACTTCCTACCCAAGGTGACAACACAAGGAAGGTGGTGTTGTACCTGGGATTGACGTTGGCTAGATTCACTTGGACTCCTTGGAGGGTTGCCCACTACTCAGTGAGGTAGATTTCACCAGGGTGTAAGTTCGTTAAGCAGGTTGTCAACGTAAATTTCCCACCCACAGAAACTCAACCCCTTCGTGCATCGATCCATCGATGTTGGATTTTATCACCAACTAGCACTTCTTTGTGAGAAGTTTTTTTTGCATGCCTGACTCCTAAATTAATTAGCGTGTTCTGTTTGTTCTCCTTAGTAGGCCTTAGTATTGAGTCCGTGTCTAATGGCATCAGTTCTAGGGTCTTCCAACCAACATCGTGCCCCATTACTGCCACTTGTTGGCATGTGTCATTTGATTCCAAACATGCCCCTATAATGCCTAGGTAGTATACCAATAGTAATAGAGCATAATACAGATATGAAAGCACAACACTATGGTAATCATTATGATCTTACTGTGATACTAACAGGATACTAGTAATGAAGTAGAACCATTGTATTAAGTAGTGTTACAAATTGATAGAACAAAGCTGGTTTAACTTATATGAATTCGAGTCCTGGTGTTGCACATTGAGTTACATACCTTGTAAATGTTTATAGAAAGTGGAATACTAGTAATACCATTGATTACGATAGGGTTAACCATAGGCTTCCATACTATTAATATCATTGATTACGATAGGGTTAATTAGGGTAATGTCGTATGTTCAAAGCAAGGTAATCCTATGGGTTAATTTGGGTAATCCTATGTGCAAAGGTACTTATTTTGGCCTTCCATGTAGAAACAAGTGGAATACTATATCATGACATGTTCACATTGTAGTCAAAGAAAAATTACAAACAAAGAGCTTGGGTTGTAACAACCTTTTCCAATTCCCTTCATGGATTTTTTTTGTGGTTATCCTACTACCCAATGCAAACATGATTGAATGTTTGAAGTACCATACAAATTCTCAAAGAAACTAGTTTTTGTAACTTGCCACAATACTATTGGTGCCTCTAATGTGTCCAACTCTTATTTTAACCTATATGAAGTAATTTTAGCTTACCTTTGGCCATCATTTATGATCACAACTCTCAATTTCTCAATCTCTTTTGGAAATCATTATGGAACCTTTTAGGTTGTCAATTACTCTTTTCTACATTTTTTCAACCCCAGAAAACAATGGTCAAATTGAGTTAGTTAGTTGCAACTTGGTTCATGCTTACTACATCTATCACAACAAAGCATGAGGTCTAGGCAGTGTGCAACACATGGGGCCTAGAAAATGGTTGGGTGTTTCTCCTCGAACATCTTACTGGTAGAAACATAGTTAGAGGCATTATCAATAATGACATGTACAATAATTTGGCACACTCACCTCCACATTACTTCATCCAAAAGATGAAATAATAGATGTGCATCCTTCACATCACTAGAAGAATTCACCGATCTCAAAAACATATTTCCTCATGGGAAATAAAAGAAAAACTTAATTATGGAGAACACTTTCCATCAATCCATCTATCAGATGTGATGGTACATCCCACTTTGGTACATGAATCTCTAAGATCTCTTAATTAATCATTTATGTGTTTGAATTCATTCTATAAAAGTGCCCCCCTCAAGTCATGAAAATTATGGACTTCGAAGCCTAAATCAAATGCAACTATGGTATGTAACATAAATTTATAATAAGGTGAGTGGTAAGCATTAAAGAAATATTTGCATCATACCACCAATTTTTCGTGTATTGGAAAGTTGCTTCCTTGTATTGCTTCTTCCACTAGCTATTGATGGTACACTGAGCGATAGGGGTGGTGAGGGTCAAAAAAAGGAATCTAGATGTGTCTTTGATCCAAGTGTGTCATCAATAGAAGGTTGAGAAATAAACCGAAAGAGATTCCTAACAGAACAACTAGTGGAGGATGCTTGACAACTAGGGTTTACACTTCCACTCTCATTAATGGGAATCTCCCCCTTTCCCTGTCTTATCATTAATCTCCTTTTTCTTGGATTTTTCCACATTCATATCGCCAAAAAAATCTTTCATTAGGTATTTTATTCACGACTTTAGGGCATGCTTCCACTTTGCCTTGTATGCTAGCTAAGTGTTATTTCTCAAACAATGAAAATAAATCTACAATTTCAAAATTGTCCTTGATTGTTCATTAAAAGAGAACTCAACAATTTATAGAAGACATTTGCTTAATCCCTCTACTATATGAAGAAAGAGGAGGGATGATAAAGGACAACCCTCTATTAGCACTCTTGTTGGTTGGAAAAAAGAGGAATCAAAACCATTAATCAATGAAGAGAAAGAAACAAAATAATAACATCCCTCCACCCAATTAACAAAAAATCACAAGAGAACCATATATGTAGCATCATCAATCTAAGACATGACCAATTAACCTGATCATATGCCTTATATAAGTCAATATTGATAATGGAGGATGATTTATTCTTTACATTTATAGTATGAAGGCATTCCTAAGCTATACCAATAGCCTCATGAATTTGTCTACTATCTAAGAAACAAAATTGCTTACCTAAGATAACAAGGGATAACATAGGATTAATTATTCTATCAATGATATTAGAAATAACATTGTACACACCATTACAAAGAGAAATAGGCCTAAAATATTCAAAATATTTAGGGACATATTTCTTTGGAATCATAGCCAAGAAAGTAGAGTTGAAGCCCCCCAAAACCTTACTAGAAAGTATAGATTCCTCCACAACCATTAATAGATCCTTCAGGAAAAAATTAAAAAATACTTTAATAAATTCAATAGCCATTGATATGAGCATGTGTTCTTGTCTTTCTAGAAATATTTAATGACTGCTTGTAATTCCTCCATGGAGACCTTTGCCATGATGTCCTACTCTACTCCTAAACCATGAAATTTGAGAAGAAATTTGCCATATGAGCAATGTCTACTATGTTACACTAAGGGGGATCCTTAAAACGGTTTCTAAAATGGTTGTTTCTTTCTTTTTCCATCCCCTCGAAGCTATTAAATTGGACCCCTCTCTAATCCTTTATACTACAAGTGATTCTTATATTCTTCCTCATTTTTTCATAGTTGTGAAAAAATCCAGTATTTTCATCCCCTTGTGAAATCTAAGTAGCTTCACTCTTTTGTCTCCATTTGGATTCTTCCCAATCTAATATCTCCTTTTTAGCAACATCCTTCAACTTTCACAACCTTGACTTGGATTCATTGAAGATGCCATTAAGATTGGAATCAGAAGATTTTGTAATATCCTCTTCATTTATCCATATTTTCTCTTGAGAATTCTAGAATTCAACCTTTTTCAATTCAATAGTTTTCCTTTTGATTTCTTTTTAGATTTTCAAAAAACAAGAGTAACTTTGAAAAATCCACCGACTACCTAGCATAATGTTTTCATTCATTTAAAACTAGGTCTCTGAACTCAAGTTCCTTCAACCAATGTCAATTGAGCTTAAAAGGACATGTGGTTTTTGGAGTAATATCCCCCACTTATAGGAAAATAGGGACATAGTCAAAGGGACTTGCTTCTCCTATCCATGTACCAATTATATCTATATTGACAACAACTTGTTCAACCGCAAGGAATTTGTTGATTCTCTTGGGGATAACCTTTGCACCCAACCTATTGTTTCTCTAGGTGGGTTTTAAAGTCCAGGAATATATGTCACATAGAACCTCATCATCAATATTTTGTAGGAGGTATTTGGACATGGGGTCCATCCTTCTATCTACCCCCCACATCTACCTATTCTCAAGGTGAGATTTAAATCACCTTCCATGATTAAATTATCCTTTCTGAAATCCATGTTCCCCAAAAAGGAATCCCACAAACCTTCCCTACACTAAAAGGTCCATAAACATTAATAAAATTGAAAATTGAATCTAAACATGGGGAGAACAACTCGAGACTGGTGGTATTCTATAAAAAGGAGACACTCCTGAATCGAAGGGACTTATTCCATCCTACCAAAAACCCCGTAGATTTCCCCACTACATTGAGAGCTTCAAAACACCATCCATGAAGAGTAAACACTATCAGTTATTTTACCCTAACAACCACCATAATTATTTTTTGAATCAAAATCATCTCTATGTTATTTTCTACTACAATTTGGTTTACATAGTTTCTTTTATAGACACTCCCTAAGCCTCTTATGTTAGAAGAGAGCACAATCATTTTGTACCCTTGGAGTGGAATTTGCCTCCTCTAAGGGCCCCATGAATAGTCATTTGTTTGCATGACAATACTTCCCTTGTCCTCTTGACGTTGGACATTCTATATATGACATAATCAAACATTGAATCTGTTGGCACTATATAATGTTTTGCAAAAAAATTGAAAATCTTGGCAAAAAATTATGGTTTTGAAAGGACAATGTGCTCCTGGGATTAAGTGTACTATTCATCATGGAAAAAAGTAAAGGTTGAATTGGATTTTTTTTTGGTTTAAGAGGTCACATCATGTCATGTTGAAAGGTTTCCTAGGCTTTCAAAGCAAGTCTGTACTTTTATGTTTTGTAGCTAATCGGTTTGAAGCTCATTGCAAAAACTTATAACATTTTGCAACATTACATCATTTTTTTCATATCGCTGCAAAACACCGTCTTATGTCCACAATGGTTTTCTATCATGAGTTTTAGTGTTAGAGTTAGTGGCATATCCTTTCATGGTAAAAGAAATCCCAAAAATAAATATTTCACAACGAATTTTGGCACGATGTGAAATTTCCTGTAGCAACAGTTTTGCAACAAAAGTGTATTTTTATCATATCTCCCAAAACGTGCATCCGTTTGCCACAAAATTTTGAGGGAATATGCATTAGGGTAATATGAACAAACTTGTTTAATTTCAAGTCAAAATGCTTCATGATTTTCGAGAAATGAGTAACCACTACCTACAACCATTTTGGGTTTTTTCTAAAAAACCGTGAACTAGGTTTTACCCAATTTTTTTTATGGAGAAGTATAATAATTATATTAACCTGCTGGCAAAAAATCAGCCCAAACGATTTCACCATTTTGAAGAAAGGTCAAAATAAGCAGCTTCAAAAAATTTGGGACAGTTTTGCAGCGCCATGGCCAGATTCGTTGCGAAAGTGTACAATCAACTCAGATCAAGATTAATTCGACTACCAGCTGGAGGGATCATGCCAAATAATTATGGTGACTATAAATACCACCTATTTTACACCACACTCATATATTTTTTTATGAGTTTCTTGTATTAATTAAGTTAAAAAATAAACCCTAGAATCTAACAGTTAGTTTGGAAGTTGTTATTTTTTGTTGTAACTTCTTCTGAATTTGGAAAACCTAAAGATTTCGAATCCTTTGAGATTCCATGTAATTTTAGACTATACATGATGAAGGAAACAATGAGGAGGGGGTTCGGTTCTTAGTGAAATCCTTGGCATATTGTGTATCAGATATTTCTTTTTATGAATAAAGTTACCAAGTAGAAGGACTTGACCTATTGCTCATAGTTCATGTTACATTTTCCTATACTCTGTTTCTCTTTGTGTATTTATTTCCAGTGAAATTATACAAGATTCATCCATGTTTGATGCTCTGTGGTTTCATTTTCCATTTTTTCGATTGATACAAAATTCATATTGTATGCTCTGTATTTTCAGATTTCATAGTCTTTCTAATGTTATAGCAAAATTCATCCGGTGCTAGATGCTTTGTTATGGCTGATCTATTTATCTCTTTCATATACCCTACTAAAACTTATTTATGTCTATTGTGATGTTGTATATATTTCCTATGACATTGATAGTTCATAAACCCAGTCTTGGAAACTTTCTTCATTGATATCTTTAACCCTGAATCCATGCTCAATGGATTTTCGCTCAGCCCTACCACAATATTTTTAAAAACCTTGATTTTGACAGAAGATCTAGCCATTGTACTGATTACACAACTAGTTACTGAGGTGAAATTGGGTGAATGAGTTGTAAGAGAGATCCCTCTCTGGGTTGGAAGGGATACCTTCCAATTTGAAAGTTGGTATGTGGTTACCTCTGTGTTTCCCTCTCACATCCAAGGAAAATTATGGAGTGATAATAGAATCGATGCATTCTCAATGATAAATGTAGTGGAAAATATTTCCTCTTTGCTCTCTTCTTCCTCATCTTGTTCTCTTAAAATCTTATAGAATTTTCTTTCACAAATTGTTTTTTTTGGGGGTATACTTCTTATAGAATCACTTCAACTAAGCTATCACACTATGAGGGACATATCTATGACATCAAAATCACCCATGACTTGCACTTGGACTCTTCCACACCCACTTAGGAGGATTTTGAACCCAATAAACTATGGTAATACAAGCTCAATAACCTCATTGCAAGTTACTATACCACGCTTGCATGAAATGTATGACATGCTTCTCATTTATCCTTTGTTCATTTTATGCTATTGGAGAAACCTAGAGCACTCCTACACCACATTACAGTAATTGTACCTCATAGTCCAATTGATCTACTCTTTTGGGTCATTTGTTAAAAAATAATTAAATTATCTTATCTAATTATCTCTAATGATTTGTACTTAATATTGATGTCCAAAATGCCAAGCACCAACTTACAAGTGACTAAGCATGATTTTCTACAGACCCAAAGTATAACAAGGCACCAAACACACACACCATCCCAATCCACCAATCAAATATGGAATCAAACATCCATTCCCACAATTGGGTTTTGTTTCTAGAATCATTGGGAGCATCAATGGAGAAAAACCCCCACACATTCCTACCAACAATACAATGATCTAATATCGATCATGGGCATCTTGTCCACTGTCGATAATGGACAAGGTTATCCAAGGGGATAGTCCACAAGTAAACCTACCCATACTTCATCATGCATAATGTAACGATATTCCCTTAGCTAGCAACCATGTAACAAAGAGATATGACTTAAAGAAAAAATATCAAGCTAGCAAACTCCTATGAGAACAAAATATCAAGCTTAAATAACAAAAAGTTCTACAAATGAGTATGTCAAGTGTCTCCCAAGATGCCTCCCACATTCAATGATGTAAGTTTAAACTTCATGGGCATACTTCATCAAGTGCCTACTTGAGGATTTCAAAGTTTTTGGGAGTATCCACATTGCTTATCATGAAAATTTTACCAGGAGTGTTGGGGTAAGGTCAAAATGTAACCCACAAATCATAAAGAGAATTTCAGTCATTGGATCTCCTTTCAAAACATTGTATGTGCGAGATTTAGTGCTAACTTTAGACTACAAGCAATCACATATATAATTAAGAAGCATAATTAAGGAGATTTAGAATAATTTCTATGTCCTAAAGAGAATTTACAATTTTTTCATCTTTCATGATTTTCTTGGTGGGCCTTTCACTCTCAGCAAACTTGAGAATAAAGGCATGCTCATTATTTTTTCATGTTTCTATGGTTATCTTGTCAATTGTCTAGAAATTTGGCTTGTCCTTGAGGGCTTGTATAAAATTTCAAGAAATGAGGAAACAAAGGTATCTTACCCATCTTTCTTTCTTGCTTCTTCAACAACCAACAAATGTTGAGTTCTCAATTGAATAGTTGCAATCATTCTCCTTTGTTTCCATACTTTCTCATTCCTCCTCCTTTTTGTCTTCTTCTGTCTATCTCCTCCATTACCTATCTATGTCAAATTTTGTTGGCCCTCTTACATACCTTGTCACTCAAAATTAGCATAAAACTAAGCTTGAAATAGAGGACCTTTGATAGAAAACAAAAAATAACTTCTTTAATCGCTTAACATAGTTCCAATGTGGTTAAGTCAATTAGGAGAGGTGATGATTTCATTGTATCATTTTAGATATCTCACTATATTCTTACACTCCTGGCTAACTATGTATGTGATTCGATTGACTGAAGGTACAACCAAACATGTACCTGTAAGATATTTCTTCCTCGAGTGAGGGAATCTTAGGACAAATAGAGGGAAATGCGATTGCATCTAGTACATATGATACACAAAAAAGGACCAGAGGTGAAAAGGTCAGAATAAAATTCCGTAGACGCATGGAATTTTTTCTTGCCAAAGGAGGATCACGATCTTATGACGATGATAGCATAGGAGAGATAGAGGTTCCAATTAGGTATAAGCATCTGGTGAAACAATGGGTACCTAAGGAACTGCCTCCATTAGACATTGACTTCATTGTCAACAATAGGACGTGTTATCACTGTAAAAACTTTTCATATGGAGTCCAAGTCTCGAGACTTAGTAGGAGGATAAATCAATGTAGAGGAGTGATAGACTCACGGATGGGGTCACATCTAGAAGACGGAGCCAAATCTAGTGGAAAGTGAAGTTGATGGGTCGTAGTGGGTCACATATCGTGGGTGCCACAAAATGACGGTCGTGGAGAATATTAGGCCGAGAACTAATGCGGAGGTTAATATTTTGAAAGCAGGATGATAGGAATACCATGATTTCATCTCGAGGGCACGTGGTGCCACCAGATGCATATCAGGGGGAAAAGCGGGTGAGCTCGAAACCGCTAAATCACACCCCGATGTCACATGTCAAAATGTCATTGAATATGTCAAATCCAAGGGTCACATGTGGAAAGGGAAAGTTGAAGGCCAGTCAAATCACCTCAGGACACTTGTTTAGGTACTTTTTGTCCTTGAGATGCTGGGTGAGCGCCGCCAAAAAAATGATTCAAAGGATCATCATTTGAAATCAATGGCTGAACGTGATAAGCCGTTATCCATGCAAGGAATTTCTTCAGTAGCCCATGATTAGCACTCAATGATGACTACCATTCAAAACATGGGTGAGATTGCTCTGTTGTTGGCGATTAACATTTTATTCCAGAATAGGGTAACCATGAATCAAATTGTTCATCTAATTCTTGTACAACTAAGGGAGATAAGCTTGCGCTTCCTAGAGAACCAAAGGAAATGGAGAAGGCAGATCCAACGACCTTCAACAAACCAGGATGTTCAAATAATCTGACAAAATTATCGATGAAGAGGAAAGAAGAGCTTGCTACAGAATATTGGCAAAAAAATTTCACACAGAGCCTGCAGATGAACCAGGATCAGGTGAAGGAATTAGACTACATCCTATCATGAAGGATTTAATCATTAATGGATATGCAGACGGGTCCCACATGAAAGCTAGATAAAGTAAAAGGAACAAGCGATGGAAGAAGGAGACTGAAGCTAAAATGGTCGAAGGTACCAGAGAAAGCCAAATTTCTTGGTTTGACACCTTAAAGGAAGAGATTGATAACCTGGAATAGATTTCAAGCTAAATTAAGTATGTTTCGAGAATTTTGTAATGATACAGACAAGTGGAAATCAGGGTAAAAATCTCAAACATGTCAGTTTTGGTTTATAACGTCCCCTAGAAAACAAGAGTTCAGTTGTTGTACGTTACTCCTTCCATGACCGATGTTTTTTTTTTGGAATTTTGGGGAAGATGATTCATTTTGAATTCCATATGTAATGTATCTATATATGCTATCAAAAAGGTACATGAAGGTTGGACTTACCGGAGAGGGGTCTGCCCTCGTAGCAGGAGAACTTTGTAATTTATTATGAACTTTAATCTAAGAAGATAAGGTTTTTCTTAGATAGCCGAGATTCATCACGGTGTTGATGTTCAATGTGTTTTCCTGTCCTTTATATTCATGAATGTGTTTTTGCTGCTAGTAATAATGTTTAAGAAATAGAAGGAATTCATTTTTGCTGGTGCTCCTTCTCATATCGATTATACTTGTTATGTATTTTTGGTTACTGTTTTAGACTTCACTCATGATTAGTGCTCTGTTTGCAGTAGCCAACCCTCATCTTTCTTCTTCTAATGCTTCACCAAGAGATTCACCCTTTATTAGACGCCTCTTATTGATAGTAGTCTTTCCTTTCCTCTCCTCTGCCATATCATATTACTTATTTGGCTGAACATCATACCTATTTTTCCTTTGCTCCCTCTGGAAATACATAGCTTATAACTCTTCATACTTTTTTAGGAGCGGACCCCATTGCCCAATGGCCCTGCTCTTCTATTTTGTCCTACCACCTTTAAATTTTACACCATGGAAGAATCTTACCTCTGTACACACATTGCCAAATATTTTTGAATATCCCAAATAGTTGTATGTCCGAGAGAGCCCTCTCTAGTTGGAAAGGTCAGAATCAAACATAAAGTGGTTGAAATAGTTACCTTTGTCGTATGTCTTCCAGCCAGACAAATTTACATAGTGCTAATAGGATGTATCGCATTGCACCACCCCCCTGCATGGCTTGGGGCTATTTTCCATGGATGTAATAACTGTAAAATAAAATACAGTAACTGAATTGATGGACTATGTCATACTGTGTTACAATTATAATGATTGGATGCAGGTGGTACGGTACATGAAAAGTATGTGAAGACATGCACTCGCCGCAAATTATATACAACTAATAAATAATGATAAAAATAAGGGAGCAAGTATCTATATTGATGGAAGGCCTAAAGATTCTGACAATATCATGGGTTTTATAAACAACACACTACCTGGGACAACAAACACGCAACCAAATTTCATATATGAGGGAAATGAAGGGAATCAGATAATCGTGTGCGTGATAAAAAAGATAGCTCCCAGGGAAGAGTTATTAGTGTATTACCATTTGAATCGAATATAAACATTGACTAATAATGTGCAGGTACTTATGCAACACCTCTTTAAGCAACCTCTACTTATTGCATTATATTTTTTGTATCTTTAACAATGTTTGAAATATTTTATGGTCCCAATTTTACATTAACGTGGGAGGTTGATCGTGGAAAAGTGCCAGCTGCAGAACATATAAACGATTAACAATTTCAATTTACACTTAATGCAAATTTTATTATTTATTTATATAATTTTATTTGCGTGGCAATCCATTTTTTGTTATCGTTAACAATTTTTTAAATGTTTCAGAGTTCTAATTATACTATAATGTGGCAGGATGATCATGGAAAAGGGGAAGCCATAGAACATGTAAACGATTAACAAATTCGACTTTGATTTTACGTGAATTTTATTTATGTGACAATTAGTTATTTCATGATTCCCCCGACAAGGAGGAGTTGTGTTTACCCCCTGATCCAATGGTAATGATTAAAAAGAAGATCATTAAAGAAAACAAGGAACTTGCTCACTTGCTAGACTGTGTAGATCAAACTCCTGACGCCATATAAAGGACCAATATGGTTATGAAACAACTTAGGACATATCAAGTAATAAACATAATTTAAAGTGATTTTTTTATGTACTAATATGTTCAATTATGATAGTTTGTTTTTTAACTTTTAAATTATCTAACGATTTTTTTTCTTTCTTTCTTATATATAGATATTTGGAGCTTACTCAACAAAGTGTTGGTAGTAGTGGCAATGCAGAGATGCCACAGAGTCCTGACATGGGTCGTCATATAACTACTAGAATGTTTACTTCTCCATCTTCCACACCTTTATATGGAAGCCATGACACACACTGCCAAGCATCCACACAACGACCAAGATCTAGTAGAGGTGGTGACAGAGATGAGGATGATGATGTGGTTGATATGGGCACATTTTTTAGATCTAGATGTGTGATCATCATAGGGACCCTTCCGTGCACATTTTTTGTCGATGATAACGAACTTCCATTAAAACAAATAAGACTCCCATGTAGTTTTTCATATTTTAACTATTTCATGTTGTCCATATCAAACATAAATCATCTAGATCCTTATTTTTAAATTGATGATCATATCTTTTTGCATGTAGGAAACAACCATTTTTATAATCACTTAGAGATCAAGGCCTTGTTGATTTTTTGGGAAACTATACGCACGATGTGGAATTGCCAGAATTCCAACCTCAAAAAAGAACTTTTGGATTATCTTGAAGGCCTCTTTGGAGTATATATATTCAATAAAAAAATGCTCCCCTCTGCAGTGGGGGAATATTTAAAATATACATGGTATGTGTATAGAAAAAGCTTGGATGTCAACCCTAGGTATGAGTTCCATCCCTTTATTCTAGAGAGGGAGTGGAAGGTGCTCATTGATGATGCAAAATAAAAGAAATTGAGAAAAAACAGGAGAACAAATAACTGGTATCCCAAGGTAAATTACAATATTTTGAATTCAATACCTTTAATTTTCTTTAGATCTAAATAAAAGTGTGGTATATAACATACTTGAAACTTTTGATGATAGGTTTCCTGACACTTCGAAGGCAACCAAAGCAAGGATTACCAAACATGGTCAGCATAGGCTAGGGAAGGGAGGTTACTCGAGGTTACAGTCATTAATCGTAAGTACCCAAACATCTTAACAATATTATTTGTATCACTTTACAACTTTCTGGTAATTACATCCAATAACATTAAAGATACATGCTCTTATGAAATGCAAGGCGATGAATTTGGAACTGAAACCATGGAGGAAGACTTCTGACTTGGTTACAAGCACGATTATAAATCCGTCGTTGATCATAGGAAAAGCATGGGGCAGAACCCAAGATCCAGTTTGGGGAATAAGGTAGATAAAAATCAGTCCACATTAACCTTTCATTACTTATAAAATACATAAATGTTTGATATCATCCATAACTTTAATGTCTTACTTTGTTTTAATTAGGGGAGAAACACTATCAACGAAAACATTAGTACTGGAAAACAATGCGTTGATAGTGAAGCGCGACAAAAACTTCATGGTGTCCTAAGAAACCCCATCCCAGTGGGGTGCATCCCCATGAGGTTCTTGTGTAAGGTCCATGATGGTAAAATTATTGTATATTAATCATATACTTAATAATTTCGTACTTATAAATTTTGTACTTTTAATTTTAATTACTTATACATTTACGATTTTGTCCTTATAAATTTTGTTGTTTCAGCGGCAAAGAATGTCATAGTTGAGCCTCCTTGAACTGAAGATAAGGAGTACAGGGTATCCAATCCAACATTGCCCACTAGTGGACCAGGTAAATAATTACATTGCAATGTTTTTTTTAAATATTAATGAACCACTTCAATGATATTTAAAAATTGGCCATATAAATTTAATATTTTTTTTTGTAGGAGATGGCCCCTTAAAGAAACCTCCACGCCATGGGTACAAGACTAGAAGTGCTCGGCATGAGAGGACTGAAGAAACATCAACTATTGATGAGCCCCTAGAAAACGAAGACATGGAGGCTGATGAATTACTTCAAAACTGGACTAGAAAACTAAAGAAGACTAAAAGAAATTTATGATGTATAATAATTTTATAAGACAGATCGATGTACATTATATAGCTGGTATATTTGTAACATATTTTGGATGATAAATCTCATTTATAAAAACTCTTTTTTATGACATATGCCTTTGAATTATAAACCTCATTTGTAGCTTTACAATCACTTTTATTCAATTTTGAATATTTTTAATGCATATTTTTTATTAGAATATAGATTGGGTATTGGGGAATTGAGAGTGATGTGAGGGGGGTGGGACGGGCCATAGGAGCTTCCACCTTCACGTGGTTGGCCCTATTTAGTAGAGAAAAATTTATTGGAGTCGTTTATCTTGGAGCAAACCTCTTTCGATCCAACGAAGCAACAACATAGTCAATATTGACTTCGTTGTTGCTCCTTCATATCGAGGGAGATTATCTCCAAGATAAGATAACTCCAATAAATTATTCTTGAAACCAAGAGAAGCTTATTCAGGCCATCACATCTGAGATGTGTGTGTGTGTGTCACTATTTAATCTCCTCTCATATGGATTTTCCAAAAAAGAATATCAATGGTGTTTACTATTTTCAATCTTGTCGGTTTTAATTTCTATTAGGATTTATTGACATGTCTTAAAAGTATTTTTTGGTTTT
>ML787899.1:302511-317717 GCA_009831015.1 Picea engelmannii | reverse complement strand
GATTTCAAATTTAAATATGTACTATCATTTTCTAGAATCTAAAAAATGTGTGAAGGAAAATCCTAATGTGTGTGACTGTGATATGGGATCAACAAAATTAAATGTGGAATCAAGGTTAACTAATGAATATGACACATCTTGTTCACCCTCATTTGATTTCCTATGTTCATTGGCAGGAAGAACAAGAGAAATAAAATATTCAATCAGATCTTCTATTGAAGTTAAGTCCTTGAGATGAAATCTAAAACAAAGTGCCATAAATCTAACATAAATTCATCAAAAGATTCATATACATGCATAAAAGTAATTTCAATTTCTAAACACAATTGTTCATAATTATAATTCTGATGGGCCAAAAAAAAACCTCCATGAAATGGTTCCATGAATATATAGACTTAGCTAGTAGTACTTTGTTCCATTTCTGAATCTTCCCTTGGAATGTGAGAGTAAACAACCTGCGCATTTCATTATCATTAGTGATGTTAAATTTTTTATCTTTAAATTGATAAAGATGATTTAAAGTGGAAATTTTACTCTCACCATCAAATTTCAAGTTAAATAAGGATTCGAGCTTCTTTTTGGGAATGTTTCTGGTAGGCTTGCATGAACTAAAAGTGTGACCCAAAGTAGGAATGTACACAAGAGCCATGATTAGTTAAAAATATTTTAAAATAAGACTCTACAAAGATAACCTATCTATGACCCTCCTAGCACCAAAAATGTTGATGGCCATAATTGACCATGATCAACATTAAAGAGCTTAGAGATCACCTGATCAGGGCCCCAATTAGACCCTTATCTGTTTGGTGTGGTGATTCTGACTGGTTAAGCGGGTCCAATTACCATTTTTCTAATAACTAATTTAAACTAAAAGTTAATCCTAATCTAAACTAATCTAACCTAGACTAACTCTAAAACTTCTCCTTGCTTTCTAGTGTACGATAATGCTAAATGATATCAACAAACAAAAAGACAAGACTCGCCTTCTTTCATCATAATTGTAAAGGTAGTATTTGAGTCAACTGAAATGAGGTCTCAACTAGACCACATGAAATGTTGCTCCTACGAGAGGAGACTTTCAAAATGCAGTGAATGAAATTAAATGGAATTCTAGCTCATAATTCATAAAACAAATGAAATTATCCTAACTTAGCATATATGAAGTAGTTCCTATATACTAAGTGAAAAGATATTATAAAATGAGGATTAAACATGATATTGATGATTAATATCAAGTTACAACAGTAGTTCTAATAACTGATATTGTTTATTTTCATTCATGCTATGTTTAGAGAATTACTAAGGCTCAAAAGTATAAGTCACTATGGCATGGAAATATTTCTCAAGTTTAAATGACTCTTAAATCAATTTAAGATGACAATTTTTTGAGAAAATAGTTACTCAGAAATTGACTATAATGCACAAAAAAATCAAACGATAAATGATAGATTTAAGAAATTATAAGACCAGATAGATGATCATATAAACAAAAATATGCATATAAAATAGTAGTGCCATTACATGTAATCACTGGTCTAAATCTATCAAAACAAAGGAACAATATTATATTCAAACAAATAACAATATCTAAAGAAAAATAAATCATAGAACCTCTATAACTTGTGATCTTCCTTTTACAAAAAAGGATTCTCCAACAATATTTCCAAGACCTCAAGCTCTGTTGACAGAGACAAAATCCATAATAATATGAAATATGCTTTTACATAAGAGATTTTAATGTTAGAAAGAAAATCCCAGGCTTCACATCTGAACTATTATCAAATTCTACAGAAAAATTTCTCTCTACAATAGTGAAAATAATCCCTTTTTCTAGAGAGATCCGATTCCCCCTTTTCTTCTTTCTCATACTCTATTTATTGAGTTATGATATTACAACAAAACACTTAATAACTAATAAGTAAAAATAAAATAAGGTTCCTTATTGTTGAGTAAAATATGATCTTGTAAACCAAATAAGGACCCATCGAATCATACTAGACTTTTGATTAAAATATAAACGTAGAAACTTATAACAAGAAATTGTTATAATGAATATATCCTAACTGCTTAAACTCGCCATAATCTTTAAAATTGGTACCATTTATCAATTATAGACAGAGATCTTATCCCGAGTGATAGTCTTCATAAATATGGGAATATAACTCATATCATGATTATATCCGAATCATAAATTGGACACATGTAGATTACAAAATCAAAACAAATTAATAACTTGAATATTTTAAGAGTGCTCTAAACTAAGAAATTTTTTATTAATTAAAATACAAATGAAACAATAAAATCTAAACATAATCAAAATGAGATCCAAGATTAACAACATCTTATTAATCAAATATATAAACAAATAAACTATACATAAATAGAGATGCATAAAGAATTGATAAGTCACTGAACATTAATCAATTAGAACCATAAGGATTATGCAAATTAAAGATATAGAACATTTGTTCATGTTTTTCAATTTCACATATATTCTGGACATTCAAGATAATTTCTATACCCTTTTTGAGAATAGTAAAGAAAATCATCAAGATATCACAAATAGGTGTAAAGATGCGATGAAAAGACAATGTACCTAGGTGCTGATCTTCAAGGATCTTGAGTAATAGTAGGCATAAATGCGCAATAGAGGTGGAATCATGCAGAACATTCACCGTTCTTTCTTATAATCCAAGCATTAAAATCTTAATACACCACATAACTCGAGACTTCCACGATGCTAGTTATAATTCATGAATTTATTAACATTTAATTTCCAATCGTGACATAATAAAACCATATATATTGATCATATAAATATGACAAAATCCCGAGCATCCAACGTAAGAAGGTTACAAACTTCATATTTCAAAATAATAGGACCATTGGAAGGATATTATAACAAGGGATATTCAATTTATTTATCAATGAGAAACCCAAGGTGTTAATGTTGAGTAAATTGTTGGGATGAAGAAACAATCTACAAAGGTAACCTACAAACCAACTTTAACGCTGGAAACTAGCCTTTCCAATCTAGAGAGGGTTTTTTCTGAGACTTGATCTCTGATAGACAGGTTTATTTAAATTGATGGATAGATTTAGAATTTTGAGATAATTTTTCAAGGTCTGCTGACAAAAGATAGTACTTCTAGGGCTATGGATTCAACCCATGAAAACAAAGAAAACAATACTTGGTAGATAGAACTCCTCAGAGGAACAAAGAATAAATAAGGTGATGAACTTCAATTTCTAGTTTGATCATGTAGGGTAAAAGAAGAAAATAAACACACAACAGGATCATAGCACCACAGAGAATGAATTATGACCTTAGTTGAGAAGATAGAAAAACATTAAATTAGTTAAGTCTAGAGCACCATTAGATGAATTTTGGAATTTTAATTTACCAATTTAAAGAGAAGAAAAGTGCAGATGAAAATAAGTACATAGGGAATACATACAAAGAAGAGTACAATCTTCAGATCACCACCATTAGAATATTTTTCTTAAGGAATTCAAGACTTCTGCATTTGTATTTCTTTAGATTCATACAATTACATTGAGGATCAAAATGCCTATACTTCTGCCCGTGTTCTCCCTTAGATCTCATAGCTTCATGAAATATATACAAAAAATATCTTCCTATGCTTCCAAATTCGAATCCTAATATCCTTCCTAGGTTAAGAAACAATTACAAATCTCTTGGCATCAAAATTTGAACTAACTCCTGAAAAAGAGGAGTCAAAGTTGACTCATTAATTACAAGATAATAATAGATAAATCCAATTTTAAAACCATATCCTGATGATATTTGACCTCTGGCATTTGTAGTAGATGAGATTTCACACTTTCCTACCTTTCCTTTATGATCCAGAGGCATTAGAGAAGCTCTGTCATAGTTGCGCAACAAGTCTCCTACGCAACAATAACCTACAGGAAAAACCCAACAGATTGCGCAACTGACTCAGAAAATAGGGGTCAAATATGACATCATATCTCCCGAATAAAAAAATATTTTTAAAACATGAGAGAGGTTTTTGTATATGAACCTATGGTTGAGAAAAACCTCTCTCATTTTTCTAAAATTCCTCTCCATTCTCTTGGGATATGCGACCAAAGATGATGACCAAAACATTAAATGCTTAAATCTGGAAAAATGGGTTGTAAATATTCATTCTAATCTCCCAAACTATGACACTTGTTTCAAATACGAGAGAGGTTTTTATTACTTGTTCTGACCTTGAAAAAAACCTCTCTGGGATTTTCAAAATTCTTCTCCAGTTGGCCAGACAATGATATTGAAATTGACCACTAAACTAGTCATTTGCGCAACGCGCCCTGTAGCCTGTGCACAATACAATCCTCTGTGCTGTAAAATCCTCTGCGCAGAAAAACCCTCTATGTAGTGCACAAAAAATGAGATAATTAACCATTTAAATCATCTTATGGCTATACTCCTTATTGACATTTCAAGTCATTCTTTATTTGATTACTGACCTCATGCTAGCAGGAAAAAAACCCCTATGACTGCACCAGGGTTCAGAATGTAGGAAGATCGATTAACCATCTAAAATCCAATTATTTCTCTATACTACCCCAAACATACCAAAAATCATATGAAAAAAGAAAGGAAAAGGAGATCGAGTAACTATACCTCTAATCTCATGTCTGGTGATGACCTCCTCGCACTTGGAAGTTTCGCTGATTGCATGCCTCCTCCCAGGGCTGACCTATTCCAAAGATTGACAAACAAAAAACTACAAGCATGCTATTCCATATATAAGTTAGGGTTAGATGTTATAATTTCAAGCATAAATCAATAAAAGTATTCAAGACACCATCATTTGGGACAGGAAAATGTAATTCTTTTATTAATAACACATAGATTATACCTTTACAATCTAAGCCGACCACCGTTCTGTGAACCTAGTCTAGGCTCCTCTTCACCAAGATCCAAGTGAACCTTGTATGAACTTCTCCTCTCAACCTTATGATCTCTTCTTGGGAAGTGAATGAGTTAAATGGAGGGAGAAGAGGCTAATGAGGGAATGCTGATGCAATTTCTCACAAAAAACAACAATATCTTGGGCAAGGAGGGGAAGTGAAATCGGGAAGAGTTTCACTGTTCTTATGCTTAGATGTGAAATGAGACCCCAAAATCTCCTTTTATATGACAAAAGGATGGTTATTCGGTTGGGTGACGGGCTATAATAGGTGGATTAGTTGGGAAACTACCCAATAGCTCGTGTCTCAATGAATTCCTTGCAACTTTTTATTTTAGTATACGCAGGCTGTAATGGTGCAACATGTGTATGTACACCGGCAGTAATGGTGCAAGGTGCATACATCTTAAAAAAATTGGTTTTTTAAGAAGAGAAACTTAGCAGTGATTTGGAAAAAAATGAAAGTAAGAGGGCCAAGGCCATGTATGCATGTGTAGAGAAATTTAGGGTTATAACATATGCCTGTTGGCCCTCGACCAAGTTTTGAGGAAATCTTGGTCAGGTTTGACCAATTTTTGGACTTCGACGTAGTGATCGAGGAAGGAGCGCCCAGGTGGAGCTGAGATCATAGATCTCACTTTTTTTTCTAGGCTTTGTGGATCCAACATGGGGTTCTTAGGGTTTTGTAACGGGTTATGGGATGTCATCCCATGGGTTTACCCATGATTAGGCCTTTTTGTAAATGCAAAAGTATAAATAAGTAAGAATGCAATGTAGAAAGGAGTCGATAGCTTGCAAGGCTAAGTGCAAGTAATTTTGGGTTGCTTAGTGCAACAGACTATGTATGTAAGGCTCTATGCTTGATAGAGGAGTTGGCTCTGTGCCTTGACCTGATTTTGGGAGGTGGATCTGGTGCTTGGTGGGAAGATCACCTGTCTGGTGCGAAGCTTGTCTCTGTGGCTTAGTGCACATGAGTAGATGAATGTAAGAGATTGAAGCCTAATAAAGAAGAAGCAGTTGGTGGACGTAGCCCCACACTAGAGTGAATCACGTATATCATGTGTTGATGGTTTTCTTTGTGCTATGATGTTATGTTGTGGGTCTACTTATTGCATTGATTATTATGTATGATAGATATATCTATGAATTCTTAGTGCTTTATTTATGTTGAATGTGCTAGATCTAACTTATGATGCTAAGTGCAATGTGTATTTTGTCATTGTTACTGCGCCGATCTATTCTTAGGGTTTGTTATGTGATATGAATAAAGTTGATAAACTAATGCATGCAGTTCTTAAGTACTCTGCGAAGTAGTTGTAATCATAGATCTGTTTCCCAGCTTGGTTACAGACACCCGAGTCTTGTAACCCCGCCTACCTCTACCTCAAGTGAGACTTCGCTTGCTTATTAGGTGTTGCCGAAAGGGTTGGTATTTAGGGTTTTTTTGGTGCGCTGTTGAAGCATTGAATCCTGGGTCTGCCCCTATGCCAACAAATGGTTCCGTTGCCGGGACCTGAAACTATGATTGCTGGGAATTGAAGTAAAGAATAGAGAAGCTATGTGCGTAGATCTACTGCTGTAGTGCACAATAATCTACTTGACTTGTGAAGCTCTCTACTAAGAAAGAAACCCGATATGAAGAAAAGAGGTAAGACCTTGAAAGAGGTAAAGCTTTGTGCTTTGATAGAGTAAGATAAGTGGAAATTTTTGTTTTGAAAGCATGAATTTAAGTATGTTTAATAGATTCTATCCTAGTCTGAAAGATAGGGCATAGTTGGAAGAAAGAGTTGATCTGAATAAATTTGATAGAAATAAAGAAAGATATGTTATTCCTAAGCATAGAAAGAAATTTTGGACTAATAATTGGCTACAGGAACCTAGAAAGAATTTTTGCAGATTACAGGTCCAACACCGTGACCCTAGTGCGCAGTACAAGATAGGTTGGGGAACGTTTAAAAGAAAGAGAGGATTGAAACTATGTTGTAGCTATAGAAGACCGGGACATCTTGCTAAGGAATTCCCTGGTACAAGTCCTATTTGTCTTTGCCATAAATTTGTTGGTCATGAGGTTGAGGATTGTCCAAGAATGATTGATAAAGTTGAACAAATGAACATGAGACAAGAGAACTATGAAGAAAGTCAATGGAATAAGAGAATGTTAAAGAATCATCAAGGGAAATATACATAGAAAGTTCAGACTACATTAGAATAGTTGAAATAAATGATGGATGATCACAAAGATGTCAGTTTACCAGAGATATTGAAAGTAAAACAACGCATAAGTGAAAGAATAGGAGACTTTGGCATAGACTGTGTCTTAGATGAAGAGACACAAGTGAATATTGTGACAGAAGGCACTTGGGAAATTTTGGGGAAGCCTACTGTGGTACCTTCATTGGGAAGGATGGGCTTGTTCAAAGGAAAGATGCTAACCCTATGTGGAAGAGTTACTAATGTACCTGTTATTATTCATGGAACATTGAATGAAGAGGAATTTGAAGTCATTAAGTTTTTTGATAACAATGCCCCTTTCCCCCTTTTGCTAGGTAAGACTTGGATTGAGAAAGATCAGATTAGAAGGAAACCAGAGGAAGCAAATAAAGAAAAGAAAAAAAAAGAACTAAGGGATTTCATAGCTAGAAAAATAGATCGACTGATAGAAGAACGAGAAGTTGATTCGAAGCAACATAAGGCAAGAGAATTAGTTGTTGAGGTTGAAAGAACGCAACAAGGTTTGAAGGAACTGCCCATCTAAGAAGAAAGTATATCCACCCAGGAAGTGGTAAGGGAAGGGAAATTAACTTTGAACCCTTTGAGAGTACATCAACAACGTGAAGTTACTATGCTAGGAGAAGATAAGAATAAGAGTGGAAAGAGGAATCAAAAAATAGTTAGAGGGACTCAGATCACAGGAAAGAAGGAAAGGAAGCTCTATAAGAAGAAATCCAAGTTGGAAAGACTACAGGAAGTTACAAACGACAAATGGAAGACTTTGAAGGAGGCAGGTTTGCAGGATTTGAACCTTGCCGAAATAGAAGAACCATGCATAATGGGACTTTTCCCTGGTGAAGCTATATGACCGTTGGAGGTGCCCCAACCGTTAGAAAGACGCTCCAGAACGGATAGGAAACACATTTATGGGTGGATAGACCACTGCTGGATGTTGAGACTGTGCCATAATGAACATATTCGTATTAATGGAAGGAGTCTTTCCCGTTGGAAGAATCCGTTACGACGCTCACTTATTTAACCTGTTTGACGCTGCGCCAGGACCAATTTTTGCCTCCTGTGATTAACTGAGAACTGATTATGTGTCGAACTGTGATTTCAGAACCTAGACCTCGCCATCTATTGTTTACTCCATCTATCCATTCACCTACCTCAACCTGTCCATTTAAAAGAAGATAATGTAGAGCGGACATACTGAGTTAGAGAAGTTCGTCGAAGAGGTTCTTAAGAAGTTTATGGCTAACAGAGCTATGTCTGAAGGTGTTTAGGCATCCTCGACTAGGGGACACCAGGCTTCCCCTTTGAATGGATGATGTTTGAGCCATACTAACCCTACAATTGAGAAGAGAAGTAAGCATCGTGACAATCTGGCTAATGAGAAGCATATCCCGTCGATCTTACCTGATTATATCCCACCTTTGGCTAACGCGGTTAACTACAACAACATCCCATGTGACTTCGAGTACACATTGATCACTGCGTACATTTCGAAGGGGATACGCGTAGTGGGAAGTCAGTTGGAACAGATCCCTCTACTGAAGAACAATGATTTCAACCTTGGAGATAGAAAGAACTACTCCATGCTTGCGCCCCATAGATATTTGACGAATACCACTGGGAAGAAGCCTCGCATCATCGCCAATTCATGGATAAAGGAGCTGGTGCAGTCCACGATACTTAACGTGATGAATATTTCTCAATTTGGCTGACATCAGGAGGTTAACGCTTATGTTAAACTCCTATTGTCATGCTATCATGGTGGATACCTATGGCTCGACAGGAGGATTATTGTGTATCCAATGCTGATCCACTTAATTATAGGATTGAGCATGTAGGGACCTGACCCTCAACAGTTCTACCGGGGAAAACCTCAGATCGCTCCCTGACACATTGCATCAAGGAGGCATACGATGGAGTTGAGAAGGGAAAGCAAGGCCACAAGGTAGCCTCTATCCAAAATGGCACAGTGCGCCTCGCTTTCCAACTCATAGCTGGCAATATTGTAAGAATCAATCGCCCCACACAGGTCACCGGGTTCGTGGTGGACCTCGTAGGAAAATGCTGGAGGGGATGCAGATGAATTTTGTGAGTTACCTCATCAACTAGCTTGAGAAATACTTCCGTGAAGCGCAGGATCAGGGATACAAGTTCCACTTGAGTTGGCTACTTGTGTTGATTGCATTTGTTGGTTGGCAAATGCCCGAGGGAGAAACATTTCCAGAAATTGAACCATTAGAGCCATTGGCAGCTAGATTTTATACATTATGGTACACAAATGACATGTCGAAGCAATGGAATTCGAATACAGTGTTCCATGCCTACTATCAACAATTGAAGGTTTCCATAAAGTCATTTCCATGCATGACACTATGCGCCTTGCACCAGTACATACCGATAGCCAAGTTCTGCCTAGATCCACATTTTATTTATATCACTGCGCGTAGGGATAAGAGAAAGGAACAGTTACAGTCTTACTATAAACTGACTGATGAATACATGGAGCAGATCAACAAGGAATTCCTGGAGGAGTTCCTTCTACTAGTTGCAGATGCAGAACTCTACGACGTTGATATCATAGGAAGCCCCTTGGTCACTTGGGTCGAGCATGTCGGACAGACTAGTGCAAAGAAGAAAAATAAAAAGGAGGAAGTCTAGGATGTATAGACTGATGAGGAAGACAATGCCTCTAAATAAAATGGATTTGGCTCACCTGCAGGAGGAGGAGACGAAGTAATTGAAGAAGGAGGAGGGGATGAAGGAGAAAAGCAAGAAGAAGGCGAAGCTACACCGCCGAAGGATCCCCCTACCGAGACAGAAACACCGAAGAAGAGGTGTTGGAGTTACTTCAACACACACCTAGGATTTCGTTTTCCTAAGGTTTTTCTTGTTTATTCATCATAATTAGTCATTATCCAGTATCCTATATTTTAGGGGAGAATATTCCACCTGGAGAATATTATCTTTCAGTTGACACTTCAGTTTGACTAGTTGAGTTGAGTTTAGATGCTGCATTGGTTTTATCACCATGCAACATTGGGATCATCACCATACTAATTCAACCTTGGCTTGGTATCATCACCAGACTAGCACATTACCCTTGATTCCCTAAGTTAACTCCTCACTACTCTGTTCAGTCAGTTAACGGAAGACTAGTTGACTAGTTAACTCAACTAGGTGGTAGTTCACTCCTGTAATTGCCTGAGAGACTAGACTAGGTGGAAGTTCACTCTCGTAACTGCTGGTGTGTGTCTAGATCACTCTAGACCACCACTATGGTGCATTGTTTCTCCTCCAGTGTGCACTCATTGAGTTATACAAAGTATATCATGTGTAAATTATTCATTATTCATAACGGTTAATGCAAATTCTTTCATTCTTTCTCTCCTTCTTCTTTCTCAAATTATCTTTGCAAATGTGTGTATTATTTTTTAGCTATATCTATTCTATGTAGGTTCAACACATTTACATGGTATCAGCGCTGATGGAATTCTAAGCAAAAGCTACACCAAAAGTTTTTGCAGGTACAAAATATTGAAGACAACAGAAAGATGGATTTCAAAAAAGAATTCATTCTTACACCTTACAACTATTTTGCATTGAAGGAGAAAATAACCATACATATCCAAACCAAAGGGTTGTATAGGTTAACCTTGAATACAGATACAAAACCGACATCATCCATAGAAAAATCCAAGTACTTAAATCGCATGGATGAGGCACTAGGAACAATTTGCAGTCTTATTTCTCCCGATCTCCTTTTTCATATATCTTTCTGTAAGACTCCCAATGAAGCCCAAACCACCTTGGAAGGGCTCTTTGGAAAACATGATGATATGAGGGGACACATGCTAGAGGTGGAGATGCTCACATTGGATCCTAAAAGCTTCGAAAATATCCAATATTTCTTTACAAAATTCAAGGATACACTGTCGCAACTCAAAGCTTGCGGGGTTGATAAATCGAAGGAGGAGAAAAAATGGTTCTCACCACTCTCTCCAAGCTTGGTCCTGAATTATCTGTATTCGTATCCACATTCCATTATGTCAGATTCACCTCAAGAGCCACCTGGAAGATGCCTTCTCTTGAGGATTTTATCGAAGCCCTGACACAAGAGCAAACCAAGCTCATCAACATGGGAAAAATCAAAGGCCCAAAGGCGCATGCACTCACCGTGCAAGATGGCAGCCAAAAATATCAGAAATCTAAAGATAAATATAAATGGAAAGCTCATGCACATACGAAGATGGAAGGGTACACAAAACCCTTCCTCGATGCCTCCAGATACAAAGGGGAAAATGGAAGAAAAGGGGAGAAATGCACGTATTGTCACAAAGGATTCCATTAAGAATCCACATGCATGCAAAAACAAATAGATCTGATGTCTCAAATAATTCAACAAAACAACCTTGGAGATCGCATCCCTGAGGGTTCCAAGAAGAAGAAGCCAAAAGATACGAATTTGAAGAAAGGAAATTCTATCCATGCCCTGATTGCCATCAAATCCTCTCCCAATGCTTGGATCGTAGATTCAGGAGCATCACATCACATGGCTGCCTCAAAAGTAGTATATTCTTCTTTGGATGCATGCAAAGGTCCTCCTATTCTGATGGGGGACAACTCTTCTGTCGAAGTCACCGAAAAGGAAGGGTTGAACTCACCAACAAAAGCTTCGAGAATGTGATGCATGTTCCCAAACTTTCTGTCAACCTTCTCTCCATGTATCAGATGACGAATCCCGGCACTAGAAATAAATTCATATTCACACCAAATTCCATGGACATATACGACATGCAAACCAATTGAAGGGTTGCTACTGGTGAGGTAAATCATCAGTCTAGATTGTATACTTTTTTGAATTTATTGAACCTGGTTCCGGTTTACTGCTTACTCATGCTGATGATAGTAGTAGGATATGGCACGAAAGGTTTGGACATTTGAATTTCAAATACATGCAACAACTTAGCAAGCACAGATTAGTTGATGGTCTACCAAACATCCATTTCTCCAAGGGAGTATGTGAGGGATGTGTTCTCGGAAAACACCCTCAAGAGAAATTCGACAAAGGAAAGTCTCAGAGAGATTATGCACCTTTAGATCTGATCCACAGTGACCTCATGGGTCCCTTTACACATCCATTTCTAAGAAAAGCAAGGTTTGTTCTCATTTTTGTTGATGATTTCTCACGTTTTACTTGGATCTACTTTCTCAGGAAAAAATTTGAGGTCTTTCAACACCTCAAAGATTTCAAATCCTTGGTTGAGACACAGTCTGGAAAGAAGATCAAGGTCCTCCAAACTGATAACGGAGGAGAGTATGTAAATCATGAGATCCATAATCTTTGCCATGAGACAGGGATTCAGTTGCAGCACACAGTTCCCTATACTCTGCAGCAAAACAGAGTTGTTGAGCGGAAAAGTAGATCTCTAAAGGAGATGGCATCTTGCATGCTGCATGCAAATTCATTACCACAGAGACTATGGGCCGAAGCACTTAATTGTGAAACATACATCCAAAATAGATCTCCTCATAGATCTGTCAAGGATAAGACCCCCTACGAGGCTTGGAGCATCCTCAAACCGGAAGTGACCCACTTTTTCATTTTCGGTTCACGTGCATGGGCCCAGATTCCCTCTGAAAAGAGGAAGGAACTTGATCTACAGAGCACTGAGTGCATTTTTTTTGGCTAACTGGATGGTGTGAAGGGATATAGACTTATTGACCTTTCCTTGGACTGGCTCATCATTGAGCGAAGTGTCCAATTTGAGGAAAGTGTCTCGCATGCACCTCAACAACCGCATGCAGACACCTTCACTCTTCCACATGTTCGAGATGATGAGAATGCACATGCTGAATCTTCTTTAGATGAGAGTTATGATTCAGAGTACTTAGATGATTTAGATTCAAATTCAATACAATTAGATGTAGAGTCAGAGCATCCAGATGCAGTTGCAAAGCCAGAACAGAGGCCCAAGTGGGCACAACTTACTCTTCAGGATGCATGGGATATTGTTGGTGATCCAACTAATACTAGGAGGACTCGATATGATTTCGAGGAGCCTCCTGTTTCACTCACTGCCACTGAACCATTTCCCTCCAGGCATATTTTCTTGGTTCAATATTTAGATCCAAAGTCTTATGGTGAGGCTGCTAGAAATCCCTTTTGGGAATCCACCATGCAGGAGGAGTACAAATCCCTACTCGAGAACCAAACTTGGGATCTAGTTCCCCTTCCTTCTTGGAGGAAACTTGTTAGATGCATATGGGTCTATAGGACCAAGAGCGTAGTGGATGTACAAATTAGTAGATACAAAGCCAGGCTTGTCGCCAAAGGCTTTCAACAGGTTCATAATATTGACTATGATGAGACCTTCTCTCTAGTAGTGAAGATGGATTCCATACGATTGGCACTTTCCATTGTAGAAACCAAAGGATGGGAAGTCCATCAGATGGACGTGAAGAATGCATTTCTTCACGGCGATCTCTTTGAGGAGATCTATATGGAGCAACCCCATGGGTTTATGCAGGACTCATCTTTGGTCTGTCGACTGAAGAAGTCCCTTTATGGCCTCAAGAAGGCTCTGAGGGCATGGTAAGCCAAGATGTATTCCTACCTGTTGTCACAGAACTTTGTACGTTGTAAATCAGACCCAACTGTCTACATGCTCAGGATGACTGATTCAATTCTACTTTTAGTTCTGTATGTTGATGATTTGCTGATCACCGGTTGCTCGACTTCGGGGATTTCTGCAGTCAAGAGGATTCTACATTATAGGTTTTTGATGATGGACATAGGTCCACTAGACTTCTTCCTTGGACTTGATATCAGTCAGGATGCATTAGGCATCAAACTGTCTCAGGCCAAGTATGCACGATATATCCTTGAGAGATTTCACATGACAAACTGCAAGTATGCTCCGAATCCTTTCTTATTAGGAGTAAATCTTGAGGATGGTGGGGAGACTCCACTGGTTGACAACACACTATACATATAGCTAGTGGGGAGCTTGTTGTATCTCACACACTCCAGACCAGACCTCTCATATGCAGTTGGTGTAGTTTCCAAGTTCATGCAGGAGCTGCATGAGCTACATTGGAAGGCTGCAAAGAATATTCTTCGATACATAAAGGGCACCATAACCTTTGGGATTCATTATGAAGAAGACTCTACATTATATCTCATTAGATTTACCGATTCTGACTGGGATGGAGATAGCATCGATCCCAAGTCCACATCTAGTTACTCACTCAGTCTTGGTTCCAGGCCTATCTGTTGGTCAAGCAAGAAGCAAGACTCCATTTCCCTATATTAAGCCGAGGCAGAGTACAGAGGGGTAGTTAACATAACCATTCAGGCTATGTGGCTACAACATTTTCTTAGTGAATTGGGCATTCAGTTTCATTGGTTGATTGTCATCTGGTGTGACAACTAGAGCACTTTGAAGTTATGCAGAGATCTAGTTCAGAGGCAATGAATGAATCACATTGAGATCCACATGCACTACATCTGAGACTTGGTGATCTAGGTGGATATAAGGGGCCACCCACCTTTTCCAAATGGCTCAAAACAGTTTTCTGGCCATTTTGGCAATTTACTATTTTTAGCAGGTTTTCACTTCCGGGGCCATTTTGAGGGCCTAAATGAAGTTTTTTCGAGATAGAGGTTCTCAATGATAGTTGAAGGCATGATTGATCCCCCAAAATTAATCTCCTCGACGATACCTTTCCAACGAGCTATCACAGGCCTAAAACGAAGATCATATGCAAAAGTTACGACCCCGGGAAGTTGATGCACCAACTTACCCAAACGGGGTCCACATGACTTTTGGCGCTTCATCTCCTAGGGTTAGGTTTTTGGATGTCTAGGAATTTTGGCATTCCCTATTATTGTAAAAAGGCCTCCAAAGCCTCATTGTAACCATCTTCTTGCGAATGCGAGTAGCCGTCACATCTCTTCTCAGAGATAAGATGCCACCATTCTAGCGAGTCTTTCACTCTGTATTTTTACAGTCTCTGTACATTTCTTTGATTAATAGAAAT
>ML787899.1:265214-294888 GCA_009831015.1 Picea engelmannii | reverse complement strand
TCTTATGGATCACATTTTTACAAATGTATGTACATGTGTATGTGTGTGCAACATGCCAATCTAACACTTGATTAGCTAGAGTATCTGTCATATGATTAAATCTCCTATGAACATGGATATACACAATGTAATCAAAGTAACGTTCTAAGAGATGTACCCTAAGGAAACATCGGTGCAAAGTAGGATCATAAACGCGGTAAACTCCATTTAACTAGGACACAACTAGCTGAGCATCTAAGTAGACCCAGAGGTGAGAAAGTCCATGTGACAAAGTGTCACGAAGCAACTCTATCACTGCACTGTACTCGACGACATTGATTGTGGCGTCACCTAGACAAATACCTCTAAAATATAGAAACTGGCCTCCAGGTGTGAAAATCACCCAAGTTGCAGAAGCAAGCCTCCAAGTGTGTCGACTAGCTCCGTTCATGAACCCAAAGAACACCTCTGATTCACTTGACATCTGCCACAGTGAAAAAGAAGACATAAATAACTACATGTCCATAAAACAAAAAGACAAAAAACTGTATAAGAACTATACATATGTACAAGAAGTCACTCAAGCGACCAACCTAAGAGTAATCCTTCTTGAGGTAGAGCCCATTTCTAGGCTCCACCAAGGCATTTAATTCAAAGTCAACCAAAAGGTAAGTGCCCTTATTTAAGACCTCTTTCATGATGAACGGTCTGAACCACATGGGTTTGAAATTTCCTGCCCCTAGGGGATCATTGTCTTGATCATAGACCAGGACAAGATCGCCTTTGGAGAAAATCTGAGGATGAACATACCAATTGTACTGACACTTGAATCATTTCTTATGAGCCTCATTGGTCGAGGTTGCATCACACTTCTCATCGAGATGCTCGAGATATAATAGGCGTTCCTCAAGCGGTGAAGTGTCTGGCAGTAATTCCAATGCCAACTTTAAAGAAGGGATCTGACACTCAATAGGAAAGACTACTTCCACGCCGTATACGAGTTGAAAAGGTGAGAAACTGGTGGGATTCTTTATAGACATTCGGTAGGCCCACAACGCTGAGTACAACATCAAATTCCAATTTGAATTGGCAGAATTGATCGTTCACTGAAGAATAGTCTTGAGAGACTTATTCATAGCTTCAACCTGACCATTTTCTTGTGGGTAGTAGGGTGATGAATTTTCTTTCCTCAACCCAAGATTTGATGTTAACTCGATCATCATTTTGTTTTGGAAGTGATTTCCATGGTCAGTGACAATATCCTTCGAGATGCCGAACCTTGCTACTATCTAGTTAAAAATGAAAAGAGCTGTTGTTTCTCCATCATTATTAAATGTTGGCATAGCCTCGATCCATTTTGTGAAGTAGTATACTGCTAAGATGATGTAACGATGCCCCCTGGATGAAGCCGAGTAACCTGTAGTAAAGTCAATCCCCCACTTGGTGAAAGGACCAACAACAATGACAGGAAACATGGGAGCGGGATGTGCCCGCATCTTCCAAGAGAAGATCTGACACGGTGGCACTTCTTGACTGAATCAACACAATCCTTGATTAACGTAGGCCAAAAGTAACCAGCACGTAGAATATTTTGGGTTGTAGCCAACCCAGAAAAATGACCACCACATGCTCCAGTGTGGAAGTTGTTCAGAACGAGCTCTACTTCCTTGTGTATAAGGCATTGACAAAGAATGCAATCTATGCCTCGACGATACAAGGTGTCATCGAGTATGAGATAGTTTCATTCCTAATGGAAAATTTGTCGACGTTCGTCATGGGAAGCAGAAGTAGGGAAATTCAAAGTCTAGAGATAAACTAGTATATCTCCATACCATGGGTCCGAAGATGCGATTAGAAAAAAATATCCTTTGATAAGAGATTCTTCGGACGTGACATCACTAGACTCGACCAGAAGTTCCAAAATAAGTTCGACAAAGAGCAACAACTTTTTGGATTTCACGGAAACAAAATCCAAGTCAAATTCTTGGAGGATTACAATCCATCTACTAATATTTCCGCCAATGACCCGTTGTGTCAACACATATTGAAAAGGGTTCACAACGACAATGACAATGGTCTTGTGAAGAAGAATGTAATGATGGAATCGTTGGACAGCATGCACTGCTGCCAAAGCAAGCTTATCAACATGGGAATAGTTGAGTTTCGGCCCAACCAGGCCTTGACTCAGGTAATAAATAACATGCTCCTCGAGCAGATCATCCTCTTGAACCAATACCATGTCGATGGTTGACTCTCCAATGGCCAAGTACAACAAGAAATCTCTATTATAATCGGGAGGCTAGAGCAGAGGGGCAGACGTAAGGGAGCATCTCAATACTTCAAAGGAGCACTGAGTAGATTCGTCCCAACAGAATGGGACTCCCTTTTTCAACATATGCATAAACCCTTTAGTGATCTCAGCGTAGTTCACGAAAAAATGCCGAAGAAAGTTCGTTTTCCCCTATAAGCTCTGAAGTTGGGGTATTTTGCACGGGGGGTAAATTGAACTATTGCCTCAACCTTGAGAGGATAAATCATGATCCTTGTTGTCAAAAAAATGAAACCTAAGAGACGACTTGATGTCACACCAAAACTACATTTGTTAGGATTCAAGCAAATCTGATAGTAGTGACATCGTTCGAAGATTAGGCGGAGGTGTGTGGGATGATCAGATCTCTTGCGAGAGCGTGATGCTAGATTATCAAGACATGCCTCGACTACATGTCTAAGGTCATGGAAAGAAAATGACATGTCTCGTTGAAAAGTGGCTCCAACATTCTTTAGGCCAAAAGGAATCTTACAATACGCGAACGTGCCCCAAGGACAAATACAATCTGTTTTATGCTGGTCTTTGGGTTGATCTGAATCTGGTTATATCCCAAAAAACCATCCATGAATGAAAATACCTCACAACCTACGCATTCATCGACAATATGATCGATGAATGGGTGGGAAAATTATCTTTCGGACAAGCCTTGTTCAATTCATGGAAGTCCATGCACACACAAATCATACCCTGTTTCTTATTAACCAGAACGGGGTTTGACACCCATTTCGTCAACTGTAAAGGTAGATAAAACCGGATTTAAGCAGTTTCTCTACTTCAGCCTTAATTGCTGTCGCTTTCCGAAGATTCACTGGATGAATCTTCTGTCGAAATGAATTGGCATCCGGATAAGTCGTTATTCATGTTCAACGATTCTTGGATCTATGCCTGGTATTTCCTCATAAGACTAGGAAAACACGTCGCGGAATTCTTTAAATAACTCTGTATAAATTCAAATCTCTTCATGGGAGCAATCCTCTGTGACAAAAAAATTCTCCATGACGCTAGGGTTTATGGAGATATATACGGGGATCGTTTCAACGATACTCACCATATTACCCTTGACGTAAACTACATGCATAGCTAGAGGATTAATAGGACAAGACATATCTCCAGTCATAGTCAAAACAAATTTGCCTACCTCTATTCTCCTTAACTCTGGGAGGAAGTAAGATCTATGATGGAGATCATCCCAGGGTCTGTCTAGACTAGTCAATGCCTCAAGAATCGTCTCATCTTAGGGCAAGACCAAGTCTAAAGAATCTGTAGTGGCAAGAGAACCTTGAGCCCAAATAGTCTCGAGAATTGGATCTAACTCTTGTGTGGGAGTCAGATCAGGGTCGACCAAAGATTGTTGGAAAATGCTGTACGCAACTTCAACCATCGAAAAGGGCATGGCCATGCCATAATTCTCTGTCCCTTCCATCGAGGATGATAGGGAAGGAAGAGTGCACAGATCGTGAAAGTAAGTCGTTCGGAACGACGACATTTGAAAAATTTCAGCCTTAGGCTAGTCGGGGGTAGCCGATATAAGCTTGACATTGCCAGAAGTTGGAAGGTAATCGAAAGTACCCATCAGTGATGGACACAAACCAACCCCTACGTTGATGGTTTCGGGCTGAGGATTATCAATTCATCGGAACTGTGGATGCCCCCGATGAAGGGTTAGGACGAGAGAAAGATAACTGGTCAATGGACACAATCCAACCTTCGTGTGGAAATAACAAGAGTTGAAAGATTGTAGAAACCACTACATGAATTGCATAGGTCCAACTCCTTCCTAACAAAAGGTTGTAGTCAAGAGGCACATCGACCACTTCAAATTCAACACACATGGTCTTTCCTCCTAACTGCACGGGGAAAGAAGGAATGATTCCCTGTGGTCTGAATGAATGACCGTCAAATGACATAATCAATGTAGGCGACGGAGACAAAACGGGTTGGCCAATGGCCTTACAACACGCCAACGACATCACGTAAGTCGAGGCACCCTCGTCAACCACCATACGAAAGATATTTCGAGTAAACAATTTCGTGGTGTAAGCCACTACTATATGAAACAAAACATGGTAAGGAATACAAGGTTTCAAGTCAGTTGGATCGAGAGTGATCGCTACCAGATTATAAGTATTTACAGATCCCAAGGTGGATAACAGAGTTTTTCTCTGTGAAGGGAAGCTCTGGAGGAATTCCAAAGTAGACATTGCACAAGGGGTTTGTGCCAAATATTCCACAACAAAGTAATTATGGGCAACCCTTGCATTCATATTATGAGAATCGTTCTTGAACTCACCTTTGGGGATGCGTGTCATTTTTTCGCCCATCGTCTTCTCAATTTGGAGAGGAACTGATGGGTTTGTGGCTTCTTTTCCCTTTTCAACAGATTCTGACATTTCATAGTCTCGGGCCCTGGTCGCTATATAAGTGTCATCTTTCAACATGTATACATTCGTGGCCAAGTTATTACCAATAGAAGCGGGGGGTTCTTGATTTCCCCCTTCCACGCTCGAGGATGCTAAATCTTGAGCCTTTTTTTCCCATGTGGAAATGGGGTCATCAACACAACAGGCCGTTTCTGCACCAATAGCTTCTAAGCCTCCGCAAGTCAAGGGAATAAGTGAGGTGGGTGGTCCTCTATGCAAAGGTTACACAGATACTTTGACTTTCTCTTCTCTGTTTCCCCCCCACCAACATTATGATTATCCTTTTTTTCCCCTTTACCCTTCTTGTTCCATCGTTTCTTCTTTCCTTCAGGCTACTGGTTGGCCTTTGGGTTCATCGACTACACACTGTGTACCTCTGACATTTGGGTAGGGGGAATAGCCAAACTGGAGGTTTGGCTCGCCATAGTCTTTTGTATCAAAAATTGTTGCAATTTATTTGACAATATATGAATGGAATTTCCTTGTGTTGAGCCCACAATACCATCAGCATGGGGTCCAGACTTTTTTTGGCCTTGTCGAGGATGGACCGTGGCGCATTCGGTAAGATCTCATAGAGCATGCCAGACTTAGAGTAAATCAATTCAAGCTGTTGCGCTCTCATTATCTCTTCCTCCTCTGAAAACACTCCAGAAGTTACAACATCTTTGGATACAATGGGTACCAAAGACTTCATGAACCACTCCAGGGAAAAATTTGGTGGGACCTGTACCTTAATCAATCTTTTCCGATGCCACCATTCTCAGATGTGGTCAGAGATATGGTTGGCCTTAGTATGCTCAAAGTTTTCCAACAATTCAGTACCGACATCGTATCTCATGGGTAACTGGAAATGGTTTAGGAAGACCATTGCCAATTCATTTAAGAAAGAATACCTCAAGTGGTCGAGCTCAATATACCATTTCACGACACCCCCGATAAGAGTGCATTGAAAAAGGTGCAATTGGATGAAGTCGTCTTGCAGTGAGTTTGACGAGCACCATAAGTGGAAATTTGTCACGTGATCACCTGGGTCTTCGCCAGGCTTGCCTTCAAATTTTGGAATATTCGAGGGAAAATTAGTCGGCATGGGGGGCCAACACGGATCATGACAAATTGGGTTGATGAGAAACCTTGACAAGTCTGGCAGATGTAGATTTTCCATAAATGGTAGTTTAAGTTGAGTACTATGTACAAGAAAAAGGGGTCTTGGAGTTTGACTAGCACCAGGTTGCCAAGAAATGTTGGACTGCTGGGTTCTGGTAGAAACCGTGGCCTTGACCAATGTATGGAAATTGCGTTTGCTAGGATATCATCAATTTAATCTTGTAATTGAACGACATGGGTTGGCAGGGGATTTATCCCTGCGTTGTGTTCCAAGGATTTTGGAAGGGGATACCCCCAGCCGATCCGAAGGGCATAGGTATTGAAACTTGCCCGGGGTTCCATTGACCATGGAAGGGGTTTCCCCCGACCAACATCATTTGCAAGGGAACTGATCCCTTCCAAGGATTCCAAAGTCACTGAGAGGAGAAAACTCCTGTACTTTCCCCCTGTGTAGGAATAGTACCCTGCACAAGGTTCTGTTTCCCAAAATCGGGGTTTCCCCCAGCTAATGCGACAACTGAAGAAAAAGCGTTGTTTCCAAACGTGCTGAACAAAGAGAACGACATGGATCCCACCAACATAGTGTAAGATGAAGGTCCTAAACTACCTGCTCCAACCAAGCTGTAGGTAGCATTGGGCTTGATGGGTTGCTATAAATCACCACAGAGTGAGGGGGACGAAGGAGGTATATGAACCCCACCGTAAGGGATATCATTAAAGGTGACTGAAGTGCCCCTGACATACCCTTGCATGGGAGAGTTTGAGATCCCTACCCCTAGATCCATGGTGTGTAAGGTGGAGCAAGTAAGGACTGAGTTCAAATCGAAGCTGGGCATCCCATATGAGACCGGAGGGCCCATCGCACTTTGCATAAACAGAGCAGTCGTCACTGCCAATGACGGTATTGAACCACTGCCCGAGGTAGAGGGAGTGAAGACCACTATGGTCCAAACTGGTGAAGGTGGGTTAGGATGTGAGATACCCCTTGTGGTAGTATCCGAAATGGGAGTATGAGGACTCCCAGACAAAGTAGCAACATTTTCTTCCATGGCTACTTGTAAGACTAACTAACGCTCAAAAGGTGTCACCTTAGGAGGGAAAACTTGTACTAAGATTGACGCTGACAAGTCAATAATCAGAGGGTTGGCTGGCCTGAGAGATTCCACCCCAAGGTAAAAAAGAGTAGGTTCCTCTAGAGTCGAATAATATCCTCTCGGAGCTGGGTCAAGCACAATTTACTATGACCCTGTCACTTTGAACGACCCTTGTTGGTCAAGTCTTCGCCGTAACAGTGGCAGAGGTGGCTTTAATGCAATCAATGATAGGCCCTAAAGCCTTCACAAATGACATAGCTCTTTATATTCCACTTTGTGAAAATATTAGTCGACACAATAAGGCTTAACTAGCATTTAAAAACCAAGCACACACTAGAAAAAATCCTATAAGACAAATCAAGAAAACAACTATCTAGTAGGAAGAATAGTTACGCCAACCAACACTAGAGAAACTAACCGGTGCAAGTGAAACTTGAACATGAAAGCACCCTCCGGGTATACTCTGTGAAGCATTACCCAACGTCTATCCTAGGTACCATGGTATACCCTCGCAGTCACCCGTGTAAGTCCCTAGAATATGGGCAACTAAGTTTCCAGCTCGTAGTCAGTCATCAGGTGGGTACAATCGACAGTCGGGCGGATCGCAATGAGAATTATAAAAAGTCCAAAACCTATCGAGGGTATCGAAATAAAGTGGTTAGGAAGACAACAGAGGATCTCAAACATATTCGAGGTCCATGAAGCTCCATAGGAAAATGCAGTCGGTAGTACTCCCACGACAGATCCTCAATATGCGTTCCCCACCACGTTTAGTCTGACTTTGGAGGGGTTATCTTTGCTGAATTTCCTCACGCGACCTCGTGTTTAGCCCCTGTGTTAGAGGGGGGTCCCAGATAAATTTTACGACACTGTAATTCAACACTCCCTAACTCTGACTCCAATATTTGTTTAAATGACCTTGAAGAGTTTCCTCTCCAACCTAATTCAAGGCCCTAACCCTAAACTAGTTGGTTGACCCTACAAACATAAAAAGTATAATTAATTTTAGATTTAACTTTCTTTTTAATTTCTTTATTTACTCAAGGGATATGGCGGTGAAACTAGTGATGTTATAAGATATGAAAAAGAGGAAAAAACAAAACTTGAAATAAAAATTACTTCTAATCAAAAGAAAAGTTTTACAACTAACTCTTTGTAACCAACTTTTCTTTAACTAAAATTTTCAAGATCTTTGAAAAGAAGACCTAAAACGAAATTTTTCTTGACTACAAGCTACTTATGTTTCAATAAATCAATAAAGAACTTAAAAAACAAACTCTTTTCCCTTTCTAGTAAATAACCAACTCTAACTACTTTACCAAACTGAAAAGAAAATCTTTTTTTTTGAAAATTCTTTAAACAAAAAAACTGAAATAAATATTTTTTCTCTTTTTTCAAAGCAAGTGAAAGGGGTAAAAAGAACACTAAAACAAGACTGAAACAGATTCCTAGCCCACTGCGGATCCCAGGGAATCACTCAAGAAACTAATAAGGCAGATCTATACTTCAAAAGACTTTCTTAAAACCCTTTCAGAAGTAAACACAAGAAAATCAAGAAGACAAGTAAACTGAACTCTAACCCAGGATATGGCTGTAAGACAGAGACTCTGGATTGATCCAAGAAACCCTGAGAAGTGTGAACTTCAATTAGGAAAGAGGCCAACTCCCTCTTTTTTTTTTTTTAAATTTCTTGGAGCAGAGACGCGGGATGTTGCATCAACAACTTGCGTATGTACATGGGTTGTTTACTGAGAAGAGCACATATGTACGCGGGATGACTCAAGAAAGCGCACATACACCTTTGTATCTTTCCAAAAAATAAATAACAGATAGACTCATAGGGAAGGGACAACTGGTATAGCACCTGAAGGTGACCAAGATCCCTTAACAGACTCAGAAAACTTGACAGAAACTTGAAATGCAAACAAAACCAATGAAACAACCCAAAATCCCCTAAAAAACCCTAGAGGCTTCCCCAATATGGTCACTAGTTTTGCTAGCGGAAAAACCCCCACTATGACTACAGATGGGTTCAGAATGTAGGCAGATCGATTAACCATCTAAAAGTTAATTAATTCTCTATACTACCCCAAACATACCAAAACTCATATGAAGAAAGCAAGGAAAAGGATATCGAGTAACTATACCTCTAACCCCACATCTGGTGATGACCTCCTTGCACTTGTAAGTTTTGCTTACTGTACGCCTCCTCTCAGGGCTTACGTGAATCCAAATATTGAAAAACAAAAAACTACAAGCATGCTATTCCATATATAAGTTAGGGTTAGATGTTAGAATGTCAAGCATAAATCAATACAAGTATTCAAGACACCATCATTTGGGACAAGAAGATGTAATTATTTCATTAATAACACATATATTATACCTTTACAATCTAAGTCGACCACCGTTCCACGAACTTGGTCCACGCTCCTCTTCACCAAGCTCCAAGTGCACCTTGTATGAACTTCTCCTCTCAACCTTCTGATCTCTTCTTGGGAAGTGAACGGGTTAAATGGAGGGAGAAGGGGTTAGTGAGGGAATGCTGAGGCATTTTCTCACAAAAGGCAACAATATCTTAGGCAAGGAGGGGAAGTGAAATAGGGAAAAGTTTCACTTTTCTTATGCTTAGATGTGAAATGAGACCCCAACACCTCCTTTTATATGACAAAAGGATGGTTATTTGTTTGGGTGACGGGCTATAGCAGGTGGATTAGTTTGGAAACTACCCAATAGCCTGTAATCTCAACGAATTCCTTGAAACTTTTGCAAGTATATGCGGGATGTAATGGTGCATCATGCGTATGTACGCGAGATGTAGTGGTGAACCAAGCGTATGTACGCGAGCAATAATGGTGCAGGGCACATACATCTTAAAAAAATTGGTTTTTTAAGAAGAGAAACTCAACATTGCCTTGGAAAAGAATGAAAGTAAGAGGTCCAAGGCCATGTATGCATGTGTAGAGAAATTTAGGGTTATAACACCTCATAAACCTTGACATATTAACTATGACTCATCTAGGAATGCCTTGATTTTCCCAATATCATGGCATGACTTTGAAAACTTTGGACAAACCTCTAACTCTAGCTATGAAAATCATGGTGCTAATAGTTGGCTCCAATGGGGATGCTATCCTCCCAGTGAGGTAGCAAAGAACTCGTAGACCTCGTGCCTTATCCATTGGGTTGTTCACAGGCCATATACTATGACCTGCAACCTGTAATATGTTTCGCCACCAACTTATTCTACAACTGAACCAAACCCAAAATGAAAATACAAACTGGAAAATGCTGAAAGAAATTCTCACCATGCCGAGCTTATTCACACCTACCTACCCTAACTACCGAAAAAATGCCAATCAAGTGAAATAAAAATGGTAGTGAAACCATGCAATAACTTTATCCACTGTTTGATTTCTTTGCACATTCTTGCTCCAAATCCTGTTTACTAATAATTCATTCAAAACTTTATCTACAAATTCAAATCTCAAAAAATTAAAAACATTGGGACTGTTTACCGCCTCTAACAAAACTGCAAATGGCTCCTCAAAAACATGCATAAAACAACAATCATGTTTCACCCTTTCCACGACATCCTTGTTTTCATGTAATTCAACTTGTTGATTGCCACAAAGAGGCTAAAAAATTTATCGAGACTGCTGGAAATAACAATCTTCTAAATCATAAGATAGTGTTAGATGAAATAAAACCCCTGGTGGCAAGCAATCCATATCTAGCACTGATGTTGATTGACCATCATCTTCATTTCCAAGATGGTAGTTGATCACAGGTTGTAAATCTGAAAAGAAATAACCTTCCATGTAATCACCAACATGGTCATTAAATGTATGAGAAGGTTGTTGGTCCTCTTCATTGATAACAATTTTCTCATGTAAATAAATGTCACTGTGAATGCAGTCAGACTTCCTTGCTTCTTTTGTTATCTCATGATTTACTTTCAATAATTAAAAGGAAGAAAAACACAATGGAAGATAACTTTCATTGACAATTCCATTGCTTTCTTCATATTCAACATCATGCATGGAGGATTTCTGATTTGAAACATTATAAACATTCTGCTTCAAAATTTTGAAAGAAGCAAAACACAATGGGAAATTTCTTTCACCTGATTCAAAACTTTCTTCATTTTCTTCACTCCTGTCATATGCACATTTGCTGATTTCATTGGATTGCTTAAAAAAATCATTTTCAGATTTGGAAAGTGCAACTGCTTGTTCTGAAAAGTCAACCTCATAGTCATCATTGTACTCATCATACCTGGGTTCGCCAAAAATATCTGTAATGTCATCAAACAAGAAAATTGGGGCAACAACTTGTTCTTCTGCAGGATGATTTGCAAATTCACATTCATGGCTATCTACATATGCATACATAAAACAATCAGTTTCTTGCTCATGATGACTTGGATCCAAATTTAAATCAATATCAAAACAATTCGGGAGAGTATCTTTCTCTTCAAGTTGCTCATCATTATTTGGAAACACAATGCACATCCTCATGAAATCCTTCAAGAAAAATTATGACATGATCAACCTCCTGCATATTATGCACAGTCTCCGGTTCGTCAGCTTTCAATTCCTCATCCAAAAACTGATTTTACATCTTCTTACATGCTTGAATATTGTTTGGAACTTCCTGAGCATTATTGAACATATGCTGCAAAGACATAGACTTCCTCTCCATCAGAAGAAAAGATAAGTCTGATTAAAGGTTGTTACATAATGGAGCATGGAAAAAACTTCAGGAGGTTGGAATTCTTTAGGCATTTTATAACAAAGACTAGAAAACCTCCTACTGAAATTTGAGATGGTTTCATATTTCATTCTTCTCATGGAATAAAACTATGAAAGGATTAGATCCCATGACTTTCTCTTACCCCAAAATTTCAAAAATACATTCTTCAATTCCTCCCATGAGATGATGGTCTTGGGATGTAATTGTCTAAACCACTCTTTGATCTCTCCTTGCAATGAATGGGAAAAATATCTCATTAAAACATCATCATGTTCGATTTCAAAGAGGTCTGCAAAATTCTCAAAATCCTATACATGTTTTTCAGATGAAATATTCTCAAGTTCACCATCAAACACAGGTAGGTGTCTATAGTACTTTGATGGAAAGTCATGAAGTATAGAAGTTAGTTTCAAAGGCCTGTATCTTCCTGTGATCTTGGTAAGTGTAGAATCAATTACATGAGATGGTATATCCACTTTAGTATCTTGAGTCTCACTAGCTTGGATATGGTTATCATTAATATCTTTTTCATGATCACCAATACAAAAAGGAGATGTATTTACAACTTCAAAAGAATGATATACAACTTTTAAAGGAGAGTCAAATGTAGATATTTAATATTCATTCGAATATAACAGGTAAAGGGAAATTATTTTAACTTGTTTAGAAAAGGACAAGAGGTAACTGATGAAAAATAATAAGATCTCTTGGAAAAAACTAAAGCTTTGATACATGGTTTCCCATGATGTCCTTCCATGTATCTGTCAATGGATCTCGTCTCCCAGTGGAGTATTTGAATCTGATTGAAGCATAATTGGAGTCACCAGGTGAATGGTACAACCTTCTTTGTGTTTGACCTCTGCTCACCATCAGAAGTCAACTCTGATCCTTGTCGTTTATCCCAGGGGATATTTTCAATTTTGCTGCCCTCCAACGATGCCAAAATGTTGACATTGAGTAAATTGTTGGGCCAAATAAACAATCTACAAAGGTAACCTACAAACCAACTTTAATACTAGAAACTAGCCTTTCCAATCTAGAGAGGGCTCTCTCTCAGACTTGATCTCTGATAAACAGGTTGCTTTAAATTGATGGCTATATTTAGAATTTTGAGATATTTTTTCAAAGCCTTGCTAATTTGCTTGGGAGTTGTGCTTGAAAAAGGGTGGCTTAAAACCTTGCTACCTTTGATTCCTTTTACCCTTCATCTTATCATTCCAATCTTTTTGGAAAACTGGCCTTCCTTTTCTCTACTCATAAAGATGCCTTCCTCTCCTTATTACCTCCTTTAAAGTCTCGAGGTTATCATATTTTATCTTGTCATTGTAGAAATAGGGTAACCCACTTAGAAACCTTTGGATTTTGACTTTCTCATCCTTTATGAAATCAACATATTTAAACAACTCAAAGAATATCTTCTCATATTCATTCATTGTCATGCTTCCAAACTTGAGTTCAAAGAAATATTTTATCTTCCTTTCATAGTAATGATTGAACAAATATTTCTCTTGGAAATATCCTTTGAACTGCCTCCATGATCCCTTATTTTCATCAAGATGCTTGTATTTATTAAGCTAATCCAACCACATAGATGCCTTTCCTTGCAGGGGACAGGTTTCAATTCTAGCTTCTACCCTCGACCTCTCCTCATTTCCCGTGCTCACCATTGAAAGTTGGTGGCTTGATTTTCCCGAGTTCACCTTGCAAGATGTCTTCCATAGGCCTTCTCCTCTGCCTTCTGACAAGAGACACACTTGGGCTTATCCTTGGCCCCGAACTTGCATGATATCTCCTAGTGGATTTATCTGGGGAATGATGGCACTTGCTCATACTCCTTGCTATCTATCATTCCCATGATCATCCCTTCTAATATGGGATACATATGTGATCACTTGTCTAACACTAATTTCTTGATTTGTGCTAGAGTATTTATTGGCTTGCCTTTGCAGCATATTCAGACTCTGAAGTATATCTTCCCAAGCCTTCATAATCCTTTCATTATCATCCTTATATCTCTTCATTTCTCTTTACATGATTCTCATAATTAAAGGATCCATCCCACCTCTTCTTGCATTAGCATATGTCTTAACATTTCCCATGCTTACCTCTGACCTCCTCCCCATGATGTAAGATCCCAAGGAATCATCCATAACTCCATTCCTCATATAAGAACCAAAATTGTTTTCCTGTATCTCTAATTCTGCAAGAAATGTGTATGTAATAATTATTGTTAGCACATTCATACTATATATCATTTCATTAACTAGATTACATGTTATTCTTCCTCTCAATTTATGAACAACACAATGCAATAAGTCAAAAAATGGTTCCTTAGACACATTCCTCTTTGAAACAACTTTCCACTTGCTTTACTCATGCCTCATTCTGAGTTCTGAGCATTACAACATTCACAGGTTGTAGTTTCCACTCATTGCTATATTTTCACTGCTACATAAATTCACTTTAATACTTTCTAAGAAATTTTAGCGTCCAATTCAAAATTCTAGGTGGATATATGTCTTCTGCTCCTCAATACCTTTCCAATGACTATTCATTTTCTCAAATATGATATTTGAGTTGAAATTTACGGTCTAAGGAAGTTTAGACTATTTTTCCCATTTTATCCCTATATGCTATAGGTGTCTTCATTCTCTTCCTGCATAGTTTACATACCTAGATTCCAAATTTGGTTGCATGTCTGGCTTCTATGGTTCATATTATTTCCATAGAATTCTCTTGTGCCCCAAACAAACTTCTGAGCAAAGAGTTATTCTCTTTGGAAGTAAACTGGTGCTAAAATTATACCCTTAATTGTTTCAACTATAACTTTCTCATATGAGCTCTGTTTACTCTCAAGATAGCTCATTTGAAAGATCTCATTGCGCTCTTTTATTTAGGCTGCATAAACTTTATGTGGCACATTTGGCATGTATAGCTTTGAAAATTTGAACTCCTAAAAACATTGTTTAGGGACTCAAAATGCCCTTGCAAGTTGAAGACCTTCGAAATCTGGAAAAATATGTACAAAATATGACTTTTTTTACTATTATAAAATTATTTTAATCTACACCGTTGATCTCAAAATTGAGGGAAACATAAACCCTTGATTTTATAAACCTCTCCTAGGATCGCAGATGAATCTCCACCGTCAATCTCCCAAATCGAAGCAATGTGGATCACTGATTTTCCAACACTACATCGACGATTGACGATTGACTAATTCTTTTGGTAAACCAAAATTTCTCACTAATTTCCTCAATCCCCGATCATTGGCCATCGAGCATCGATCGATTCTCTTGGAAAACCAATTTTTCCCCACTAATCTCACTGAACCACTAGCATCGATGATTGACCATTGAAGAATTTCCTTGACAACCAACTTGTTTACCAATTCCATCAATCCCTGACCATCGACCATATCTTAGATGATGTGGCATGACATGTAGATGTTGATGTGGTATGACACATGGACAATGACATGGAAAATTCACTGACATGGCATGACATGTGGATGCTGACATGGCATGACACATGGATGATGAATCAAAAAGACACATCATCATCCTCCCTTTATTGGCCATCAACAAATTCTCTTGGGTGAATTATACACCTCGCTAAATCTGTTGACCCACAATCATCGATCATTGACGATCAATGATTTCCTTTGGATGCATGAAACATTTCACCAAATTCTGCTGACCCCGATCATTGACCACCAGTGATCGACGATTTCTTTTGGCTGACCGAAACACTTTTCTCATTTCATTGACCTGACCATCGATGATATACGATTTCTTTTGGCTGACTTGAAAACTTTTCTCATTTTGCTGACCCAACCATCGACAATTGGAAATTTATTTTTACAGACCGAAACTATTCATAAATCTTGTCGATCTAGCCATTGATCATTCGTGATTTCTATTGGCAAACCCCAATACTTAGAAATTTTGACCAAATCCTAGATGAATCCGGGCCATTGATCTCCCATTCAAAATGATCTTGACCATTGATTTTCTAAACTTGGCATGACTCTATCGTTGAACCTCGAATGTCAATTTTCTTCATTTTCCAAACTCCGAAATCAAATCCTGATCGTCAATCGACTCCCATTGAAAAACTATGAAAACTTATAAGTTTTTATTCCACTTACAATGAATTTGGGTCATTGATCTCAAAATCAAACATGATCTAGATCGCCGATTCATCAAACATTTCCCAAATCTTCCAACCACCAATAGAATGTGAATTTCAACCTTCCAGGTCAAATATAACTCCACAATCCTATTGATTGGCTCCATTAAACTTCTCAGAATCCTAAGGCATTTAAAACTCAAATTTGCTCACAAATTTGGGGATTTCACTCTAATTTTCTCTTTTTTTCCACAATTTGTCATAAATCGAAATCTATAATAATGAATCTGCCAAATTTTTCACTGGTTCTTGGCCCATATGGGTCAAGTGTAACCAAAATATATGATACCATAATGTTATGTTCACCAACTCAACTGAGGTCCATTATGTGCAAAAATACTCATAAAATTAAAATTTTCTAACAACTAATCTTGTATCTTACCATGTTGGATTACTGAGAGGGGGGGGTGGATCAGTAATAGAAAAATTCAATCCTTTTTAACCACAATATGCAAGTGTTATATCAATGTAGCATTATCATCCAATAGTTTCAAAGTAAATACCAAATGAACAAATGATCAATCATACACATACATAGTACACCAGTGTTTTTACGTGGAAACCCAAAGCGGGAGAAAACCACGAAATGATTTTTTTTATATATCTTTAAGAATTAAATTCATTGGAAGCACCAAATTCCTTTTTTTTCCAGCTACAACTGGAAGGAGGATCCAACCCCCTAATTTCTCAGGCTACAACTTGAGGGAAACTCCAACTCCCCAATTCTCTGGCTACAACTAGAAGGAGGCTATGACCCCCTATGTTCTCCGGTTACAACCAAAATGTGGCTACAACCACCTGTCCTTGCCCCGTCTAACCACCTTGAAGTATAAGTAGAATGATGGAACCACCGTCACACTATCAATGTGAGATATACTGTTGTAAACCTGTACCAATCAACCTACACCAAACAACCTGTACTAATAACCTGAACCATGCATCAACCCTGCATCAACTTGTACCTCAACCTGTAATCAACCTGTACCATAAACAAGTGCATCAACAATGCACCAACGTGTACCAAACAACCTGTAATCAACCTGTACCATAAACAAGTGCATCAACCATGCACCAACCTGTACCATGAACAAGTGCATCAACCATGCACCAAACCTGTACAAATAACATGTCACAAAAACTTGTCCAAACAAGCTATCAAAACAACCTGCCTCATCAATCTTATCAACCAAATCATATCTACTCACGAAGATCAATAACCAAGACAACTCTCAAAGATGTGCATCAACCAATCATAACACAACAACTCATAATCATCACCAAGATCAATATGTGATTCTAATAATATACCGATACAAGTATGCTACATCATCCATAAACCATGTGTCAAAAATACTACTAACAAGTGCCTCCAACCATGTAAAAAATATGTACCAATCATGCATAAACTACTCATCAACTATGACTCATCAAGATGTACCAACATCATCAACTATACGCCTCATGTATGTGCCAACTCATCAACTACTTGTCTCAACCATGTACCCAACATGTACCTCAACCAAAATCCCTCATCAATTTCATCATCCAAATATGATTTGTAACTCTATAATAGACCTGGTGTATAAGATGACATACCAACAAACCTTCCTTAACTTTAAGAACAAGAGACTAGCATTTTCATCAAAATTTACTTTAGTCTTACATGACTAATTTTGGATTAGTCAACAAACCTAACTTGAAATAACCATAACTATGTACTTGTAATGAATAAATATATAAAAATGGTACACAATGTTCTTCAGTGTCTTTTATACAATTCCTCCAGACTTCACTACTTGGAACCTCTCAGAAAAGGAGTTATAGAAAAAATGGCACACCTTGTTGAATTCTGGCTTATTCTAGAGAGCGAACTTGTAGAGCATGCCCCGCATAGAATATTTGTTGTATGGATATGAAAATTGTACACAAAATAATACAGACTGTACTATAACCAATACATTTTGTATTACTGAATTTTTATCTTTTATGAAGAAGTTATGACATTTTTACCCGAAACACCTGTTTTAGACTAGTTTAAGGACTAGCCACAAACCTTATTTTCCACGGCGTGTAAATCCAAAAATAAAACAACCCACAAGCTGAAATTTGTATCAAATATACTAGGATATGTTTCCTCAATGGCCTCCCAATTTCATGGTCTGAATCATTCTAGAAAAAATGTTATTTCGAAAATGGTGAGATGAACCGTAAATAACATACCTTAGAAAGCATCATCAAAATAATTTATCCTCTCTTGAATTTCAGCCTTCTTTACTTCATCTTCCCTCTGAAATTAGGATTAGATATCCTTTGGTTACCTTAGTCACCTGTAGATATTAAATATTCTCAAGTTTGATTAAAATGAGAGAGCCTTGCCTCTTATTTATACTTTCATGTAGCTTCCTCAAGAGGTTATCTTTTAACCATCTTAACCCACTTTCCTTATTTTAGGGTTAACCCACTTCTAACCACTTGTCAACTTACTAATTTCTCCATTAAATTTGTTATTTAAATAATTTCTTTTGTATTAACTTTGACTTATAGTACACTCATCACTTCACTTTATTATTTACCTTCTAAAATATCTTAAACCACTTTGACTACTTTGACCTTTTCGGGCTTCTAGATGACTCATGAGGGTTCTCTAACTTCACATGGCCATAACTCTCTAATAGTGAGGAGTTATGTGACGTTACACATACCAATGGAAACAGAATGACATGTACTATTCATATAGAATATTCTTACCTGCAAATATATCAAAACTTATACCATTATCCATCAAATAGACTTGGGTCCATTACCCAAACCTTTCTCCAACTTCACATGGCCATAACTCTCTAACTGTGAGGAGTTATGTGACGTTCCACATACCACCAGAAATGGCATGACATGTAATATCCATATGGAATAGTCTTACCTACAATGATATCAAAACTCATACCATTATCCATCAAAAAAACTTGGGTCCATTACCCAAACCATTGTGCTACCAGAATTCGCTACCGAACTTTCTTCAAGGGTTGAAATCAATGACAACCAACCCAATTAATCAACGTACCAGCTATAGTAAAACATACAATTTTAACCATTTGCTGATACCATGAACTAGATGCATCTACACCATTCTAAAATAACATAAAATGCAACTAATATACTCAATATAGTAGCATATAAATCATTATCAAACACATAATTAATACACAACAATTAAACTCAGAATGCAACAGAGAAACAAGATAGAACACTTATATTTTAAAATTGTTGTGCAACCAACTTCTTGGGACAGACGTTTCACCCAACCATAGACTTGTTGTTCGAAATCTCAAAAACAATTCACCCTCGAGCTGGGGATAACAATCCAAAAAAGAGGGTGGTATCCCAATGTTCACTCACAACTCAAAAATTCCACAACCCACTGGTATTATCCTACAACTATCATGATTTCCACCAGCTCTCTTCCTCTCAAACTATCCAACCCAAGGAATGTACCACTTCCCCGCTCTTAGTCCATCGAGCATCCCATTCGTTTATCAGTGCCTCTCTAGGACAAGTAACTATGAATATCACTTCTGAGAAACTCAATTGATCTCACTGCTAGGAAAAATACCAAGAAAACAACAACAATCACTTGTTGTTACAGTGCAACTCACATAGGAGTTCACTCTTATGTCCGGACGACCTGGTTCTTCAGTATTCAACTCCAAAATGCTCCAAAAATTCTCTAACATACTCCAAAATTCTCCCACCATGGTTTCTCTAGTTCCAATGCTCTTTTTCCTTGTTCTCTGCTTGTTGTTCATGCCCAACATGACTGTCTAAAACTGATGTAACTTCCCATACAAATTTCCTCTCTTTTTCTTACTTAATTGACTTACACTCTTCCCCAAACCGATTGTACTCAATCCGATGCTCCCAATAACTATGGGATGTGATTGCTCACAACCACCCTCTTACATGAATTCAATGATTGGCTTTGGGGACACTCAATCAAAAAATTAGAAGTTTAATACATAACGATAATAAAATTCAAGAATGTGGGTTGAATTAATAGACTTGGGTAATTCCCCCATGGACCCCTCTCTTATACATTATCCTATACCCTCCCCTCTCTTGTGGATTAATCAACCCCCATATCTATCCATATCCCCCAACAACTAGCATAACATTTTATTATTAAAATTCAGAAATACTATTTGCATATACATAGCTTGGCTATGGCCACATTTCATATCTACATTATGCATTAATTAAACTAGGGATTATAGTGGGTTATGCATGAATTATTCCTTATTTTAGGGTTTTAACCATTTAACACACTCCTGTACTAGTCTTTGATCTGCTTGTGTGAGTGATTTCTTAAGGTGTTTGGCATATGTGGACCTACATTGTTTATCAAACATAGTATTAGAGCCCATATGAAGACCCAATCCCATTGTTGATCGAGATCCTGAACCCGTGTCATTTCTTACATCAAAGGATTTCTAGATTATGTTATTTTTATGCGCTTTTAGGCATAGAGAGTTGTTCCATTGTAAACAAAGCACTATTTTTAGTTGGATTTTTTTTTTTCACGTGAAAAGGTTTTTGTTTGCACAAGATATGATCATTTTTATTAGATCCAAAGTTATAAAGTTTCATTATGGTTTTTGATTTATTTTTTAATAAAATATGCTAATATTTTGGTTGTTTTGGTTAATATTTTTAGTTTACTACCTTTCTAGTCCACATATGTTCTTTGTCATGTGCCTTGTGCAATCTCAACAAACCATAAATATAGCGGGAAGTGTTTTCATTTCTAGAGATGCTCTTTTCTTTGTGCTTTATGTGATCTCAACAAATCATAAACGAAGAACAAACTTGCATTTTTTGGGTAGGCTAACCATGATCTAACATAGATATTGTTGAGTTTCATATTTTTTAATTTTTTTTTTCAAATTTCATTTGTTTTTATGTGTGGTTGTGTTGAAGCTCTTTGAAGACAACAAGAAGGGTTTTAGGGGTAAGCATGAATTTTTCATTAACTCACTTAGTTGAACATTACTTTATTAAATAAAAGGTCTTGAGTTCAAATTTTTCTCTTCATTAAGTTATTCTTTGAAAAAAATTGTGAAACTAAAATTTTTCACATAACTTTATTGTAAAGTGCATTTAATTAAATTATAAAAGTGAATCACTATAAAGTAACTTTAATGTTATTATTATTATTTTTTAATAAAGGTTATGTTTTTGCATGAAACTTTAATTTATAAAGTCACTTCATGTAAAAGTAACTTATTTGTAAAAGTGAGCTTATAGACAAAGTTAGAGAATGAAGGGGATTTTTTTTACTTAGCAACCTCATTTTGCATCCATCACAACATGAACTGACCTCTACTTTCCACGTGACACTTTGGTTTCCTTTTATTCCTTTATTAAAAAGGGCATAAATTTGACATCTAGAGTCCATTTTCACTACCATTTTTTTAAATTGCCTATTTTTCTGAAAGCCTTCCATCCAAACAATCAATTTCTATTTTTGAAGCCATATTACCTACATATTTTAATATGTCTAGTCCAAGTGATCTTTTACTTACCAAATCAAGCTACTTCTCATGGAAATATCACATGGAGAATGTACCATGAAATAAAGGAGTTTACCATATTACCTCGGGAAAATAAACCACCCCCACTGATGCCTCAAAGAAAGCCAAATGTGATAATTAAAATGATGAAGCATGTGGATTAATCAAAATGTCCATTTCTAGTGATTTATGGTTTCATATTCAAGGATTTAACAAACCAAATTATGCTTGGAAAAAGATAGAAACCATATTTGGTAAACACAATGAGATTCAAGCCCAATAGCTTAAAAACTAATTGATTTCTTTAAATCCCAAAGATTTCTCTTGCATTGAAGATTATCAATCTAAGTTCAAAAAAATTAGACATTTACTTGAACACTATAACATAATAAATAAGGATGACCAATTGATATGTGCTATCCTTTCCAAGCTTGGTAGTGTATATTCTATTTTTGTATATAGTTTTCACTCCACAATAAAAGCTCTAGGAGATGCTTACAAACCACATCTTGAAGCTTTTTATAATTCTTTGATTAGAGAGCAAGATAAGTTCTTGTATCTTCGAGTGATAAACAATACAAGTGCATCTAAAAAATCCTTAGTGGCCCAAAATAATGATAAATCCAAGCACCTAAAGAAGCAACATCCTTGTAACAACAAGAAAAATAAGGGTCCAAAACCCTCTTAACCAACTCCTACTCCCAATGGTTACAATGGAACAAAATAAAAAAAAGAAGAACATTGAGAGACTGCAATTTTTGTGGGTGAGATGGTCATCTAGAGTCTAAATGTTTTAAGAAGATGGAAACCCTAGAATCAATAATGAAGAAGCACACCATCAATCTTAATTCTTCTTCTTCTCATGGACATACACTTTTTTCTTCTAGTTTTTCCTTCAATGCAACATCTTCTTCTTCTTCTTCTTCTTCTATTGAGTGGCTTAATGATTCTAAAACATCCTATCATATGGCTAAGGATAAAGCCATTTTTTTATGCTCTTAATTAATGTAACAACAAAAAAATATTTGTTGGCGATGATAGATCTCTTAGTGTTGTAGGGTTTATAACAGTTCAACTAGATGATGTTAATTTTAATGATGTAATGTGTTCCAAGTCTTGCCTGCAATCTTCTATCACTATATCGAATCACTCATTCGGGTGAAGGTAAAATAATATAATTTTCACCTCACCAAGTTTCAATCAAGGATTTAAAAGATATTAAGCATGTCTTAGCAACTGGAATCGTTGAATTGTTTATGACAACTTTGACTCATCATATTTTCTATTGGTTTTTATGGCTCATAGCGATGTATTGAACAAACTTTGGCATGGTCGGTTTGGTCATCTAAACTATTGTAGATAAAATCCTTACTAACTCATTCCCCTCAACATTAATTGATTTTAACTATTATATTAGTTTTGTTTAAAACTTAAAACAAAATTTAAGTCAAATTTTCATTGTTGTTAAATAACTGACATGATTTCCATGGTGGGTTTTGTTACAGGAAATCCAAGGGTGTAGATTTTATTTCATGTGTAGAGTTAGTTCACGGCTAATCACATGGATGAATACTAAACAAATTTGATGGTTTCAAACTCGATGATCAAACAATTAATAAACATTTTAGATTGGGAGTCACTTGGTGTATACCATTGTTAATGAATTCAAAAAAATTGGAATGTTGATAGTTTTTGGATCATATGATGGAGATTTAATTCAAAATGAGAGAAGCACATAGGATAAAAATGTTTCTTACCTCCAAAATATCTAATGGCATATATTTCCATGATCGACGGTCCTATTTCATTTCATAATTATAAGTATGTGGCGGTTAATTTTGTCATGGCATTTCAAAATATCCAACAACTCATGTGACACTTAATCGAACGATGGAAAATGATTTCAAAATTAGAGATACATGATTTTTAACAAAAACGATCATTTCTGTTTTATGGTTGGTTTGAAAAGTTTGTTTCCATTGATGTCAACCCTTGGAGAGCTCCATAGATTTTGGACAATTTATTGACACTTGTATGATCGATATTGACAGTGAGTTAGTTGAGTACATTTGATGTAGTCTACATGTAGCCCTGGAGGTGTGGTTATTGGATCCAAATTTTATTAAGAAATATGGAAATGAAGTACAGGTAAGAATATCATAGATGGATAGTACTCATCCTTCTGTTTTCGGTGACATGTGGAACTCCACGTGGTTCCTCACGGTTAGGGAGATATGACCTTGTAAAGTTGGAAGCCCTTAAGAATGGGCAAGAATCCCCTAGTTGGTTACAAGTATTGGTCAAAGGGTAGAGTGATTGTAACAAGAAACCCCTAAAATAAGGAAAGAGGTTACCTAGAATTAGTATAAATACACCTCAAGAAGTCTCTCATTTGGACACACAGACACGCACTTACAATTGAATATGTATCTTGTGAATGATTTGGTCTAGTATTGTGATATTTTGGCTAGTTTGTGACGACATTTTTATGAGGTTACGAGGGAAGGTCGAAGGTGAAAGTGTCAGAGTTGAAACAATATTGAGTAACCCTATTTTATGAGGTATATGTGGGTTATAGGTCAGTAGGGCGTGGATGCACGTGGGATTAGTGGAGGAAAACACAGATATCCACGGGCTGTAGAAGAGAAAGTCACGTATATGTAAAAGGGCTTGTGAAAGATTGTGAAGGGATGTTGGTACTAGGTTGCTGAGGACTGTGGAAAAGTTACAGGTCAGTTTAAAATACAACAAGTCAAACACAGGATCAAAGGTAAGTCTTAAGGGTTATGGTACATGCTGTTGGAGATATGGCTATAACAGAAGACTGACGCAGATGGTTAAGGTTGTCATTGATGGCAATCGGTTATGGAGCAGTCAAGGATGTCAACACGCAACACACACAAGAAATGCTGGAACACGACTGCTGGAACACGAATGCTGGAACACGACTGCTGGAACATGAATGCTGGAACACGACTGCTGGAACACGACTGCTGGAACACAACTGCTGGAACATGAATGCTGGAACACAAATGCTGGANAGAAGACGAGGTTTTTTCCCTGGTTGGGTTTCCTCTTGAAAAATCTGTGTCTCATACTTGTGAATGAATGCTGTGTGTGATTGCTGTTCTTTATACTATCTGCTTTATGTTTATAACTCTGGATTTCACAGTAAAGACTCACTGCCACTAAGATTAATTATTCAAAGTTAAAAATGAGAGTAAATGGTTAATAATCTACACTAACTGATTCACCCCCCCCCTCTCAGTTAGTTCATACCTGTAACACATGCATGGTGATGATAGTATGCGATATGGTACATCTTGGTGATGTTATGGTACATTTATTAAAAACATTATTGGCTATATTGGTGTATGGTTTGGTTACATGTTATGGTGCATACTTGAGGCTTGGTATATTGTGTTATGAGGTTGCATATTGGTGATATTGAGGAGCATTCTTGAGACATGTGTTTGAGGACTTTGGTATATGACTTGATGCACATTGTACACATCGATTGAGATATACTTGTTGAGATACATTTCTTGGTCTATTGGTATATGGTTCATGGCTGATGATATGGTATAAGATTGATGCTTGATATGGTATATGGTTGAGATACATTTATTGGCATATGGTTTGTGGTACATGGTATGGTATAGGTGTTGATGTACATGATTGATGTGCATGGTTGGAACATGGTTGGTATAGGTTGATGGTTTGGTACATGCTTGGTAGAGGCATGTGTTGGTGATGTTGGACATCTAGTTGAGAGGTGTCCTTGGTATGTGATCCATGTGAGAGGATCTCGTTGAGTATTGGTGATAGTGATAGGTTGGAAAGGTTGATGTGACAATGACAGTGACAATAACAGAGTGACAAAGACAATGCCAAATAAATTGGGAGAGTTCTGTAGTAGGGAAGTTTCATAGAAGAGAGGTGCAGACATTTGCGAGTTGTAGTAAAGAGAACCACAAACATCTGCGAGTTGCCGTAAAGAGAGTCATAGACATCCGCGTGTTGCAAAATAGACAGGTCATAGATGTGTAGAAAATATTTGAAGAAGGTTGGTACAGGTTGTGACAATTTTCAGTGATAGGTTTGACAGTGACAGGTTGTGACAGTAAAATCTACATGTTATTTTGTGATTGTTGTGACAATGACAGAGTTGATTCAGTGATAGTGACAAGTTTTCTACATTTGGTACTTATATTTCAGTGCGACATGACGTGGAAAGGAAAGGGGGTTGTATCCTCCTTCTGGTTGGAGCCGGAGAATCAATGAGTTGGAGCTTACTTCAGGTTGGAGCATGAGAAATAAGTGGTTGTAGCCACGTTCTAGCTGGATCCAGAGAAATTAGGGGGTTGTAGCATCCTTCTGTTTGGAGCTCGAGAATTTAGGGAGTTGTAGCTTCCTTCAGGTTGGAGCCTGTAAATAGGGGGTTTTATCCTCCTTCCACTTGCAGCTGGAGAATTGGGAAGTTGGTGCTTCCTATGAATGGATTCTTGATAATATATAAGAAAGAATTCCATGATTTTCTCCCATTTGGGTTTCCACGTAAATACTAATGTACTGAGTATTTGATGTGATGTTGCTTATGATTATATGCTCATGATATATTGAATGAAATCATAGATGATACATTTATGATCTACTTTTGAACATTGTTGATAAAGTGGAAGAATATATATTGTGGTTAAAAGTGGTATAAAGTGCTCATACTGATTCACCCCCCCCTCAGTATTCCAACAATTTCCAAAATGCATAATAACCTGACACATGTCCCATTTATGAATGGTTTCAAAAAAATTCCTTTGCAGTGATTAAGTGGGGATGATAAACCACTAGTTAGGAAGACACTTGTTTAAGTTTAAATTTATTACATGTCATGTCACATTTAATCCTACGAATTATAAACTATTTCCCGATTGATGCTCACAATTATTTACATGTGTGCAAGGATTTGACAGTTTGTGTACAATATTTGTGGAGGATGCATTGTAATTATTATGTTGTCACCTTTTATTGGAACATTCGAGTGTTTTCCTACTATTCAAGTCGAAAGAAAACATATTGTGCATGCTATCGAACAAACTGGTAAGTTTGTAAACCCCTGTGTAAATCAATTTAATAATTTTGTAGTATAGTAAAGAAAGAAAATATGGCCTCTAGAAGGAAAACATTGTCTATTCTCCTTGTAGAGGGTTCTGGTGAGTCTCAGTATATGTTTAATTTGTTTTTGGATGTCATTGATACATGTATTATTAGGGGTATTCTACAGTAAGTAAGCGAGTTGGCCAAAAAGTCAGTGGATGAAGTGTTTGATTATTTTTATCTTTGGTCAAGTCTGTTAGCTTAGGCTGTAGTGCCTATCACTTTCTAGGAACCTGACTTGGTTGAATCATTTGCTAAGTTATACAATCCCCAAAACTGAACTATTATATGTATATATGGTTCTAGAGAAATTATGATCATGACCACAAAGTCTATTGCTAGTATGTTAATGTTACCAACTCTAGAAACTCCTATTCATGAATAAAGACTTTTTGAAATTTAGGTTAATAGTTGGTCACCAGAGGGAAATAATGCATTCATACAATGATTTTTGTTGGACACTACTTCCATTCCTAATTTCTTCCCAATGAAGTCTACCTTTCTTATGTTAGAAAAACAAGATCGCGGAGCAATAAAATAAAAAAAATGCGGAAATAAAACACAAAAGATACACAATACAATAGAGACATAGATATACGTGAGACAAATAGTTTCTATGATATCCTCAATTCTTGGGCTTGATGATGATTTAGAAATGGACGAGTTTATTCTGGGATTAATGAATGACATCTCACCTTTGTGTGATTCACCTACATTGAAATACAATTTTTCTGAGTTTCTAGCCAATGAAATTCATGCTTAGTTATGTGGGTTTCATGATTTCAAAATTTTCCACTACCAATCATATTTGATGTATATTTCCTTCTATTTTCCTAATGTGACTATTTTGAGTGTTTGGATTTGAAGCTCAGAAAACAAGATGAATAGATAAATATCCTCTCAATACTGGAATGAACTTTAATACTTTCACTTGTGAATACAGAGGGAGGATATATGGAGTTTGCTAATAAATTCTTATTGAACATGTATAGTTTGTTATTGGGTCAAAAACCATTGAGAATGCCTGAGGAATTTTGTAAAATCCTTCAATTGAGCCTTCAAGATCGAATTGGTGACTAGTACATTTACCACAACTACACTATAATTTGAGTGTATGGTAGTGAGATCGAACCTTATTTATTACCCATGTATATTACCCCATAATTTTTTCCCTAGAATATTTTAGACAAAGGTTAGCACTTGATCATTTGCATTTTATCTCAAAAGGTCAAAAAACATCTTTTGTCTTACCAACTCAATTTGTTTTTCTTTTATTATCAAAAGTAGATTTACAATAGATATTGTATATTGGTTAATTTCTCCTTTAGATTTAAAAAAGTGTGAAATTTAGAAATATGATCCATATCATGTAAATTTGAAGCAACATATAGCTTTGAATTCCGCACCTTATCAACATCATAATAACCCCAAGATTGAAATGATGGTAAACAAAATATATGGGAAGAGGTTCATAATTTAATGATTATGCAGGTGACGAATTCTAGTTTAAAGAAAGAAATAAAATCAGAGACCAAGCTCAAGATGGCATTCAATATAACTTCAGATGGTGCATATTCAAAATGTATCATAATTAGTACAAGTCAACTTTCAAGTGGTGTGGAGAAAGTGGCTAAGATATTGACCCTTCTGGAAGTCATAGTTTTTTTAGAGCAAGAGGTTTCAAGCAAATGAAAAATCCATGTGTATCCTAGTGGGCTTGAAGAAATAAATACAAGTGAGCCTAATCCAAAAAAGGGGAAAATTCAAGAAAAGATCCAAATCCCCGATTTTACACCTAAAGGTTCATTATAGGGACTTCAAGGAGATTTGTTTGGTCAAATAAATTATCCTATAGGAGAATTGAAACAAAGGAGAATAAATGAACCAGTTCTAGTTATTACATTGTGTCTAATGCTAGTTGTCCCAACTACTATATTGGGAGATAGATATTCTTATTTATCAATAGAAAATCAATCTGAAAACAAAGAGAAGTATTCCATACATGAGTTAGCCGAAAGGGAAGAACAATTGAAGATTGTTGATAAAGTACAATTTGGTTAAGATGATCTTGCTGGTCCATGTTTTCTAGCATCAATATAATATGATAGAAATAAATTCAATCTATTGGTCTTACAACCTAAAACTAAAAAGAGCTCAAGTGTATCTTAATATAAGATAACATCAATTCATGTTGATTTAAATCAAGTTAATGCCACTCATATGGTAGAATGACACAAACAAATTAGTGATATTATTTCTTAGAGATTAATCCAATTTACAACAGTGTTAAAACATTACAAATTATGGTCATCAAGCTGGATATCTAGTTAATAAATGAGAAGATTGTTAACATAGTTAAGGGAAAGAATCAAAGTGTTAGAAAACAAGATAGTGTATATGGTTGATGCCACCAAAGGAAATGAAAATATCATAAGTCTAAAAGATGCAAAGGATGTTGAGATAAATAATATCAAAAATAAATTCAAAATTCCTTAGCATGAGTTGGTGGAATCTAAGGAATTAATAAATGCATATAAGTAGGTTGAGATAATTAAATGTTGGAAAGTTGGTTTTCATTGATGCCAACTCTAAAAGAAGTCCAAGAGATGGGTTTATTTGGAGAAGTCTCCAAAGTGGTCCCATTATGGCGTAGCTCTAAGCACGACCCTCATGAGAAGACACTTTGAAGAAGTCTACAAGAAGCCTTGGAAATATGGTTAAGTGGTTAATAATCCCATAGGTGTGGTCATGAAGCCCAAAGTTGTTTGAAGAAAACAAGTGTAGATGGATATTCCTCATCATGCCATTTCCAATGGTAGGTGGTATGCCACGTGGTTTTTCACGGTTGAGAAGTTATGCCCTCTTAAAGATGAAGCTCCAAAATAAAATGAAGAAGCTCTATATCTAAGGACAAAAAGTTACAAGTCGGCCCCATTGCAATGAATATTAAAAATAAATATTAAAGATATTGTTGGCAAATTCATCCACAATGGAATAATCATTAAAAATTAATCTGAATTTTATTTGGGTCAAGTCGGCCCTAAAAAGAGGGTGCCATATCTAGTATAAATAAGGAACCTAGGA